>OY660866.1:3377500-3690000 GCA_962446985.1 Xyrichtys novacula
GATGGTAGTTTATCATTGATTAATCCTGGACAACACAGGAGTAATGACAGAGTGATGGGGGTCTCAGCCTGTGGGTTGGTAAAAGTACTGTCTTATTCTTTACAGTCATATTTTACAACAAAAAAGATGGGTCCACTGGGCTGTGCTGCTCAGAGTAACAGCTGCTGTCATGGAAATAAATAAAGGGGAGGTGATGCAAATCTGAGGGACATCCTGAACAAAAAAAGCTGAGAGTGCAGCACTGAAGTCTAACTGGGATAAAACCTGCTAGTGATGCTCATGTAGTGGGATGCTCAGACCCACCACCCAACATACTGATTATATATTTTTGATGATCTAATACTTGGGATCATGTGTGTGCACCAGAGATACATGGGTATAGGCTGTAAGGATAAACCGAACGCATGTTAGGGCGGGAAAAGCGTATAGCTTCCTCAGTCGGATAGTATTATTGGACAGCATGAGACTTATCATGTTCTGATCTCATATTGTGAATGCCCTTTAGATTCAAGAGTAGATAGTGTGTGAAATTTACCATTCTATATGGTATGTGACCCGACTTTCAAATGAGTAAGGACTGAAAATGTCTGTGGATAAAATTAATGTACTATTTTTATACATAACTTCATTTTGCCCTCTATTATCCTGACTTCTTTGTCCAGTTTTAATGAGTCAGGATAGGACAGAGAAATCATATATATATATTCCATTCACACATTGCAGGTACCTGAATAATTGTTCTTTTAAAAGAAACAGAAAGCAAGACAAGCATCAGAAGCAGTAATCCAAAACTATTACAGACTGTTAATAGCTCATTTTCTCAGCTTTAACATGCCTTTGGTAACGTTTATGTCAATCCCATTTCATAACATATACTGAAATATGTTTGCAATCAAACACTTATTACATTACTAAAATAAGATTGCTTCAGACTGTTGTTTTTTCAGCACAGCCTCAGACTTTGAGTTGTTTCAAGCTTAAAAGTGATTTGATTTGTGGAGAAAACATGGCCATGAAAATATTTCAGCGGTATTATCTTTTCAAAAACTGTGAAATGTCAGTGTCATTTCCAAAATGCCTCAAAATGTTCACAGTAGTGGATAAATTAGTATGTGTATTTTATATTTACTAAAGAAACTACAGGCTATAGTGGGGTAGTCTCTTAGCTAATTTACAGCTGTGGGTAAGTAGAGTTTGCTGATATCTGATCAGAGATACAGATAGATATATAAGGCACAGTTTCTTAAACTGAAACCATAAACATTCACCATCAATAAACCAGTGGGATTTAATAAGTTATTATTAAAATGCTAAGAAGATGTGACTTGAACTGGCACACACGTGTGCATGCACACACACTCATATAATTGGAAACAGGGCAGGATTAGGTGAATTTTAATCAAGAGTTATTACAAGTACTGGACTAAAATTAATACTTGCAAAAGCAGGCGGCCAGGGTCAAATACAAAGTGACAGAGGACCTTCATTCGATTCTTCATCAAGTCATTTCTCATCTCTGCCTCTCCCTTGCTATTGCACCGCTGTACTGAACTTTGGCCACGCCGAGTAATGAAGAGTCTTCACAATCATATGTAATTAGCCCCTGAATATTCATCAGCCATAGCAACAGTGTGCCTCAGGATTTGTAGAATAGTATCAAATATTAATACCAATGTAATGAGTAGCAGTTTATAGAAGAGGTGAGATGAATAGAACAGATGTTGTCTGAAGTTAGATTGATTGGAAAAATACTGTATCCTTGCTACCTGTCACACAAAGTTTTGAGTGACTGCTTCAACAGTTGAGTCTCTATATATACCATAAATGTATGCCCATAAATGCTCAAATAAAGGGCTGTCAGCCTCAATGTGCCAATTTCAATGTTGATTACTGACATGTTAGATTGGTCTTTTCAGCGTCATGTATTTAAAGACCCACTCCAATGAAAGTCATGTTTTTCTTGTTGTCTTCATGTTCGTGGGGCATTTTTCTGATGCTAGAGGACACAACATGGGAACAACTAAGTGCAAAATTGCATTTATGAGTATTTCTGCATTCATGTCGCTGTGAACCTGTGGCAGATCCAAACAGCACGTTCAGACACAGTGGGATTCTCTACGTCAAAATTTCCGCCCCTGGCGTCCCACTCTGCAGGCCAGACTCAGAGGAGTAGAGAGGATGATCGTGGAATAAGTGTGAGCGTTAGCTGATTGCAATGCTCGTAAGAAAGATAATTATGATTTTAGCTTTCATCATGTCCCTAAAGACAGTAGTGTCCAATAGCTCCTATGTCACCTGCTACTTCTACTGCACCGACAATATAAGGCTACAAGCTAACGTTAAGAGGAGTGTGCAGAGAAGCACTGTCTCCGCCCATGACTCAGACGTGAATTGCTGATGAGCTAATGGATCTCTGCAGAAGAAAAGCATTTAGAAATGACACAGGTAATGGGAATTTGGCTAAAAACCTCATAATCACAATAAAATGACCACTGAGGACATGTTAAATAAATAAATAAAAACAATTGCATCTGGACTTATAAACACTTTGGATTAATTTTCTAACTATTAAAAGTCAGATTTAGGTAATACAAGAAATGCATTAAAGCGCTGGTCTGCAGTATGAAACATGAAAACGACTAACTCATTTCAACTGTTCATTATTACTAGTTTTAACTACTACCTACTTGAAGAGCTGTGATCTCCCATACCCCCTTCTCTTAGCCATCTTGTGTTCATGGCCATATAACAGCTATAACATATCACTCTCTTGTGTAATATTGTTTCATTAGTGAGAAACAAAGACATTTATAAAATTACACTGTGACAACCAAAGACTGGAAACACAACCTTCATTCCAACAGAAGATAATTTAACCAACATTAAAATCTTTTGCATCAGGATCACTTGTGGTATTCGCTTTGTACTCATTTTCACATGAGTAAAAAATGACATCTAATTTTTATATCACTGGTCAAGCTGACATATAGCATCCATTATGACATATGAGATAAGAATTTGCATTGAAGAAATCTCCAGAACGTCTTAATGTCCTCAGTAAATTGTGATTTAATTACAGTATTCAATGATCAAAAACAATCTATGCTGACTGTAATCTGCAATACTGGAATACACTGCATTACAATAAGATGCATTATGTCAAATTTGTGCCAGAAACCAATAAGTGGTGTTTACGGACAAATGAAAGACAAAAAAAATAAACAAATAAATACAAATAACTGGAAGGAGGCCAAGCTCTTTTCCTGCAACTCAATCTGTTTCCTGAAACAAATCCATTAAGTTTCTAATCGGTTATTTGTAGAGAGTTAGGTCAAAAATAGAAAACACCTAAATGGATGTTGTGCAGGAAACAATGGAGACAAAAGGAACATAAATGAACATCATTGTGATCCAGAAATTTGTAGTAAACGGTTCTAAGATGAAACTCCAGCTGTGTTGTCTGTTTCAGGTTTACACTCGTCATCAGTTGGTAGGTGTGAATATTTCTCTGTGATGGTGTTCATGTCAAACCACAGCAGCCCTGCAGCTCTGATGGTCATTGATCGCTGATATTTATGAGGGAAAATTGCTGATTCAGAAGGGGCTTTATTTTATGGCTACATTTGACGGAAAAAAATATCAATGCTAAGGGGGTGGGATGAAGGTAGGCTGAAATGAGGGAAATGATCAAGAGAAGATGTAGCTTGTTTTCATTAGGGAGTGGCTGATAACATCACATGATTAATCACCGTCTTCCTATGCTGCTATAAGAGAATTACAGCTGAGCAGATCTGAAGCAAGCAGCCACAATAAACCATCCTCTCTCGTATAAATCAGCCTCTCTCAGTACATGTCCGGTAAAAGCAGAAATGATAAAATGTTCTGTGTTTTGGCTGTGACTGATT
This sequence comes from Xyrichtys novacula, assembly GCA_962446985.1. NCBI lineage: Eukaryota > Metazoa > Chordata > Actinopteri > Labriformes > Labridae > Xyrichtys > Xyrichtys novacula. The sequence continues at coordinate 3,381,406 of OY660866.1, forward strand.
CCCAACCTCGCTCTGACTGGATTGTTTATACAAGGGCAGTGGAGTTCATTTCTGTTGGTCGAACAACAGAAACGGGGCAAAAAAAAAAAAGGTGTTTTTGAAGTGTGCCTTAATCCTTGGAACAAAATGGTTCAGAAAACAAGCATCATACATAATGCATCACGCATTTTTTGCACACATGATTCAAGGTTTTTTGTGTTTATATATCTGGCTCTACTGGAGGCACATTAAAAAAGAGCTCATTCGGAGTAAAGGCTCAGTTTTGCCGCATTTGTAACGGACTAAGGCACGCCGCTCTCACAATGGCTGATACACCAGGCTGGTTCGATTTCCCAGGGGATATAAAGGCTATCATATCACAAGACACTTCCTTTAAACTCCTTTCCAGTTCAATTTATCGAGTGCAAACAGAGTTCAGATCCTCAACAAGACTCCCTGCTTTGAGAAGTCAAAAACAATGTCTTCATAAAGGCCATACACATGTTGAGAGTGTCTCAAATTTTTACTCTCTGCAGCAGCGGGTTTATGACTGACATGATAAGGAAGAATAACTGCAGTGGTGAAGAAGAGCGGGGGAATCAATTAGATATGATAAATTGTGTGATTAAATGCTGAGTCCGACTTTTCACAGAGATTTTGAAGACTATTTCACATTTAAGCACCTGTTAATGTCATCTTTAAAGACATACCCCTGCTTTTAAAAGACCAGGGGCTATGTTATACTCTTTTTTTTTCTTCTATCCACTCTACCCTTTTTATATTTCTTGAGAAAAAAATCATAAAAATCCTCCTCTTTCTAATCTTTTCTTTTTCCTTGTGTCTGAGGGTTTTGATGAGTGAGGAAGGCCTTAAGTGTAAGATGATAAAAACTAGTATTTGCTAAGTGATTAATAAAATAATTTTAGAGGCAATAGGTTCCACTAGTGTTTTTTGAGACTCCAGTGTCTTTTTCCTCTTCCTGCCTGTCCTGTGTGTCTCTGTGCTCCACCCTTCACCACAGCCTCTATATCACCGACTCTCCCTATTCACAGGTCAGCAAAATTTGAGATTTACAGCAGAAGAAGGAGAATACAATTTCATTTAGTCCTTGTATGTTCTCAACAAGTCCTGACCTGTAGGTTGGTGCCAAGGAGCTTCAAATCACTGTCGAGTGATTGACTTCCATAAAGTGACCAAAAAAGTTAATAAATGTGAAAATACCATACCAAAATTAGTACCATATGCAAAGTCATCATTCAAAAATAACCATTTTGGGTGCAGAAGTTGATTTTTTTATGCCTGTGAATTGAAGCAGGATTAGACTTTTACTTGTTCCAGGTAGAAATTCAGTTCCTTTTACGAATCTAAGGCAAACAACCAATTTCAGCAACAAGCAAACGATAATGACTGGTTGTTGTTCACGATAGGTTCTGTGTCCTTGTTGTGTACAAAATACAGTTATTCACTTGAATCACTGGAAGTAAACATAAAGTATGAGAGACCTCAAGGGTATAAAGCCTTGGGGGGGAAACAATCAATGTATACACATGTCTACAAAACCTGCAGGAAGCAACCTTGTCATAGGGAGCTATTCTATATCTTTGATTGCAGTGCTTTCTGGGTATTATAATTATTATTTTTCATTAATATTATTATTATTATTATTATTGTTACATTGGTTATTTTTCATCTGGTTGGTCATTGGCTTGTCCTTAATTGGGCTTTTTGATCTCAAACATATTATATTTAGTTTAAACTTAAATGCTTTTGTATTTCCTGTTGTGTTTTTTCAGTGGGGTTGTCTTAAGTTTAGGGGAAAAAATATAAAATTTTGATTTTGGTTTCTTGTCTGTTTTGTTGTTTTGCGTCATTCTTGTGAAGAAATTAAATGAAATGTCCCTTTAGAGTTGCTGTGAGCCATCCAACTCTCCACAGTACTTTGCAGATGCTTCAGTTTCATTGTCAAGTCACCAAGGGGTTTCTTTCATCCCACCTGTGTAAGTGATATGTAGATGTCTGTCTGTCACCAGCCCTGTGATGGTGTTTGCTTAGGCCCACTCAAGAATAATCCCATGTCCAAAAAAGTATCTCACTAGGGAAACGTAAAAAATATCATTTTTGTATCTGGATTGGCACAAAGCAAACTAACTACAGGTGTGAAAGTACCCTCAGATAGTGAGCAGGTTGTTGCTTATTGCCTATTCCTAAGCTCTACTGATTCAAAACTATTTAAAGTGACTCAGGCAGACATTATTTTCTGAATAAGGTTTTAATTTTATTTATTCGTGTTTGTAAATCACTTTTAGGCATGTCTTTTAGTTCCTTTGAATTAAAAAAGCTTAAAGTGGAGTTTAAAATCAGACTTTTTCCAGCACTTGGACATATGAAATGGAAGCCAAACCAAGAAACACCATTACCTTGATCAAGTTTACAGATTTCCTGGATTTGGAAAATGTTGGTCCACATAAGGATAAGACACCCACCTAACTATAAAATCACATTAAACATGAGTTTAGTGTTTTTAGGAATATATGCAGAAATGTAACATATCATACACCCAGCAGTAAAAAGTAAAGTTTCTTGAAATTGTCACAGTACATGGATTAAAATAAATTAGACCATTTTCATAGTTTCAGCGCTCCACTGATGCATATAAACCAATGCAACTTTTAAGTCTGCAAGTTTCACAGCATGGCCTAATCTTTGTGGGAAAATGCCACCCCAAACGAAATAATACGTAAAATTAATGCTTCCGAATTTGCTGACCTTATTGAAGACAAAAAAGTCCTTAGTGAAGAACTAGCTATTCATTTTTCTGTCAGAAATAGTGCCCAAAGCCTGGAAGCTACTTATTAAAACTGTAAATCTAGTGCGGACAAGTCCTGCCCTTATTACCCCGTGCTTTTAATAAAGCTGTCAATTCTTCAGATTACGCAACTGACCTCTTTTTCTGTAAACCTTTTTAACCAGACAGGTTTGTGGAGCCGATGCCAAATCAGCACACTTAATCAAACACCAATTGCCCTCTTCTCAACTGTGGGTTTATGGTGTTTCTATACATAGTATATCATTCAAGCCTGTATGACTTCCCAGAACATTACAGCAAGAGCAACATTTGTCTGCAACAACACGCGTCTATGATTTGTCTTTGTGTTTATGCGTGTCTTTAACGCCAAAAAAATAACACATCAAAATGAATCACCCTAAAGACTGAAGTTTCAGATTCTTTTGTAAAGAAATCAGCATATTTTAGTGTGATGGAAAATCACAGTGCAAATATACAAACTGGGGACTTAATCTTTTCTATATCTGTCCCTGAGTTATGAAATTTACTGTTTCGTGTACATTTACGACAGCTCCTACTTCTGCTCCTGTCAACATTATAGAACAGTGAAAAAAGAAATGCTTCAAGAAAAGTTTTGAAAATGGAGAAAGAGTGAGTGTAACAGATGTCTAGTCAGAGAAAGTTCCAGAGGTAGGAGGTGCGGCTGAAGGCTTACAAACCCCATGGTGGCCAAGCAGACAGGTGGTGCCGTGTGGTGAGTGGAAGAGATTTAAGAGTGTGGGTGGGTTTGTTGATGTGCAGGAGTTCAGAGAAGTACAGAGGACCAAGGTTATAGATAGCCCAAGGGTGAGGAGCTGAACATTGAAATCAACAGGGTATTTGACCAGGTCAGAAACCCAGAAGGTGTCAAAGGACATTAGTGATGGTAGGGGTTCAGGTGATGATGGGAGCATCAGTTTGAAGTTTGTGGATGGACAAGAGAAGGAGACCAAAGAGAGAAGGAAGAAACAGAAATTGATGTAAACAGGGAGAGCAGAGCTGCCGGGTGTGAGGGAGGTGAGGTAAAGGTGGTTAATGTCGCATAGATGTTAATATCTGGACCAAGTAATGCTACCGGCATGAGAAACACAATTTATTAATGGTAAGGAAAACAGTCAAGTCGTGGCAAGTAAACATGTCTGCAGAACTGACAACATGAAACAAAGAGGGTGCTAACTAAGTCTACGTTACACAAGGAGCAGCTCATTTTTCCCCTCGGCAGATGACACGTGCATCTGCAGACAAACCCAGTGAACCAGGCTACAGGTTCTCAACTGTCGCAATAAATCTACTGTAAGTGTGAAAATGATTTTCCAAATTTATCAAGTGTGCCTGGTGCTTACATGACAGGGTTCATGTTCCACTACAGACTGATCATGCACCACTAAGTGTGCTATGTGTGCTTAATATTAAGAGGCCTAATCCATAAGGGTGGCAAGAGTTCGGGGGTGAATGTTGAGGTTGCAGCTGCGTTTTTTATAAAGAAAGCACAGAAATTCAAGGAGTCTTATTTTTAGATTTCATCAATGTTGCATCTATCCACATCTCCACTTGGGGTGGCAGTAGAAAGCTGTGAAAATATGAATTATTCAGGGACTGACATTGTATTATCTTTGCCTGGTGGTCTTAATGAGGCATCGATGCCAAAATATAATAAAGATCAAGCACCAGCGGGAATTTGAACTTTTCATACCTCGTCTCAGAACAGTCAGTTTTGGGGGTCTCTTTAAATGCAAATGAGCTCTTTCTCACCCCATTCTTCTCTTCTCTTCTGGAGCACTCACCAAAAGTCTACCTCAGACTATTGGGGTTGGAGATACCAAGTGAGGGAGAACAGATTCTGAGTCAACAATCTGATTGTGTGTTTAGGTGGGACATCAACAAAGGTCTGGGTCAGCTTGTTTGACATTTTAGGGGTCAATGGATACACTTGTTACCCAAACACACGAAAAAAAACTATACAAAAAAAGTGGATTCCTCATAATATGTCTCCTGTAATGGGAAGAGGCTGAAACTTGATTGCAAATCTTGCTGGCAACACACATCCAGAGCAACATTACAGCATGTATATAAAATCACATGTCTGGCAAACTGATGATTGTACATTTAATAGTCACTCTCTGTTAGCTCCTAAAACCTACTCCTGAGGGAAATATCTGGTTTCTGCTGCTACTCAATCCTTTAGTATGTTCATCTGCAGGTCACTAAATTTGTCTGTCTGCCAATTGGTGCTGGGCAGATTGCATACAGTGGGCTTTAAAAGCCTTATTTTCCTGAATGCAGCTGCCTTGGCTGGTAAGAGCATGGAAATTAAATTCAATACAGAGGTTGTGAACTGTAAAACCAAACCAAGATGAGCTGAAAGATGTTTAAAAGCCTCAAAAAGCCAAGAGGAACTGGAGCCTGGGGATAATTATCTGTGTGAGTGTCTCTACAGGCTTTCACATAATATTTGATTCATCATTAATACAAAGACACTGGCTTATCTGAAACAATGTGTTCACCCGTTTCTTATTTTTATGATTTCCCCTTCATTTTTTATACACATAGCAACACACAACTTTCCTGAATGGGATTTTTGATTAGGTGAAATTTTAGCTTCTTTTTAAAGTAATTAGAGAAGCATTTACATGTTACAAGGGGAGGGAAAGAGGAAAAATGAATCAGATGTCAGTCACTAATTTGCAGAAAGAGTTGGAGTACTGTATGAAAAAATGGCTATATTTTGGGCCTCATCTTATGCCTTGTGCTGGTTTTGGTGGCATTAAGTGTCAGTGGTATTAACCATCATTAGATCCTGTCCAAAACTGTCAGTGTGGTCTGAATTCTAAATAGTTAATAAAGCGTTACTATTGTGCCTTGTGCATAATTTTACATGAGTCTGTTAACTCAGGAAGTCCCTGATCATTGCTGAGGAGCTTGTGGAGAGGAAGAGTTTCTGTGCATATAATATTGATCTATGCATTGGCATGACTCACACTGTGTGCTGCAGTCATAGGAGCACTTTGGAAGGAGGGAAATCCAGCATGTTGGTTCGAGCCTGATTGAAATCTGATGTGTAAATAGCAACACACAAACCTACAGGTGCACTTGGCTCATAAAGAGAATGAGAGCAGATACCCTAGACTGTTTGACCAACATTTTAGATTACATTAGATTGAACTAGATACAAGTTCATTTATCCTTTAAGAAAGATTCTCTTAAGGAAATTAAAATTCCAGCAGCATATTTACAAATAACTTACAGGGATATTCCAGCGTAAAATTAATTTAGGGGCTGCTGGAAGAGAGTAGGTGAGTTGTGTTAAGTCTCTTAGGCAAAGTTAAAAAGATGTTTGGTGGCTAGGGCTATGGCTAGGACCCTATATGTACTGTTGATGAAGTTAGGTGCTGTTCTGAGCATTATTTGTGGTTATTGAGTGGTGTTTTAGTTGAGGTCTGTTTATGGCTTCTCAGACCGCTGTGTATTGCTATCCTGCAGTCATTTCTAAAGTTGGTATAACCCAAGAAGCAAGCGGTTGGCAACATTCATTTCTTGACGGGGTGTCTAACTCGGTGTTATGGTGTAATTGACCCTAAATTAATTTTATGCCGGACTATCCCTTTAAGTATTAATATAAAAAAAACCTAAGATTTCAAGCTATGGACATTGCACATTACTGTTAAAACAACTACTACTAATACTACTTATACTGCTACTGCTCCTGTCCTCCTGGTACGCCCAAACACAACTTTAAATAACCAAGGGATTTAATCAGACCTCTGCACCTCATTTAGCACTTCATACATAAATTACACCTTTTTTATGTGGTGGAATATTCCTTTAAGATTGGGACAAAATAGTGCTATCTGAGTAAGGCATTGTTCTGCAGTTGTAATGTTTCATTGAGGCGTCAGTCCAAACGCTGACTCATTCTAGCTTATAGCTTGACCCTGGCTGATAGCTCAGATGACAGATGTGGTCCAACAGAAGCTAAAGGATGGCGCATGGCTACAGTTTCATGTGTGCTCTGCAGGAAAAATTGCTGCCGCACGTTAGTTGAATGTGCAGTCGTCAGTCAAGCATAAGCAAGAGAGACATACAATATGTCCATGAGTTACTGCGACAAAAACTGTCAAAACAGCATGACTTGAATGTTTCAGCCCATTGCAAATTGTAAAGTGGATGTTTTCTAGAAAATAAAAGCCCAGAGTGCTGCCAAACTACCAGGCAACTTTGTTTTTCAAAGAGCTTTACTTAAACACTGTAATTTTTTCCTTTCAGGTGCTTGTTCCATAAATCCTCCAGCTGAAATCTGTAGTATCCCGCACGTAATTTGAATTAAATTGGTTTCTCATCCTATACTGGCGTAGAAACGGGGACGCCTTTTCATTCAGCAAAGATTTAACAACTGCTTCATTTTGAAAATTTGTCAACTCCAGCTTCTGTGTGTGTGATGTAGACTCATGGTAGAAATCCCATGGGAGATGAAGCTCTTAATATAGTCATAAGGGGCTCTATGCTCTAAAACACATGACATTTTGGAAGACGTGGACTAATTGGTAAATTGAAAAATGATTCTTGTCTCTGGTTGGGAAACTAATCTGGCCTTATTAATCGTGTGATTGATGAGAACAACACAGTGGCTATCCGGAAAAGAAAAGGAGATGCTCCAGACTCTCTCTCACGCTCAATCATTAAGTTACTAAATTGCCTTTGATTCATCTTCAGCCAAAGCAAATGAAGAATTTACCTAACATCACCTACTGTTATAGAAGAAATTAATCACAACACCATTTTAAGTGTTTTGTTAGAATAAAGGCCGAACATATTAAACAGAATCATGACTTGTTTACGCTAATGACGGATTTCCTGTCTTTAATTCCTCGAGAAGGAAACTCAGGAGGGAAAATGATCAGCCTTTTATGATTGGAAGTTCAACAAAGGGACACGGAACAAACATGTGAGCACAAACAGTCCAACGGAAAGGTAACGCTTGGCAAAAAGCTGGAGGCCTTTAAATCTGTCTGCACGGATTGATCTATTTTTAGGGTGTATGCAACAGAAGACACATTTGGGATGCGTGTGGCTACTGTATAAACAGCTGTGATTAAATGCACATAAGAATGGATTGAAAAGCTATCCATCCATTCATGATCGATTATAATGCAAACCACAGAGTTCACCCGAAGGAAATGTCCCAGCCAGGTCCTATGCATATCCTTATGGGTGATGGCAGCCCCAACCTCACTTTGGACTTGGCCCAACTGGAGTCAATAGATATGGGTCTGGCCACCAGCCACTCAAATGCAAACACCTCTGCCAAGCTTTTCCCCAGGCTGGGTTTTATCCATCAGGACAAGGTCAAACTTTACTAAAGATGGGGATAAATATATACCGGAAAAAACTCTGCAAGATCAGCTTTCCAGGTCAAAGATTGGTTCAGATTCACAGCAATTATATCAGGGGGATGTAATTGCATTTGTGAGATTTAACAAGGTAAATCTTATATGAAATTGTGTCTTCTCCCAAAGAGCCCGAGGTAATTAACTCAGTTATAACCTCAGTACAGAGACAATAAATGTGTGAAGGATCACTAAATTGGAACAAGAAAAATCAAAATAACAAACAAAATGGAAAGAAAGTGTCATAATCAATGAGTAATCTGATAAAATGTTGTTTGATTAAGATATTAAACCACAGAGGGGGCACTCTGTGCATTGCTAAACCATCAGAGCAGTTGTTGTTTTAGAGACATTAAAATGGGGAAAATTAGGCAGCAGTTACTGATGTTACTACGTAGGTCTACAACTTGCTGGTGTGGGCAAAAACTTCAGTTAGGTTCTGTAAAATAAATAAAGATAACACGTTGCTAGAGCACAGACTGCACCTACCTTTAAGTAAGTTTAAATCTGACTCTCACTGGCCTTCAGAGACTTTTGCAACCTTTTATGTGATCCAGCTGTAAAGAAAAAACTTGGGTAGAAGCCTTGAACAAACCGGCCTCATGCTCCTCCAACATGTTTCATTGAAAATGCAAGACCCCTTTTATCAAACGTAAAGATTTTCTGAATCTCTGTTCCCGATGCCTTCAGAGTGAGTTCAAAAGGCAAAACTTGTGTTTATCAACTTTGCCGAAATCCTCTATTGAGAGTTTTGTAACATTAAATCAACCTAGTCCCCCCTCGCTTCACATTAAGGGTCCTTTTCCAAATAGATACGAGAGCAGCACCTGACCTTTCTTGGCAACCTATGCAGATATGTGAGGTTTAACACACTCTGTATTGAGCATCTCTGAATAATGTTGTGTGAGTATAAAGTCAGAGAGTACCTTAAAGGCTCCTCTTACTGATAATCTAAGGCCTTGTCATCTAAGTAAACATAATATTTTTTTAATGAAGGTAAATAACTTCACCATACTTGGCAGGAAAGAAGTAAACAACCCTGAAATACTAAAGATTATTCCTCTCTGCTTCTTATCACAGGCTGGCATCTCAAAAACAGAGCAGATAGGGATATGTCTGTGCCTGATTATTCAGTTGTTATTATTATTACTATTTTGAGGTAATCTTCATGTTTAACCAGCGGGTGTGCATGATTTCTTTTTCTTAATAATAACAGAGTGTGGTTCCAAACGCGGGATTCTTCTGCAAAACAAACAAATTATTTGATCATTAAGCTTACGGCAACCAAATGCACCAGCACAGTTGGCAGTTTGGTCCATTGATATTGCCAAGCTACGCTGTGAAGCAATTTAGAGATGCAGACTGAACAACACTTCATAAACGAAACTATAGCCAAAAGGGTTTCTAAAGAACTATTCGAAAGCCATGTCCTCGACAATCTGACAAACAAACTGCTCCAAAGTCTTGGCTTGATGAGTCTGAATCAACAATGTGGCAAATCAACTGAGCCTATCAGATTAAGAGTTTCCTCACAATAGATCTTTGACTTTTAAAAATTATCTGCATGCTTAGCTATTGGCAAGTCTTAATGCTAATTCATAAAAAAAGACAGCTCTTGAGTTTTAAAGTGTTTGATAATTCCTCCAAAAATATATATTTCATTCATCCACAATACGACTTGTAGTGAAGTGAGCCGCACAGTCCACTAAACTCATTAACTCTTTACCTCTTTTATCCCATCACTGTTCGTAGTATTATTAGTAAGTGTATGCCTGCTTATATTGCACTCCTGTACAGTAATTTGGTCAACTGAGTTTTTTGTTGTTTTTTTTTAAATGTGCTTTGAAAATAAACTTTGACTTGAGAAAACTGAAAAACAGAAAAGCGGCTGTTCCATTGAAGCAAAGTTTGGGCTGAACTGTGGCAACTGTGTCCTAAAATTATATATCACAGAATTACCTTTACTATGCTGACTCGTAATCCACTTCGTAATCCAGTCTTTTGTGTGTATAGGCTAATGGTATGGACATACAACATAGTACATGACAAGAGTGGTATTCAATATGATTAAAGAGTTATCTCTGGGGGACCAATGCTTTAGATATACCAAAATAAATATACAGAGTTATATAACATATTCAAAATATCTACATTCAGACATAAATGCACAGCCCAATTTGGTTAACTTTTTTGTTAATGTGGAATTTTGTGCAAATGCAGCAGGATTTTTTTTTCTCATTGAGTAAGTGCAAAATTGGAGCCTAAAGAGATTTTTATTCAACCCGTTTCCACAAACTTAAAAGGAACTTCACTATCAAAAAAAGCTAGATCTGCTAGATAGAAAAAGAACCCAAAACATATTACATTAAAATGTAGTTAAATGTAGAGCTGTTGGCGTTAATGCATAAATCCCAGTTGGACAGAGGTCTAAATGCTGCGGGGGCCATGCTGTTTTAACTCTGTTTGTGAAATGCTGCATCATTAACAAGCCTCCTCCACACCTACATCATATTTTGTGATAACAGAATATCTAGTAAAGATTGCAGAATGAGATTTATTATTTGGCTGTCTTTATAAAATGAACCGCTGAGGACTGCTGTCTATAACATCAGGGAAGCTGCAGGTGTGCTGTGTGTTGGGGAGGGAGGGAGGGCGGTGGGCGGTGATACAGAATTAAAAGGAAAATGACTGAGCAAATTGAGATTTGTGAACATTGTTTTTTATCTTTCAAAAATACTGGAATCACAATCAGGGATCAATAAGAACTATTAGCAGTATCCAACTCTACCTGTTAGACCACTACCTCATGTTTTAATATTACCTTTGAATGCTGCAGTCTTCTAGTTCACAGTATGAGCTCGGAGAACATACTGCACAACATTCCTAAACGATCTGTAATATGAGCAAACTTAAAGGGGGAGACGGTAGTAGCAAAGAAATAATTGATTACCCTACGTCTTACACCAGTTATTGATCGCTGTGAGAACAATGGAGTGGGCAACATCGACCTTTCAGTCAAATAAAGCAGGGCTCACAGTATCAGTGTTTTTAACCGTCTAGGCCTGCATATGATCTAATGCAACATTTATATACGGTTTTGTGTACACTTTATTGAAAATCTGCCCTCATGTTTGCTACGCAGTTCTGTTGGCCTCAAACAGTAACAACACAATCTTAAATTGGTGGCATATCATTGGGTTAATTGTCCCAAATTCATCTTTAATCAACAGTGTCATTACAGTAATCAAGTGACTGTTTGCTTGAGAGAGCAATTAACCAAATCATTATTATTAATAGGCTTACTTTAAAAGATATCACCCCTCACTTCAAACCCACCGGCTTTCATCTGAAGGAAGACTAACTTGATGCTAGACTGTGTTATCCTTCGCAAAAAGCCGTTTCCATGTGCTACCAGCTTAATTAACCTCGCTTTGTTATGCAGAATGGACATAATTAAGTCACATATAAGGTGGGAAAATGCTGCTTCAGAGCTTGAATTCATATACTGCTGTAAACAGAGAGTAAAAACACAGCAGATTCTCAGAGGTACATAATCTAATGTTGGTGTGGACTCCAATCTACACACTAAAAAAAGATGTTTGTTTTTTTCATATATACATATATTTATGTTTCCGCTATCGACCCCCCTTTTAATTGCATTTCCTTTTTTCTTAACTACTTTATGTTTGTATTTTGGTCCTCATGGTCTCATTTTATGTTGCATGGTTCTTGTATTGTTTGGGTTCCTTATGACATGAAAATGGCCTTCAATTCCTCTTAACCGAGCTTTTTGTTTTTATCTGTCTTTTTCCATGTGATCTATGTTTATATGTCAAAGCACTTTGTAAACTTCTGTTTTTAAAAGTACTATACAAATAAAGTTATTATTATTATTATCAGTCAAATTAAACCATTCTGTAGCCGCCCCCATGTGATCAGCCATACTGCTGTCACTCTCTCTTTTCTTGAGTATTTCAGAGGGGCCAGTCGTTTGTTTTATTTAGTTATCCAGCTGACAAAGCTGAAAGTTATCCTTCCCCTGCACCCCCCACCTCTTTTTTTTTTTTCCAGGGGGCCCAGATCGATGACACAGTGCTGAGTTGTAGTCAAAATGATGAGCCAAGTGCTCTGTCAAATAAACCCCACAGTCCGTGACAGCTCTTTAAGGGGTTAAAACACCCACTTCTGTGTACGTGAGCACTACAATCGGTGCTATCATAGAGTATCTTGTTTTATCCCCTCAGTCATGGTCACCAGCTCAAGATGGTCCTGAGATAGGTAGGGGGGGTTGGGGTAAGAGGATTTGATCCCTGCTGTTGTCATCATTGTCATCTTTGGGAGAGGCACGGCTCACACAGGGGGCAGAAATGTTTTTAAAAAAGTAAATAAAAAGTAAATACTTTCAGGCTCAGGTTTGCATTTTTTGTATTACCAAATATCAGAGGAGAATTTACACTGGGCTAAATCCTTCCTAAAATCTAAAATTTCAATATAAAGTTCCTTTGTTTACGACGGGTAAGATTTTTAAAAACCTGGCCACTGTAATTGAAAAGTTAGAGTCATAATTATTTACTTAAAATGAAAACTGAAAGTAAATTTAAAGTAAAGGGGTAAATGATCAATAACATCTGAAATTACTACATTTATGTAAATCTGTGGAGACAGATCAGTTAACAGCTTTAAATGACTTTCTAACTCAATTAAACTGCAGAAAAATTGTGATAAAACAAGTTCATAACAAAATTTGCTTATTGATGTTAATAACCTAATCTAATTTTTATGAGGCAGCTTGTTCAGTTCCTTTGCTTTGGTGGAAAAACTCGAATAACCCAGTAATTTCTCGGTGGTTTGTATCTGGTGTATCCAAATCTTTACTTGCATCTCCCTCTATATGGCAGGAGCGGGCCCTCCTCTGCCAGTAAGATACGAGCCGCGGCCTTTATCATAGAAAAAATATCCCTCAGGTTTGCACTTTAAATGTCTGGCATTAGGGGGAAAGTCCACTTTAAAGCTTTCAAAAATAGATTAAACTATAAAAGTGAGAAGAATAATCCTTGATCCTAAAGACGATACTCTATCACACTGCATAAAAAAGGACATCCTTTTGCTTTACATATCTTCACAGCCCAGACGTGTGTCAAAGATTTAGGAGATGAGCGTAGTAACGTTAAAACACTGAACTTGAATTTGTTTGAAAATGCGGCAAAAGAACTGGATTTTGTTTTATTTTTCAGCAATTTGACTGTGGGCATTTCGACAGGGGTTCCTCTGCTAAAAGCACAATTCTGTTGTTTGAAAGAAGGTTCATTAAGCAATTAGGATGTTTTGGGGCATTAATCTGCATCACTCTCATGAAGCAAATGCTCTCTCTCCCTCTCTGTGGGGGCGTTTTGGTGCCACAATACTTGGAAAGATGATTTAATATTTCCATTTGACTGCCAGCCTGCAACAATGTCACTTTAATTGATTAAATCTATTCTGAACTGCTAACTCAATCGAAAACAATGTGTGCAGTGCAGCTGAACAGATCTTGAAACCAGATAGAAGGCTTGTGGCATCCCCTCGTTTCCTGTGGGAGCTTGTTCTGTCACAGTATTTAATCTTTCAAATGGGCGCCTGCATGTGATGCTTCCCTTTCCAGTTTGCCTCACGCTGGCTAAAAGGCTGAGATGACCTTTGCGGGTGTTGTCAGTCAGGCCTTTGCAGCTCGAGTTCAATTCTTCATGATACCATGTGTGGTGGAGAGGAAGAAGAGGGGGAGATTCGGGACTATTTTGTACAGTATTACTGTATGTAAATGCCAATGATGCGCAACCGTGTGCAATCATGTGTCATGACAGCTTCTCAACACAGTTTTTCCACACAACTGGCTGCAAACTCATGACAAACATAATTAGGTAAAACGGGAAAAGGAATGTTTGTGGTCATACATTTCAGGAATTCGCTATTTTCACAATTCATTAAATCTACACAACATTTTATCTATTAGAGGAAAAGCTGCTTCTGTTTTGTTTGACTACAGGCGAGTGAATTAAAAAGAGTAAAGAACGAGACATCAATGGGGAGGAATTCTTCAATTCTGTGAACTGAAGAGTTTCTAACTTGTTGTTGGTGCATTGCAGATCAGCAACTAAAATCTCTGCAGTGTCCCAGGGCTGTGCATATAGGCTATACTTGACTAATCCCTCTTGGGAATATGGTTAAAGAGCATTTTTTCATTATTGTAATTAAAACAGTTTAGCTAAGAATCACATTTATTATTAATAACTTAGCCACAAGAAAACTTTTGTTGAAACCCCTAAAGCCAGAAAAGGCAACAGTTCCACTTTTTAGAGACAACTGATTCGACAATTGGTGAAATAGAGCTACGAACACCGGGCAGGGCTCAACAGTGCGACAATTTTACTCGCATTTGCGATTAAAAACAGATGAGTGCACCAGCGCATAAAAAAAATGAGGCAAGGAAGTTAGTTGAAGTTAGTTTTAGATTGGATATTCGATGGACATTCACTGCAGATCTACCGGTGTCTTCTCACTCTCAGTGCAGCTATATTGACTCAGCACCCTCGCTGTGAATGTTGGGTGTTGAATAAGGGACCATCAATAAATTACCTGTTGATGTTCTCAAAAAAGGCTGTTTCCTTTCGATAGTTTCTATGTCATCTGACCAATTGACTTAAAATTGATTTCAAATAACAGTACTAAGGTCATACAATTAGATACACCTCTTTATTTCCCTAAATTCTGCTCTAAACAAAATTTACCTTTAAATTTAAAGGCAAATTTTGAACCTTTCCTTCAATAGCTTCCATGTCATGTGATCAACTGACCCAAAATTGGTTTCAAATAATTGAACTTATGTTGACCAATAAGACACATATTATTTGATCAATTTTCATTGTGCCCCTAAAGTTCTTTGTGTGCTCCTTTCTTTTTAACTTAGGAGCACATGAGCACATGTGTGTCAAGCCCTGTGGGGACATGCAGAAAGGTAAAAAGGCAGTTAGCCTGGGAGGGAGGGGTTCTTTAAGATCTTCAGACATTTCATTTGTAGCCTGATCCTTTGGGTTTGCAAGAGTGGGATTCACACCTGGTGATTTTTCATGCTGTACGCATCCCCTGGTTTAGCTGCCTCTCCTCCTCTGTAGACATATTCCCAAACCAGACAGTTATCACAAAAGTGAGGATGCTCTCCACTGCTGCTCGATAAAAATGAGGAAACCCTTGCTGGACATCCTACTCTTGTTCAGCTCTTTTAAAAAAGAAAAGTTTCTGGTGAACTTTCTTTACTGCTTGCAGTCCTCTTCCATGTCATGGTGGATCAGATGGTTACCTTTTAAAATTCGTGACTAATCACCTGTTGCACCTAAGTTTTGATGATGGCCAAAGGTAGGAGGTGTGTTTTCTCGAGAACTGGAGATCTAGTTCTCGAGCTGCAGTGTAATCAGCAGATTTAAACAATTTTACCAACAGTCATTGCTATGTAGCGAAAATGAAGAGACAGCAGCAAAAATGGAGCGTCTTAGATGGAAGCTGATATGATAATATTTTAATACAAGTCTTTTTTTTTCTTTTTTGACCTGAAAATCATGTAAAGCTATTAAAGAGGTTTCAGAAAGGAAGTATAGAGTCTGAAAAAATGCATAATACCCCCTTTTTAAAAGGCAAACAAAACTCTTGCAAAAAAAGAGATGTCAACATAACTGTTTGCATGATATGCAAAGTGATAAGGTTGAAGAGTGATAGTGGAAAGACAACAATAGATGATATTTATCATTACTGATGGTCTGTTGCCATTCAGACAGCTTGGGTTGACATTTGCAGAAATACTTTCTCATTGTTCTCGTCAAGGATCTTTTTTTTTTCCTGGCAATAATGATGGGATAACTAAATAAAAACAAACACAAGGACGAAATCTGAAAAATAAAAACTTCTGGCATGAGGGAAATCAAGTCAGAACTATGTCCACCAATAAAATCTAGTGCACAGATTTGATCATGGACTTTTGTGAAGGTTTAGGGACCAATACAAACGTGCACTTCAGCTTTCTACATATGTTCACTGCACTTTCACTTTGATGTCTATGAAAATAAACAGTCATTTTGGCTAAGATAGATTTTTTTTTGTCAAACTTGGAGAAAGAAACATTCTTCTGTTTAACCACTTTATCATTTTGATTTTATTTTCAGGCTTTTTGTGCTTTTAACAGAGCAGACAGGACAGCGGATAGAGCTGGAAATGCGGAGAAAGAGTTGGAAGTGACACGCCAGAAAGAGGCCGCAGGCTGGAATGAAACACATGCCATCTGCTTGAGGCGTAACCTCTGTGTATGGAGTATGTGTGTAAATCACAAGACCAGCAACACCCAACTACTCCTACCTGTGTTTAAGGCACAGCAGCATTGCATTGTGGGAAGCTTTATTATCAGACTAGAGTAAGGAATCCGAAGGTAACACCAGTCAAGCCTAACACCCACAGGATGTGTATTGAGCACATTCTGTCAATGTCACAAGCTACACAGCAAATTCATTCCCATTTTAATCAATGCAGTATTGCACACAGGATGCATCGCAGCATGCCTCAGCTCCGTCCCAGAAGTGTCTCTACACGCTGCTCCACTAAAGATACGCACCGAGTCTATTTTGGACGGAGCATCCACCCAGCACGCGTCCATCTGAAGAGAGAAGATCGTCCTAGACAGGCTGTCACGTATGTTGTTGAGTATATTCCAAAATAAAACACCATATACAGACTCATAACTGTGTTTCAGATCGTATAAATGAGAAATACTCCCGAGTTATAGATAGTTAAAGCTGGCTAACTAAATTAAAACGAGAAAACATTCAATCAATCATTAAATCATTTGAAGATGTTTGTGAGTTTAAGATGCCAGTCAGCATCTCTTATCGTAATGCAGTTAATGCACAACTAGGAAAAGAAGATGAAGTTAAATGTAGGCTATTTCTAGTTCAACTGTTTTATTTAACCTTCAGACCAAAAGACAAACTTAGATCAACGCTGAAACTTCGAGGAAATTAGTATCTCCTAACATCCCTGGTAAATACTCTAATCTTTAAAGATCCTGAAACTACTGCTGAGGTGTTGATACTGTCTTTAATCTTGTTCTACAGCCAAGTGTTAGTCTAATTAAACTTTGGTCAGTATCTGTTGTATTTTTGTACAGTATAAGGGAAAGTTGACATCGGTTTGCTTGGCAAGGCAGTTAAAACATTTCAGAGTATCTCTCTTGTTATTGTTTCCCTACTGACACGATATCCTAACAGGCTGAGTGTTGATATATTGAGCCCAATACATGTGACTTGTTTGATGATAACACTTCAGATCCCAAGGGTTTCTGTGTGTCCCATGAATCTCAATTAAGAACACTATCTGTTAGTAGCTGTATGTCATATCACCAGCAGACATGGGGGATTAAAGCAAAGAAACACCAACTCATTGTGCGTCGTACTTTCATATGAACAAGTTTCAGAGAGCGAACTAGCTCTCTGAAACTTGTGAATGTGAAAGCTTTTTACAAAGATCAATTGAAAACAAAGATTCCTACAGTGTTGTCTCCTACAGCAGATAAAACACAACATCATATCAAGGAATTTCTTATCTGCATTTGCCTCTGACTGGCCGTCATGTTGCCGTTTTATCAAGAGCATTCAACGCCGGCCTTAAAACCTATTCTCTCCACGAACACTCCAGATTTTTAATGTATTTGCTGTCTTTACAATTTATCCCAGCAACTATTTTTCCCTGTGATTGGAAGATGTTGGTTGGTGTTAGAATAGCAACAGTGTTGAATGCTAATTGTTTTGAAGGGCACAGGATTCCCTTGTTGTTATGGTAACAACGGCTGAGCACAGGAGCAGGGACAATGTGATAGACAGTTGGAAAGACAGACAG
Source organism: Xyrichtys novacula (assembly GCA_962446985.1). Taxonomy (NCBI): domain Eukaryota; kingdom Metazoa; phylum Chordata; class Actinopteri; order Labriformes; family Labridae; genus Xyrichtys; species Xyrichtys novacula. Next base: position 3,399,505 of record OY660866.1, read on the forward strand.
ACAGACAGACAGTGCAGATAGACAGACTGATATACTGCAGACATACAGACAGATATATTTACTATGCAGACAGACAGACAGACAGACAGACAGAATAAAAGACAAATACAATGTCTGGAAGACTTAGCCTGCTGAGTTCAATTTTGTTCTCTCTGTCTGTGATGGACTGTGTGGAGCAGTAGTGGGAAGCTGTGGTTGATTTGTAATTTATAAAAGAGATTTAAAAAGATCAAAAACTTATTGAACAGGCGAGAGTTTTAACAAAAGACCACAAAAATGGGGCTTGAGCTCTTTTTTTTTGTAAATAGAGTTTGGATTTCTGGATTACAGTGGAGAATACGAGTCTTACAAGTATGATAATACAAAAATCAATAGATATAAAACTTTGAGGTTTCAGCGTGGTCTCCAAACCACTAACATACTATGTTATGAGACATACTTCAATAAAAGGTGAGAACCTCTATCCAACACCCAGAAACAATTTATTAGAGCTCAGTGTAGCTTGATAGATAGGGGAATGTTAGGCCTCTGAGCTTAAAGGTGGGGTAGGCAGGAATTTGTTAAAGAAGCATCTTTTTTGTGGTCAGTCAATATCAGTCAATAGCTATTAGTCATTGATGACATTTAGGAATATAATGACATCGCTGTGTTCTGTTATGTCTGTGCAGTCAACATTTTTAAATTTTTGAGCGGCCCGCTCTTTCTGACTGTAAACAAAGCCAATCTCTGCCTCCCCCAACCTGATTGGTTGTAAAGGCAGACCCTGCTCGATCGTGTAGTGAGGCACGCTTCACGTCCTCGAATAACATTCACGAGCCCAAACAAAGTTAGCGTGCTACAATATCGGACTGTAGAAACAAACCGGAAAGTACGGAAAATTGTCTGAATCATCCTTTGGCCACGAATGCCGACACAAGCAAGAAAACGAAATAAATACCGGAGACTCTGACAGAAAAATGGGCGCTTAAAAAAGGAGGTAGACCAGACAAGAGCTAAAAAGCTGGGTCAGCATCAATGAAGCATAAACGATGGGGGACGCTTCGGGATCTTACAGACCCTGTAATTTCTGCTGGACAGGTAAACCACTTTAACAAAGTAAACCAAGTGTCTGTAACAGACGTGTTTCTTGTTAAACAGGACCTGCTGCGTTTTGTAGCGCTGCTGAACTGTTTACCTCGGGTCCTGGACTATGTCACTTTATGCTAGTTTTAGAAGTCGTGCAAACATTGTGTTTGCTGGTAGTCTGTTGGCATCTACAGTAGCACCAATGCTTTTTACTTTCACATTGACTGGGCCCTATTTGTAATTATCTTAAGTACTTATCTGTATTATATCTGAATTTAATTGAAATGATACGAGCAAGGACGCGTGTGTTTTTTGGGCGGGGCTTTCTGGAGCAGAGAGGGAGAGAGGAGGAGGAGCTGAGAGGAAAACTGGTTGGGAGGGGTAGAGTTTACATTCAAGATTTCTCCCAAAAACTGGCACTTCCTCAGATCCTGCCTACCCCACCTTTAACAGGTGTCCATGTTATGGCCAACAGTTCAGAATACAAAACTAGTTCAATAGGGGCGGCGTTCCATATGAATTCCGACTCAGAGCTTGGAAATCCTGACTTCTGAGTATAACTGGAATGCAGCATAAGTACCTAATTTTACTAACTTTGCTCTCAGAATTAAACCAGAAAAACATAGAATCAGGTGTTACAAGCTAATGTGTAATCCTTCATTATATTAAGACGTATCTGTATCTGATAATACCAGGACACAACATGGACCTGTCTTCTCTGCATTTTCCACATTTGACTATAATATACCTATCCTCCTTATAAAGCTAAGAACTGGTTTCAACAAGCCCACAGGCTAGCTGACAGTTTGGTAGGATCAGGGAAACAGCTGGAACAGTGGACTGAACGAAACGCTGAGGATAAGTGTCAAGGTCTGAATAATGGTCTGAGCTTTTTCTAAGGATGTATTATCTCTTCTAACACCTTTTCTTCAACCACAGGAGAGACGTTCCTCTCTAGTTTTCCACACACCTCTTTGAAGAGGACTTTCTGTGCTAAGAGATGATGAGTATTAACCTAGAATCTAAAAGCTCTTCAAAGTAAATCCCTTGTCCTTCTTGAAGAGCTGCATTCGCTTACTCCTCGTCAGTAGACCAAAAAACACAAAAATATGAGGATGTCCAGTGAAAAGGTGTAGCTTTTTTTTATCTGACCTTGGCTGACAGTAAGGTGCTAAGTGTGCCACTTAGGCTGCTCTAACGCGCTTATACCTTTTCTGCAGAGGGAGCATGAGCCTCCTTATCTTGTTCTTTTTCCCTCTTCTACACCTCAATCAGCTAACAAGCCATTAATGTCAAGCTGAAGGAAATATCTCTCCTTCTCTCTGCTTAGTGCTTGCTGCTGGCACACTGTGCTCTGTACACAGTGTTCATAACTGTGCCCAGATTCTCTGTGTGAGAGAGTAATGTGAGGTGGACCCACAGTGCCCCAATGTCTTCATCTCACTAGATGCCTGCTCTCAGTGTGTTATCTCTGCTAGACCAGAGCTTTGCAGCCTGGTGTCTGCAATGCTGAGCGGCACACCGAGGAGACATTACTCACTTCACATCAACATCAACTCTCTCTACTTCCTTCCTTCCTTCTGTACCATCTTAAAAGAGAAAATAGCTTCTATTTTGATCCTTAAGAGGACTCTATTTACCTGTACTTAATGGTCCCCTACATGACAAGGCTAGTACCCCCGCAGCTACAGTCTGCTTCTGTGCACGTCCCTGGAGTGAGGAGATCGTGCTAAAATATTTTGGAGTGATGTTTCCCCTCGCAACCAGATTTCTCTGCCCACACCTCTCTGACATTTCGATGTGTCAAGCGTCGGAAAGGATGGAAGGAGGGATTTGCTGCACCTTTGCAAGCATGCAAACACCACCTGAGGGATCATTAAGGATTTGACAATGTATGGAGCTGCGTGACATGAAATGACTCTAATCTGGGTAACCTTGTAATTGAAATCACCCACTCATACTCAGTTAAATTCTAACAAAGTTGGTGAAAAATATGGTGATAAAATTAGATTTCTGACTTTGGCAACTCCGGTTTTTACAGAAACTGTGTTCTTGGTTAAAATGCAATGGTATCTGTTTAAAATAAAAACCAAGAGATTTGTTGTCAGTTTAACGACTGGACGTATAAATGGAAATGCAATTCCTTACCACAGAGTTTTAGAGGCAAGTCTCTCTCCTCATAAAGAGGCTGTGCACACATTAGACATCCTGAACTATGATTTGTAAAACAGATGAAACACCAAACTATTCCACAACAAATATGAAAGAGAAATTTACAATTTGCACTAAAAAACTTTTACAGCTGTAACAAGGACAACCTGACCAACTCAGCAGAATCAGTTTAGATAACATTTCTTTTTTGAGACGGTGCCCAATGAAATTTAATTAACTGTAGACTTTTAAAGCACGGGAATTGTTCTTTTTAAACTTGACTAAAATTAGTCAAAATGAATGATACAATATTCAAGACCCTGTCCAATCTTTTATAGATGATAATGGCACATCCTGTCCTTTACTGAAGGTTGTCATCACCCTCAGGACTATCGGGTCTGTCTTCAGAGGCCACTTCTCAGCCTTGTATGGTTAGAAAATAATTAATTTTTGCACACATTATGAGCAAACTGATTATTATGACCTATACTGTACACATGATGCAAGTACAGTTATGTAAGAAAAGATGCAGAAACAGACACATGCAAACGAGGGTCACTTTAGGTTGCACCAACTCCACTCTATTAGCATTGCCTTTGCAGCATGAGGGTTGCATCAACACAACATCAGGAGGAAAAAAGTATATTTACAACAAACTGTGCCATTACATTCTCTACAGAGGGGGAACGCATTACTGTATTATGTTTTCTTTCTGGCTAGTTTCAGAGAAAATAACTGTCAGGGAATTATAGACTATCTCTGAAATCTCGGTTTTATTCAAGGATAAACAGGACAGCCTCCCTAATTCTATCTCCCACACTCCACGGGGACATAATAGAGATGCAATAGGGAACAGTATAGAAAACGCAGACAGCATTGAAATCAAAAGACTAAATGGAAAATGCTGCCAGCCGGGTATCTGCAGCAATTTGTCTTTTGTGTGGCCCTGTCTTGAACCCACTGTGCATGTGTCCTTTTGCACATGAACTCAGGTGGGTCAGCTGTCCCTCAGACTTGTCTAGAAACTGCTAACTGTGTTAAATAAAATCTTTAAAATTGAGGGTTAAAGTGCTTTAAATAAATGCGTTTTCCTTTGTCAGAACCGTGACAATGTTTTCCAATATTTCTGTGTCTGCGCTTTGACACGAAACTTCCCACAATGTCTTTGTGCTTCCTGATAGAATGAGTTTGTTATTTTAGGATTACTTATCGCCTTTCATAAATCGATGTTTGACAGTTTTACTTTCAGATGCTGTGTAGTATCTAATAGCACAATGGGTGTTGTCCAGACTTAAATCAGGCCACCAACAACACAGCTGAATGAGCCCTGGTTGTTAGGGAGGGCATAACCATAATGCGATCATCACTTTTCTGTAATGTTGATATTTGGGCAACATAATCCATGCAGTTTTTAACACAACAGTTTGCTTGTGTGTGCTGAAAATGCCTGTAAATATACTCCCACTATCACCATTCCTTGTAGCTCAATGTCTGTGTAAGTGTGCATGATTATGTGAATCCCTCCCCGGCCTTCCAGAAGCTTCAGTGCTTGCACACTGTCTGTTTAATGTCCCAAAAGACTACTGCAAACAAAGCACATGACTATTCATCCTTTCAAAATAAAGCAGCTGTTAGTGGACTCAATGTTAGAGGTAATGGAGTACATATAAGCAATTTAGTCTGGAGTAATCATTACAAAACACTTGGATAATGGTACACAAGCTGTTCAAAGCCCTTTAACTGCAAATACTGTTTAGTTAAATACACTTAGGGGCTTCTTTTGTTCACAGAAATTCAAGCTGACTGGGAAAAGTGCGGTACCCTGCGTGACACATCCATCAGGCATTTTTTTTTCTTCCCCCACACAATGCTGAACATGTTTGTACCATTCTAGAATAGCTGAAAGACATAAACCTTTTTTTTATTATTATTTCGACTTTTTAACTGAATATTCTGCTATTTGTTGAAAGGTCACACTTTATTAAATTTCTACTAGGTAGAATTCACTGAAATATTTAGGCTCAGTTGATGCAAGTCTTTGATAATACTACTTAAAGGGTGACATACTCACTTTTTTTCTAACATTAGATCAATACAGTGACCTGAGCAAATGTACATATAAAATAACTTTTACATTGCAGTCTACCAGTCTGTGATTAGAGCTGTAAATCCTAATTATTGGTCTGCTGTCCAGAAATCATGGACCATGGCTACGAAGTATTGACTACGCAGGATTAAGTGTTTGTTGAGTGAGGAGTTTTTGTTGGGTTGTATTTGTTGTTGAATATTTTCATCATTTAACGTTCATCCCCTAAACCATTGGCAGACTGTTTTGATATGAAACAGGTCAACTAAAATGCACATAGGGAGAGCATGTAGTAGGGGTCGGAGAAAAACAATACAGTATAGTATTGCGATATTTTGTCTGGTGATATATCGTATCGTACCGTCTCATCCACAAAGTATTGATTTTTAAAAAAATCAATTGCTAATATGAACTCAGGTCTATGGAAATGGAAAAATAAAATCAATAGTTTGTCCAGTGAGGTCGGCAGAGCAGGAGAAAAGGAGAAACATGGCACAAATGACATGGAGCTGACACATGAGGTTTGAAAGAAGTGCTACATGAAAAGAAAATACTGTGTAAATTAGACAAATGTAACGGAAAGACAAATTCTAGATTAGCTGAGCAGTTCAAAAAACTGCAAAATCGCAATAATATCGTGTCATGGCCCAAGTATCGTGATAATATCGTATTGTGGGCCCACTCCTAACATGTAGTCACCGACCTTAGCAGAGGCAGCCATGCTTCTTTCAATAATGTGATTTCTGCCTTGTGTTCGTAATCTGGAACAAAGACAGAGGTCCAGTAATATCTTCTAATCAAGCTCTGACCGTAGCTTAATTTAATTTTGCATGTAGACATACTGAGTATCTTGGAACAAGGAGTTCTTCTGGTGGCAGCATGAATAAACACAGGGATGAGCGGGCTGATAACTCTGCCAGTAGAAGTGCTTTCTAAGTCCCTCTTTGTCAGTATGAATCATTATCTTTTTCTGGAGTTCAGTTGGTACAGATTTAAGCATGATTACTTGTACCAAATCAGTCTTTAGTCGTCCACAAAGGCTTTGACAAGTTGGATGTTTTCCTGGCCCTTCCTTTTTTGATTCCTCTCATCTATCTTTATCTATTCCTCTCCGTCACCGACTTCTCTATGTTATTATAACCCTCCTGTCTAATTCTTTTACAGAGTGGTGTCCTTTGGCACTGCACTTGTCACACGTCAAATTACGTAAATGCTTTGCTGTGGGTGTCACCATTTTTTATCTTGGTCACTTATTTCTTAGACTAAAGGTAGAGCTTTGACACTTTGCTTGTACCATTTTTAGGAAATACATCACAGCCTGTCATTTCTTCCTTCTTCCTTCTGTCTTCTGTCTTACTAACCATATTTCATTAGAGTCAAAAAACTGAAACCAGATATCAAAAATCAAATAACCATAATTCCTCTCATTACATTCAAAATGCCTAGAATACTTTTTTTTTTTCTTTTTTTATATTTATAAACAAATAAGAAAATATGTGCAGACAAGATTTGAAAGGTTTCCAGGTTAAATGACGGTTGGTAACTAATATAACTTTATTTTAAAATGTATTAGGAGCTACTCCTTGTTTTCTTACATAAACCAGAATCAACCAAAAAATGAATAAATAAATAAATAAAAACAAGAGGTCCACGTTAAATAAAGACTGGGTTGACATGTTTCTAAAACGCAAAATCTATCAAAAATATTCTATAAACATGAGCATCTTATTGCTTTACATGCTTTCTTCATTGTAAAGTAATGTTATAACGTGAAACTGTAAAATCAATATCACTATTTGTAAGTTAAATAGTGTTTATAATTAATTAAAAAATGAAATGATTTATAACACAATGTATTTGAAGATTTATAAGGAATGTTTTCATAGATACAAAAAGGAAAATATGTGCCTTTTGTTCTAAATTCAGGACTCATAAACCTCAGAAGAAAAAAACATACGCCTCCATTGGTCTTTCCGTGTATCTATGGGCACCATACTCATCCAGACAGCCGAGGTAATAACTGGGGACTTGTGAGAAAAGCTCAAGGAAAGCACTCAGGGTACTTGTCATCAGTATTTGATGACAGTCATCTCGTACTGTACTTTCAGCTGTTATGTGCTGTTGTAAAAACTTAATAACAAATAGATGGCAATTTTTGAGGGGCCACAGAGCAACAACATCGTCAAATTTTAAAAACCATGATATAACACAAAGACCCTTTTATAATTGAGAAGACAGTGTGAGTGATGTGGGATACCTGCCCTCACATCGTGCTACTAAATCTCCACTGAGGCAACAGAGGCTGAGATCTGGCTTAAACCCAGTGTGTGTGCGTGTGTCTGCTGTCAGGGAACATTCATAAAGCAAGGAAGCTAGGTTTCATATTAGTTTACCAGGAGGGGGGAATTTTGATATCTAGTGATGGAAAATTTCTTTTTCTCATTTTTATAAGGATTGGGTTCATTATTGATCAAGTTTTAGTAAAAAGAAAAAGTGTTTTTAACGATGGTTGTTCAAAGGGAATGTAATGGTTAGGATTTTTTTCTCAAGTGCAATCTTTAAATGAGTGTAACCAAGTGTAAAAGTCAAAAAGTGTGCATAAGTAAACAAGAAATCCCAGCGAAAGGAGTCGAAGTTGGACTCTCTCTACTGGGCTTGTTTGAGTAAATCTTTTTTTTTAGGGTTTAGGAGTAAAACCTTTCAGGCACCAAAAGCCCAAATAGAAAACAGCACAAGAGAGGATTTATATAATACTCCACATGAGTAACTAAACAAACACACAGATGACTGAACAGATTTCTTTGGTCTGATGAGGTTAAGTACATTGAGAGGATAGAGACCAGAGAGACTGTTCCATATTATCAGATGGTGTTCACTGAATCACTGCACAACAGCCCATGAACACTCAGCTGACTCCAGCTGATAACTGAGATCTGCAGCATATCTTCACATAGCATTAGCATTTACTTTCAACATGCTTCAGAGGGGTAATATTTTGCAGCAAGACTTTCCATTCAGGATTTTGGAGCCAGATATGCAAAAGCAAAATATCAAGCAGAACTTTTGAAATCGGTTCAATACAGAACAATACAAGAACTTTATTGATCCCCCAAAGGGAAATTCAGTTCAGTCAATGCATGCTCGAGAAATAGATCTGCTTTTTGTTCAAAGTGTCCTACATGTTAAGCTGCCTCCCCACTGACAAAAAAAATTGAAAAGAACAAGTATATGTAATCAGCTGATCAAACGCGGTTATAAGCTTTGCTTGAAGGAATAAATTGTCCCTCTAGATTTTGGACAGAAAAGCAAGTTTAGCTGTGATTATAGAAGTGGAATTTACAACAACTGCATATTATTTACCTCCTTTATCTGCTTCCTTTCAAGGTGTAGCCCCAAAAAAAGAAAACTGTATTGATATTCATGTGCAAAAGCTTTCAGGAAGTCTTGTAGCTGTTTATATTTTTTCCAGTTTTGCAGCTGATCTTGACTGAGATGAGCCACATGATAATCTGAATGGGAAGGTCAGAGGATGAAGTCAGCATTTTTTTTTGTTGTTGTTGTCGTTTGTTTCTCAAGGTCAGTTTTTTCCATGGTGGTCTTCTTGAGTCCAGCTCTTGACAGTGACATGCTCATTGTTGGTGGGTTTCAGTGGTTGACGGAGGTCAGCATGGGCACCCTGACCGGCCTGTAGCCTCGAAACGCCACACAGAACAAACTGTGATGCACTCTGTGTTCTGACACATTTTTATAAGAGCAGCAGTGGGAGGTTTAGTAGCTATTTTTAACTTTCAAACATTACCTCTGACAAATTACACGACGTGATTAAAACTAATCAATTTCAAATGCCACAATTCATTTATAAATCACTAAAAATATGAATCTTCTTTGTCCACTAGATAGATTTTCTGCCAGATATCGTCTAATGGATACTGAGTACATTTCCTAGTATGTAAGCACTACTTGCTTTGCATTATTGTGTCCACTGGGTCTACATTTTTACTCATTGTGAAAACTGACAGTGTACCACTTCATAACATAAACCATTTACCCTGTATTTATCGGGGGGGAGGACTGTTGGCTCTTCAAAAAGGCAAGCTCAAACCAGCTGGAACCAATGCAGAAATCTAAATACGGTCTCCAGAGGGGTAGTCTTAAGGTGGGTGAATCCTCTTTATTTGAGGCTCACATTGTTGACATCTTATTCACAAAGGAGGATTAAGATGCAAGGCATTTTCTTCATCAATAGTCCAAAGTGGTACGTTTCAGATTTAGGGTCTTCCCGGCCTTCAGTAGAAGGTTCATGCTGCATCTCTGCAGTTCTCTCCCAGTTATACAGACGAAGTGTCTCAAGCCTGGTTTATAATTCTGCATTGACTCTATTCTGCAGCTTGGTTGTAGAAACTGACACAATTGTGTGCTTTATAAATTTGTGTATTGGAGTGCTTGCTTTTCTCTGCAATGCTCCCCTTATAAAAGCTAGTCCGTGGTGCGATTTTTATGCTTGTCATATTGCCAGTACACTCTCTGCTTGTTTGAATTGCTGGCGTATTATCTTAGAGTTGGAGCTGACAAATGTTGAGCAGTTGATAATCCTGCAATTACTGCAAACAAGAAAAGAGAGGAGATGTCAGAGGGGAGGACGGGATATACGGCTGCCGAATCTGTGTAGGCAGACGAGGGAGGGACAGGAGCATTGCTGGAAACTTTAGCCACAAAGCGGACAAATCACAGAGCTTGCAGTCTTCATTGTTTCACTGCAGGGTTACACTTTTGAGGAGGTTGCAGATCAGGCTATTCTGTGTAGGTACAAAGCTACTGTGACCTGCGGTGTAAGTAGATTTGACACTTAAGTATAGACCAGGCATCCAAACCAGCCGCTTTATAAGAGCAGATTAAGAACCCCGGCTAGCTTTTTAACCGTTTCTCTGGCAGCTGTTGTTTAAAAAGGTGACCAGATAAATAATAACCTTAAACTAGACCAGTGGTTCTCAATCCAGTCCTCGAGCCCCCACTGTCCTGCATGTTTTGGATGTTTCCCTGCTCCAAGACACCTGATTCAAATGATCAGCTCGTTATCAAGCTCTGTAATGGCTTCATAACGAGCTGATCATTTGAATCAGGTGTGTTGGAGCAGGGAAACATCCAAAACATGCAGGACAGTGGGCCTTGAGGACTAGATTGAGAACCACTGAACTCGACTATTGTTTCAGTTTCTATTGACATTTTTTCCTTAATACAGGAAAAAAAAAAAAAAAAAAACTTCAATATTTTGCAATAGAAATGAATTACCATCTATAATGGATGTGAATTTAAAACATGAACCAGAGAAAATATTTGATTCATGACATCCTCACTCTGATCAACTATGCAGGATTTTTTTTTTTAAATCTCATCATAAAATTAAGAGTTCAACATTTATTCCAGCATAAAATTAAGTGAGGGTCAAACACTTTAACATCAAGTTAGACACCCCCTCCAGAGATGAATGTTGCCGACTGCTTGCTTCTATAGTTATACCAACTTTAGTAACGACCGCATGATAGCAATACACAGCAGTCCTCAATCAAAACGCCACTCTATAGCCACAAATAATGCTCAGAACAGCACCTAACTTCATCAACAGTACATATAGGGTCCCAGCCATAGAACTAGCCAACAAACATCTTTTTAACTCTGCCTAATTTCTTTAGCAAAGAGACTAAACACAACTCACCTACTCTCTTCCAGCAGCCACTTTGTTTGTGGGGAGAGCTCGGACTAGTCCATCACCGAGTGCAGCGGGGTGACACAGCTCAAGGAAGAACATTTATGATCATTTCTTTATCATTTCCTTTAAGTAATAATCATCACAATAATCACTTTGCACTGCAGACACAGCAGTTCTTCTGCCTTAGCGTCTCAGTCTGATTGCATTTCCATGAGGAAATGATCATAAATGTTCTTCTTCTTGTTGTTCTTGTTTGAGGTCTGCATGTGGAGCCATAGACTGCTGTGTATTGCTATTGTGCGGCTTTTACTAAAGTTGGTATAACTAGAGAAAGAAGCAGTTGGCAAATTTATTTAATTTATGTGCGTTTTTCCCCCCAAATGGCCTATGCAGGTTAAGTGTATTGGAAATATTGTGATAACAATAATAACACAAGGTGGAGTTGCCTGTTAAAAGCTAAAAGATGACAGTATGTTTCATGTAACAGATGAGGTTTGGGATTTATTATAAAAAGACAGAAACCAAGAAGCACAGTGGAAAATCAGGCAAAAACCTGCTCTTTTGTCCTATAAAGCACTGGTCACCAAACAGTTTGAAAGCAGTGCACTTTGATGCAGAAAGTCTTTTCATTGGTCTTCTCACTGTGAAGCGGAGGCTTTTAATTGCTCACTTGGGCTCTCTGACCAGTTTGGGGATTGTACTCTAACCACCAAATGTCAAGCAAGTCTCTTTGTATTAACCTTCACAGGTTCAACGTCTGCGTTCTGACCAGCGTGTGAAAGATTTCTGTCGAGTGTAAGATTTGGTGAGCACAATTGAATTACTTGTTCCAGCTGCAGCAATGGAACCATATTGTATCCCTTTTTTTATCAGCTCACGCTTTCTCTCTGAAAGGACGTACATCTGGAGGGCAGATTGTTTACACTGTCAGTGTGCTGGGATCACGTCGGGTAGAGGATGGAGATCAAAAGATGGGTCACTGCACAACTGGGACCATGATCCATGGCACTGTGTGAAAGTCTTATCCCTTCTGGTAAGGACTGAAAAAAAAAAGCTATTTATCATTGGTCTTTAAAGGAGCTCTGCTGTGCTGATTCATGCACCACCTTCCATCAAACATGAACAGTTTGATGCAGAGATCCTTCACGGTAGGATGGTGGGTACGGATTGGGTTATCTGTATAAAGGCTGTGTCTTGGTGGCTCCACTGTTACTTTAATTATGGTGTCAAACGCGGCTCCCTTGCCCAGTATATGATAAAATCTTTCAATCTTAAAAGTTTTTCGGCTATGTTAAGATCCTGCCTGGGTCAGTCACATGTTAAGAGGCACTTCTTTCACATGTGTCTGAAGTTTCAACCTACATTTCACACTGCAGAAGCCCCGAGTTTAGAAAAAGGGGGTTGGTAAAAAACGGAATGCCACTGCGCCAATAAAAGGCGTACAAAAAGGAGGGGATAGCAGAACAATTGTTAAGAGGAAAGCATTTGGAAACCTTTTTAAGAAAAGGTAGAGAGACTTTTTTCCTCTAATCCCTGTGAGGCAAAGCGACTTAATGGAAACTCCCTCTTATCGGACATGATGCAGAGACCTTAGCATTGCTTCTGCTTCACTTTGATGTGTTTTGACGGCAAGACTACGACAAAAACTCCTCGCCACATGCACACGCACACACACATGCATAGCAGTCTTTAGTGAGCTCGACTGTGGGATAGATCTTTACTGTTAAGATATGCTGTTCTAGAAGTAATGAGGTTATTGTTGGCTGCAGTTTTCACCTCATAAAATGGCACACACACACACAAAAAAGCTTTTCAAATTCAAATCAGATTCTCATGTGGAAAAAAGAAAAAAAATGCTTAAAGATATCACCACTGTGCACAAATATGTTCAAGATTTACCCAGCAAACAAAACAAATAAAGGAAGAAAAAGAGTTGCTCTTTAAGTGAACAGATACGCCAGAAAGCTTGAAATGTTATATCACTATGCATTTTTTTGTAAGAAAATGAAAAGACAATAGAAGGCTCACTTTACAAACAAAAAAACAAAAAGAACAAATCAAGTCTTTTTCTTTAAGTCATAAAGAAACTTGTTCAAGCCTGAGGCAAGTGTACAGTAAAGATAAAAGAGTTTGGAGGGGTTTGATGAAATATTAACACAATTCTTATAATAAAATGTCGAAGTACACAGAGCCAGAATAATAGTGGTGGATCCCCCGCTGAGATAACAGCAGCATTCTGTAATCAGAATCGTGACGGTGCCTCTGCTTTAATCAAAATACAATGATCATGCAGTATTAACCGCCTAGATAGAAAACAAAAAAACAAAACTGCAAATACACAAAGTCAGAGGCAGGCTGTCTTCTGTCTGAATGACTGTTGATACTCCTCATTTACCAAAGGAAGGTATAATTAAAGCTTAATCATGTGGACTTAATGTTTGTATGTCTGAAACAATAGAGCAATTATTACACAGTAGGGCTGCAGCTGATGACTATTTTAAATGTCAATCAACCATTGGAATGATTAATCAAGTAATTGGAAAATAAATTACTCTATAATCAAATTTGACTGTTAGCATTTTAATTTTAAATCACTTTACAGAACTCAAGCCACACATATCTCGTGCCTTGAAAATAACCTGCATCTATGTATTTGTTTGCACGGTGTGGTTACGACGAGTCATCGGGAGGTTACGGCGGTATAGGAAGAGTTTGCTCCACTGTGTTTTGTAGAAGAGGAAGAAAAAATGAATACAAAGGAGAGAAAAGATGAGGGACCTCAGAAACTCATCTCCAGAAAACAATGTGCTGTACCGCACACGGCATGAAACACATGCATGACAATGTAATCGTTTATGAGAATATTTCCATTTTGTACAGATTTAAATTCATGGTTCACACCTGCTCCCTACACAGCATATACAGTAGCCAGGTGTTTATTCTTACTGGTTGACACTGAGCATCCTTCAGAATGACTCAAAGGTGACTAACCCTCAGCTCTAACCTCTGCTGTGTATGTCCCAGAACCATCAAGAAGAGGTTATTACAGCAGAGAAGACAGTAACTCCAGGCTGCTTCAAATCAAAGTCACTCATGTTGGCTGTGTCTGCAGGCAGAGACTACAACTTCAAAGAGTTTTACAATATATATGTTGGGGGGTTATATAGATAAATCAGTTTGTTATGTGTGAAGCGGCTGGGATGTGAATCAGCACCTCCACGTCTGAGACCATGGTCCTCAGTTGGAAAAAGGTAGATTGCCTTCTCCGGGTGGAAGGGGAGGTCCTGCCTCAAGTGGGGCAGCTCAAGTATCTCGGGGTCTTGTTCACGAGTGAGGATAGGATGGGGCGGGAGATTGACAGGTGGATCGGAGTGGCATCAGCAGTGATGCAGACGCTTAACCCATCCGTCATGGTGAAGAAAGGGCTGAGCCATAAGGTGAGACTCGATTTACCAGTCGATCTACAGGCCGACCTTCACCTATGGCATGAACGAGATTGTGGATACAAGCAGCCGAAATGGGTTTCCTTTGCAGGGTGGCCGGGCTCAGCCTTAGAGATAGGGTAAGGAGCTTGGACACTCGGGTAGGCGCTCAGTGTAAAACCGCTGCTCCTCCGCGTTGAGAGGAGTCAGCTGATGTGGCTCGGGCATCTGGTAAGGATGCCTTCTGGACGCCTCCCGTTAGAGGTGTTCCGGACATGTCCCACTGGGAGGAGACCTCGGGGCTGGCCCAAGACCAGGTGGAGGGATGATATCTTTTGCCTGGCCTGGGAGCGCCTGGGAATCCCCCCAGAGGAGCTGGTGGAAGTGGCTGGGGTGAAGGCTGCCCCTATGTAATATAATTTGCGCAATTTCAGACCCTAAAGCTCACAATCGTTTCATTACTTTCAAGGAAAATGCATCTATGCTCTCCGCTCGCCCCTCTCTCTATCTCACAACATACACACGTGCACGGACATGCCGCGCTGCGTAGTTCAGAGGTGCGGCATGTCAGCACCACTAATTCTGGGATGCTGAGTGCTTGCCACTCACACCCTGCCAGTTTTGCGCAGGATGGTTTTGACGACCCGGGGTTCTGGCTCATTTCCATCGTGTTTGCCACCAACAAAACAATAAAAAAACTGAGCACCAAACTGTCCCCGAACGTTCAGCACCCAGATTGAAAATATCTGCATTCTTCAAAAAGGTGGTACAAAGTGATGCAGATGCCGCACATTATCTTGTGGATGCTTGCTTAAGCATCTCTCCCAGCCCCGAAAATAGCACTGGCACATCTCCTGCCACCCCATATAACATGACGTATATACAAAGCCAAAAAGCTAGGGGAAACACTGATTTGCATTGCTCAAAAAGTATTACCCAATGGAGTGCCCAATCACAAACTATGAATGTGCAAATGTTGTCTACTACAATAGTCACAATATAAGAATTTTGTGCTTTGAAAAAGGAGACAGGATTGCTAGTTTTAGAGCCATGACTATAAAATATGAACTCCTTAGCATCTGAAAGTGATTCATTTTGTTAGTTTTAGTTATCAACCTGCAGATTATGCTTGTACAGAAACAGAAGCTGAAGACAGACCAATATTTGACAAAATTTCAATCATCTTAAGAGGAAAAGAAAATCCTCAAAATAAGACGTAGGCCCAAAAAAAAAAATCTTCCTTTTGAATGATCGGTTCCCCAGAAGAAATGTGTGATGGTTTCTGAATCCTCCGAGAGCGCTCTCTGTTTCTCTTTTAATTAACCTAGTTTGGGCTTTTTATGGGTGTCTGCTTTTGTGTAGGGGTTTTGAGCTCACTGCAAACAGTCTGAAGGTTGGGGCAGATGAGCATACGGGAACAAGGTGACATTGCTGTCTGTTTTCTTTGCTTTCAGCCTGTTTGCAACCAACACAAAAACAAGCAAATGTTTCTTTTTGAGACACCAAAGGGAGTTTAGGATCTCCCAGAGGGGGTTCCTGCAAGTTATTCAATGACAAGGTTTGTGTGGCTTTAGTTTATGTACGGGAAAAACAGATGGGAGACCATGGGAAAACATCTAAAGTAATGAAGGTGTGTGATCTTCATTACACACCTTAGGGTGTTCTTGATATAAAAGTCCCTCTACCTCTGTGACAAAGTACCTGCAGATTTACCAAATGCTTTCACTCATAATGTATCTTATCACATGGACATACACACTTAAGAGTGTATCTGTCAGCTCATTATTCAAACATTATTCCACAGAAAATCTTAAATACTAATAAACTCCATGCCTCTTAACCAGCGATATATTTATATTTTTAGACTGTAAATAACTGGGGCACTATCAACAATGTTGTACAATCAGATATATTTGATACTCCACTTGTGTTTGTATCTGACAGTCAAAGCACAACTTGTTGATTTAATAAAATGCTCTTCACCCTAACAGTCACATTTATCAGACAGACTGATAATTCAAAGAGGTTTGTTCGGTTGAAATACAAGGCTATAAGTAAGGACCTTTTCAATGCTCACCATTACAGCAAAGCAGCTGCCTCTTCCACAGATATGAACCAGACTATCTATTCTTAGAGAAAGTATTTCACTCAGTATACAAGAGAGAAAGGAACATTACCCGACAGACTCAAGATCGACCTGAAACATCTTTTAAACTAAGCTAAACATAACCACAGAAAGGCAAGCCGAGACCTTTAAGTAAAAGGCAAATATGAATCACCGTGGAGGTCAAAAGTGCTTTACCTGAGCAAAGACCGTTTCTTATCATTAAGTTTCAATAACATTAAGTAAAAATACATACAAGAGTATGAGATAAATATGATATAAACATTTGGAGGTCATATTTAGATGTAAGGATTAAGATAAAACATAATTACATTTTCATTGCAGTTATGATGCATCCTGAATTACATTTGTTGACAGCAGATAAGGTGGAGGCAGCTTCATCCTGTTTGGTTCTGGCTTGAGCTGTTAGGTGATGTTACCTTAAGATTTTATAGCACTCAGGAGATCAGAAGTTTATTTAGGTTGAAGTTTTTGGACTAATTCATACAGCTGCGCTTTGAAAATTATTCTGTAAGAAAACTTGACAACCGAAAAATGTCTTTAGTTCTCTTGTTGGCCTGTGAAAGATAAGGAACTATTACAGTAGTTCATCCTGCTTAAAATAAAAATATTTAACACTTGTAAAAAAAAATCTGGACATAGGAGCTTTAAAACCGACTATTTGTTTTTGAGTTGAAAATACTGACTGATCTACAAATGTTATCATAAAGGTTTCTCAAGTCAATAACCAAAATTTAATAAATAATGATGCAATTCTTTTCTTTTTTGGCTGCTTGATGTCAAACACAGACTCTTGTTTTGTCTTTGTTACATTCAAATTGATAGCATGCAACTGCTGTGTATTTGCTCTAAGCATTGATAGTGGGATCACAAAGGACTATAATGAGAAAAAAAAGACTGTATTTTTTTGTTTAATTGTCTATCACAGAAAATAAAGCAACTTGTGGTTTCATAAAAAATCTAGCATCATTGACTGACCATTGAATTTGCATCCCTTTTAATTATTGATATGTCACGTGGAGAGTATGGATGGTTTGAATCGTAAAGGACCAAGAACTGTACCCTGAGGGACTCCTTTTCTCATGTTGATCTGCTTAGATTTCTGATCCAAACTAGAGCTACAGTATAACATTTGAACCAAAAGAAAAGTATTCAGAGACCTTTGCCGTTCTAGACTGTCACATTATTTGATGGATGGATATGGTATCAAAGGCCGCATTATTATCAACAGCAATTAAACTAATGCTTTAACTGACTCAGTGAAGCCTGATTGAAATAAGTCTAAACCACCTACTGACCTGTTGTGGTATGAATTATTACAGCAGAGCTCTTTGTGATTTTATTCAACCTGGTCTTCTAGATCAAGGGGAGGACTTTTACTTTGCCAGGCTAAGATATCAAAATGCAAGGACATCTGTCAGCCAGTGCAGGACCGTGGTTGCATCATTGTTTTTCTCATGCATCTCAAATGTCAGCAAAGTTTTAAATATGTAGCAAGTAAGCCAGTAACTTTATTGAATAGTCTGGGTAAAGTAAATAGCTCTCTTACGTGAATCTGTAAATCACCAAAGAAAGTGGGAGATTTCATTTTTTCCGTTATCTCACATGGTGCTTCCAACTTTATCTGGCTTTTTTATATATATTGCAAGGCCATGCTATTGACTACCTGAGTTTACCTCTGGACTTGATCGATAAACAAGCGTATTTAGTTAGGCTTTGCACAGGGGTGGATCCCCATGCATGATGCATGATGTAGGTAGCATGGTGAGAAGTAGCAGGGCACAAGTAGGATGCAGATAGGCACGGCTCCTGGGCACCAAAGGCCTCTGCAGGGATGGATTCGAAGTCGCAGCATCAAGTTAGAATCCTGTGGTCATGTCAGCGATCATGTAAAGGAGGCAGAATAAAAAGGGCGACTGGCCAGTTGTTAATGAGCAACAACATTCACAGAGGCTCTTGAAGACTTGAGCTCACAGAGTTTTCATGAAAGCTGGTGCAAGACCGAGACAGACCAACTTTATTCCTGCAGGAAGCATTTTTAAAACAGCTGACAGATGTTAACCTGTGTTTAATCCTTAATGCATTAACACACAACAGAGACCAAAAGAAACTTTTAATAAGCTTGTTTTGAATAATTTTCAGCCTTTCCCATTTTGAAACTACCAGCTGTTGGAATTTAAGTGTCCAAAAAGCCAGTTTGTCTTTTACAATTACCAGTGGAACAAACCTTAATTGTGGACCCAAACTTACAACATAACACTGTGGTGCTGGAAAATAGCATGCCATTTTCTATTTGACAAAGCTGTCATTTTCAAGCTCAGGGATTACTCTGTATGAATAGCATGTAAACTTGTCTGAGCTCTGAGGTTCAGACTCTGATCTGGTCTAAAACCGAGCTTGAAACCTGCTCTCAGACATGCATTCTGCTCTGATGAGAGCTTTCTCTCACACAAACACTCGCTCTCTCCCACACAACAAAGAGCTTTCTTGTTGCAGTTTTTAAAACCTTATTTAACCCAAAGTTTTAGCAATGCTTTGGCAGATTTAACTTAAATCCACAAACTACGCTCTTCAAAAAGTAGCCTGTGTGTGTTCAGAGTGTTCAGGGGCACACAAAGTAAAAGAAGTTTTTAGTTTTTATCAAAAGACATCAGCTTCAAGGGTGGACTCGTGTCAAGCAAATTAGCAAAAACATTGTGAGACAGGAAATCTTTAAGATGAAACTTATTGGCAGTGCTCAGATGGGTATGATGGGTAATGAGAAAAGATTGTGCCAAAAGAGTAAGAATTATTGCTGCAGCACTTCATCCAAAATCCAAACCTCTGTATTTTTGATGACTTTGGCACTCCATCATCATGATAATATTTATCTGAAAAACACTTTCTGTCAAACCCGTCGATCTATAGATTGTTTAAGTTTAGATTTTGTGTACTGTTGTGCCACATAGATGCCATTTGTTTATTTTTTAGATGAATAATATAATTTACAAATAGTTTTGCCAAACACTATCAATATCTGTATGAGGGCCATAGGAAAAATAACGTATATTTCGGGCGATAAGCAGACCGGATTATATGACGCATTGTGGATTTACGTGTCTTTGTTCACACATAAGGCGCACTAAGCATTGACTGGTTTGTCGTTGCTAGCACCCGGGCTGCCTTACATGAATGCACTTCTAGTTTAGACATTACAGTCAGGCAGTCTTTTAGACTGCTCAGGGGTCCTGTTACCGGGCCAATCAGGTAGTGATACAGCGTACCGTAATGCTCAAAATATCCATTGAGCGGAGCAGCTTTGTTGCTTATCAAAGTCGTACTTCCACATTTAGACAGATTTTTGAGCGCATTGTACCACATAATATCGGTCAGTGAGCCCAACAAGTAACCCGGGATTTCCACCGCATCTGGAACAGCTCTGATCCGGAAAAGCGTTGATTTTCACCATACGCCAATTCCTACCGGATCCGTTTGTGAGGTGAATTTCGTGGTGGGTTACGGTCAGCAGGAATCGCAAGAACTCACAAGAACCCGCAGACTTTCACATAGGCTAACCATAAAAGCAGTAGATTGTGTCCTTCCAGAGGAGGGAATCCACTTCTAGACTTATAAAATCAGCATCTCCTCATCCATGGTATCAAAAATACGATATATATAATGTACAACATATACACTGAAAAGCTATTAATAACAGTAATTTACACACACACACACACACACACACACACACACACACACACACACACACACACACACACACACACACACACACACACACACAGGGTGTTTGACTCCATTACTGTACTGAAATAAGTGGCATCTAGCTGTTAAAAATGGACCAAACATAAACTAAAATATGTTCAATTTATTGCATCAGGTGAAATCTAATTACTTTCAAACATAGTTTCAGTCATTACAGTCTGTTCTTATTTAGCTGATTTATGTCCAAGTGCTCATTTTTCTGTGAAGTTAAGTTTTAATTAGTTATCTCATTTTAAAAAGAGCAAATCTGACACCATGATTGACAGCTCTGTTGACGAATGCAGAGTCCTGGAGCATTCTGTACTAGATTAGCAGAGCACTGGAGGAAAGATGAGAGAAAACATAGCAAACACAAGAGATACACATTATTGAGATGGTGTGAATTTTGCAGGTGATCAACTGAGAATAGCACGAGTGATGTAAGGTGCCAAGACTGTGGGGGTTTCACGTGTTTAACGCACTTATGCTGCGGAGAGTTTGGACAGATAATAAATTGACAGCAGGTGCGAAATGAAATTCAGCTCTACCAGAGGAACCAGTGAGGAAGGAAAATAAATCATTTGAGAGCTGAAACAAAGACATCCAAATATCACAAAAAGGAACACGGTATAAGAGAGTAGAAGTGAGAAAGTAAAACTCAAACTAGCTTGTGATATAACCTCAGCTAATGAATCAGGACATCCCTATCAGCACTCCTTGAATCATCCTAGATCGCCGGACACACTGAAGGGACACAGTTTGATGCACAGTCTGCGGCTCTTAAACATAGTCATCTATTGCACGTGTGACTGCGCCAGCTATTGTCTCAGTGTCACGAGGGGTACTTTGTCACTCAAACCAGACAGATGGTGGACTTGCTCTGTCTTTTCAAAAGTATTCTGTTTACATGTCGATGCCACGCCATGGTTTCACCAGCCTGAATGTCACTGCTGGTGGAGGGGAACTTTTGTATTCGAAGCACATAATAGATGAAGTAATGTTTTCCATTACATATACAGTCAACAATTAGCTTTGTGGACCCGGTGTGTACCACTAAGAAGTGATTTGGCTTGGGTATAACTTTGCTGAATCTCGTCGTTCATTAAATTATAAATACATGTTCATGTAATTATTTCTTATGTGAAGCCCATGATAAATTGTGACTCCTGAAAGTGGGTCTTTTTCAGGCTGGTCAAAGTCAAAGTAAAATGGTGCTTAAACACCACAGACAAGTTAATGGATCATGGCAAGCAAATTGATCATAAATTTTACTTTCAGTGGTTGTTCATCACTCAGTTTCACTGCTCAGTGCTGATACATGTTCACTGTCGAGGTACTGACTGCACCGGACCATGGAAAAATTATTGGATGATTACAACTTAAAAGATTCAGACCTTTTCAATTCTTAAAATGTTATTCATTGTTATTCATCTAGGGTCACACAGCCAAACTGGATGCCCTTCAGACTGCTATAATGAATTACTTGTTCTTCCCTGACTCAATGCAGACAAAACCATTAGAAATCAATTAAGCAAGAGAGACAGAGAGACCAGGCCAGTATCGATGTACAGGAGAAGGACAAGGACACTGGACAACGGCCAAATGAAATCCTAGACATAAAGGAAGGGACAGCAGAGATACTTGAAGACCATTTGTAAGATAAGTGGGGGGTGGAACCACGTAGCATGTCAGAAGTATACAAACCAAGCCGGAAATCATGCAGAGCTCATAAAGAGAGAAAAAAAAACACAATAGTATCTCCACTGGGGAGGCTGAACAAGCCTTTTATTAAACTCCGGAGTATTCTAGACATCAGTACATTAACAATCAGCCACTCGAACGACAGCATAGCTTCACCAAATACAGCGTCTACTCCCCGCTCTTCTTTCACAAGTGGGTGGAAATACACCACATTTCACAGGCACTGTGGGTCTACAACATAAAAATATCAATAATTGTTTTAATCAACTATTAATTCTGGTGCTGATGAGCCAGGGTGACAACCTTCAAATACTTAATCAAAATGCTTTTCAGTTATCACGCAACAAAGCAAGGAACCACAAATCGCTCCCGATATTTGTTTATTCTAGTCTGTCTGCATGCATCTGCCAAACTAAAGTAAATTAATGCCATGAAAAAGCAACAGGCTCTAGCTTGCCAAGTTCCCAAGCAAAAAAAAAAAAAGAATCAACAGTTTTCTCAGTGTTCAATTTAAACCCGAGGAAACAAAGTTCAAACTTTAAAAGCACCAAGAAATTCTGCTTGCATGCAGAAGTGGTTGTGGATCAAGAGTCAGAGCTGGTAATTTAACAGTTTGATCTATGTCTTCTCCAGTCCAGGGGTCAAAGAAGACACATTGCAAAGTGTTTTATTCATCAAGGTAAAATAACTGCCCTTGTAGCCACAGTTCATCGACTATTTACACCGGATGTTGTTGCATGGCAACATTTCTTTGGTGCCTTTAAAGCTGGGCTTTTCAGTAACATTTTCACTGGGGCCACATTTAAAGACCAGTACAATTAGGAGAGCCGAACATCTTCAGCAGCATTCAAAATCCTTTTTTCCCTGCTTTTGCTGAAGGGAAGTGAGTGCAGTAAAAGCAGGAAAAAAGTATTACACTGGAAACACTTTTAGCCACATATCTGGCAGAAGCTTATTAGAAATACTTTGGCCACATATTTCACAGGGGTACACTAAAGTGCATGAACATCATCAAACCAGCAGGTAGTGTTATCATTACATAGACTCATGTGAACCACAAACTAGAGTCTGTGAATTGTGTATTTTTCAAAGTGATGCCTCTATTTGTAATAGGCTTCTTCATTAATATATGGTTATCATAATCATCAACGAAATTTTGGGGGGTATGTAAATAGATTACTGATTCAAACGTCAATGTTCAGCTCAGATTTATTCATTAATTCCAGAATTCAGTTTCCGCCTTTACATATAGCCTAGCAAACAGCACATCTCACACACACAGTAACAGAGGAGGCAATACGGCCAGCGGGTGGATGGGAGTACAAACCCGCTACAGGGATGTAAATGAAACCTTTGATGAATGGGACGTTACAGAGGGAAAATAAATGCCGCCCTCCTGTGAACTTACATTGGCGACTAGCAATGTTCACGGACTGACTCTTAAGAGCAATTTGCAAAACAATCGTCCAGCAGGCATGGAATGATTGACAGCAGGGATAGCCAATCACACACAAAAAGTGGTCCTGCAGCAGAGCCAATCAAGGATCTAGTGGGCAGTCCAAACTGAGGGAAACCAGTTTTCGGCTTTAAGCGGCCGTTTGGTCCTAGTGCCTCATGTGTATCGGTTTGCTACTCTTGATTTCCAGCTTGAACACGGAACAATTTTTGACAGAGTTAGAGGCAAAATAAATTCTCAGTTCTCAGGAGCGTTTAACAATCAGAAACTAACTTCTTGTTTTTCATTTTGCTGCATTCTGTCCTATAATGTTGCTCTCTCCCTTCACATTATCTTCACGTCAATCACTGCTTGCTCTCTCTGTCACTTAAACATGTCTACTTTCATCAGTTCTGTGCATGTGCAACTCTCAACAAAGATAGGAATGAAGTAAGATTACTCATTTGCAAGCTACTTTTGGGTGCGGTATGTGTGCTGTTCAATTATTTTTGACATGTATTGGATTGATTTCTGCTGGGCAGGTTTGGGCCACTACCAGTAGCCTGCAGGCAAGATGTGGTGCTTGGGCCTTTAATTGAAAGAGATCGATTATTTAGGCTTTGATGAAACATACAAGTGTCTATGCAAGATGATTATCACTGCCACCACTTTATACAAAAGGGTCAACCTCCATCTCATAGTGCCCCCTATATATCAGCCCAGAATGATGTGATGGAATACTACATACAACAATTACAAGTTTCATTATCCCTGAGATGAAGCAAATTATTGAACACGATGGCCTCAGAGGGAGGAGATGGACACTCCAATTGAGTGGTGATGTATGTAATACATCTGTCAGGGAGAAGCGTGAAGAAGCAGCTCCTGGCACTGACTTGAAATCTTTTGATGCACAGACTAGCAGAGATTCTCTGCTATGGCATCATCAAGGCAATTGAAATGCCAACTTAAAATGTGAAACAGACATATGACAGAAGGGAGGTCATAGTGTGACAAAAGGAGGGTGTATGATGACAATTCAAAATCATCCAAATTTCACAGAGACAAGACACTGGCACTTGAGTATTAAACCATCTTAACATGCAAAGTTATCTCTGTCAGACAGTCTCAGAAACACTAGAGCCAAATTTAAACTTTTTTTTTTTTTTTTTGAATCCTTGCTGCAGGATTCCCACAAGACATTTAAAAGGAAGACGGCTGACTTCTAACACACACTTCTCTAAAAGGCTGGAGGATCAGACACTAAACAAGACCTACAGATCTTTATGGAGGGAATAAATACAGCGGCAAATTTCGAAAGATGTCATGTCTGTGTGTATTTGGGCTGCTTACCAAATTTTAAGTACCACGGCTGTCATGATTATTATGTTCAACATTTCAATCAAGGTTGCCTGATGCTTTGATTTATTAATTTCAGGGACATTTTTTGATTTGGCATCAAACACTAGGATTACATAGTGATTTAAAGGGGATATCCTTGCACATTTTATTGACCTGCTTGAACCACTAGAAGCATGTCTTGTTGGTCAAAGAGAGACGTCCTAATTTTTCTTTTTGGAGATCTAGAAGAGGATGCTGCCTGACACTTATATTACATAGGACTTGATTCAACTTAGTGTCAAGATTCAGGGGAATAACAAGACTTTATATAAGCCTATACGTGGCTGTCAGGGGATTATCTGACAAATTGGATGTACTTCAACAAAGTGTCCGCAGTTCTGATTACCCTTTCTTCCCCTCTGCCCAGAAAGTGATGCTGCAGCTGCATGCATGCAGATGTTGCCCAATCCTGTCACTCCCAATTCCACAATGTGCTAACTAAGCTCAAGCAAAACTACAAGTCAAGGTTATGCAACTTCAAGGACCCCAGCAATGTTGTTTCAATTGTAGAAAAGAAAAACATCCCAGATTGAGAGCGATGTAATCATGCAAATACGAAACTGGCTTGGACTTGTTAATAGAATTGGAAATAATGAAAATATTGTGGACTTGTGGACATCGAAGGGGGCACCATCCAAACATTTCCATTAAAAGACTCATCATCTAAATGTCTCCCTCCACATATTGATGTGAAACAGCATTTTCTGCACCTTTCAAAATAAAAAAAAGTGAAACATACTGAGTCTGCTGCACATAATAGAGGCTCTTTGGATTGCCATTTCCAGTGCAGAGCCTGACTTTATATCTCTTGTGCTGAGTAAAGAGTGTCAGAAATTTCACTAAGTGGATTAAGTTCAATGTTACTGCAATGACAACCCCTTTCCCCATTTATTTCTCCAAGAGAACAGGACCAATACAGAAAAAGCAGGTAGACTACCTATAATCAGCAATGTGCTGAGTGTCACCTGCTCTTGGACTTTAAATATGAGCAATACACTGTGTGTTACACTGACTTAGCTGCAGTATGCTGTTCATTGATCCCCAAAATACTGGTGGTGATGATAACACATTTACACATTAAGGGGAATTCGTCTTGGTGTTTTGGTGCAAAGACAATGAACACAAATAACAGAAGAAATAAGAGTAGAAATATCCAACAGTGTTTGCAAGACGGTAAAAAGCTTGTTCTGTGTGTTACCTGCTGTTATCAATGCGCAATCATCCCCTAATTGTATTCATGGCTGCATATTGGAAACAATACTTATGAAATATCGTTTTAGTATTTTTCCTCCTTTCAAAAGCAATCTTGTTTTACGGAAATAGGGGACATTTTTGGATTGTTGCTCCTGCTAAAAGTGTTTTTGGTCAGTGTAGCTCCCAAGTAGGGCAATGCTGATAACCATTGTTTCAGGGGCTAAGTAAAAACATACAATAATGCCAACAATATTTACTTTTTGTATTAAGTACCTTACAGCTCTGACATCCCACTCTATTTCTTTTTTCAAATGTTCACTAAGTGTGTGAGCAGTAACTGTAAGGAAAAAGCAAATGTATCTGCCAAAAATCATGTAGCGGCTAAACACAAGGGTTAAGTTTTATGGAGACTTGCTGGTAGTCGTTCTGGAAGCAGGAAAAGGCTCATTATATACATACACTACAGGCCAAAAGTTTGGAAGCAAGGCCATTACAGGCAGAACAGTTAGGAGTAACTTCAAGTTTTTGTTCAGAATGCTTTTTTAAAAATCCAACATGAGTTTTATGTATTTTGGGATGTATTTACTCCATGATCAGATGTTGCTTTTATGGAAATGCAACATTTTACTCCATTTACCTTTAGATATACATTGATGTTAACAGACCATTGCTAAATATATGTCAGCAAAAGATAATAAGGGCTTAGTTTTAGGGTTGAAAACATTTGCAAGAGTCACAACTTCAGTGCAAAAGCAAAAAAACAAATCACAGTTGGATTATTCACTTCAACTTTTTGGCTTTTGAGAGTCTGCATACAAAAATCCTCATAAATTTCAACTGCGTTCAAACTACCGCAAAAAATGGCTAGAAAGAAGCAACTGAGTAAAGAAACAAAAGTACAGATTTGTAGATTGAGGAAAGAAGGATACACAGAAAGAGAAATTGCAAACCGCCTAAAGGTGTTTAACAAAGGAGTCCACTACATTCTGAAGAGACTAGAGGAACCTGGAAGTTATGATGATGGAAAAAGACCTGGACGAAAGAGAGTTACTACAAAAGCAGAGGATAAACAGAGCATTGTCACTAGTAAGAGAGATTGGCAAAAGACAGCACCACGAATAAGGGAGGAAATCAACATGACAAGGTCGAAACCCATATCTCTGACAACCGTGAAAAGACGTTTGAGAAAGGCTGGTCTGAAGGGTTGTGTATCTGCAAAAAAACACTACTTCGTCCACAGAACAAGAAAAAGAGATATGAGTGGGCAAAAGCTCACAAAGATTGGACTTATGATGACTAGAAACAAGTTTGCACTGTTTGGTTCAAAACGCGGAGTCTATGTCCGCAGACAAACTGGTGAACGTCTGAAAGCACCATGTGTTACACCCATAATTCAGCATGGAGGTGGTAGTTCCATGATATGGGGATGTTTTGCAGGTGATGGAGTAGGAGATTTGTTTGAAGTAAAGGGTACCATGAAGAAGGAACGGTACCACTCCATCCTCCAGCACCATGCTGCTCCATCTGGACTCAGACTTGTGGCTCATAAGTTTGTTTTGCAGCAAGACAATGACCCTAAGCACTCTGCCAAGCTCTGTCAGGGTTACTGAGACAAAAAAGAAGAGGAAGGTGTTCTTCAAAAGATGGTTTGGCCCCCTTAGTCTCCAGACCTTTCTCCAATTGAGCTTGTGCGGGATGAATTGGATCGATCAGTCAGAAAAACGCGACCCACGAATCAGCAGTCCCTTTTAATGAACTTAAGAAAGCTTGGAATGCAATCCCTGGAACATATCTTAAAAAACTTGTGGAACGAATGTCTGGTATATGCCAAGCTGTTGTTAAAGCCAGAGGAGGTTACTTTAAAGAAAGCAACGTCTAAGCAACAACAACTCAAATACCTAATAATTATAGTCAAAATGTCTTCTGATAAGTCACTCTTTACACAATAGTCATGTTTATTGTGTTGCAAATTATATATATGAAACTATGATCTTTTATTTTGGTACAAATCTGATCTTGCTTCCAAACTTTTGGCCTGTAGTGTATGTTTGTGAAAGTACCGACTGTTTTTTTATATACCTTATTTTACAAAGATTAAAGAAAATACACTGTGCAGGAGAAGTTAACACAGCAAGACATGAACACTTGTGTGATCTTGTTTTTTTTTGGTCAATTTTTCTTGTCCTTCACATATCTCTACCACTTCACTGCACCAAGAAGCAACATAAGTCTAAGTAGCTCTTTAAAGGGTTTAAGCTAATTGACAGTATGTTAGCCTATCTTTCAAAGCAATGATCCTGTAATGGAAGGATATGGGTCAAAATCATAAGCTCTTGTGCTATCAAATTGTCCTTGGGCGAGACATGGAAATCCCCCACCAGATAACACCAGTTACAGTTAATGTTTTGCTTGTTAAGAAATTTCTCTGTGATCTTCTCTGCTTTGTTATTTGCATGACAGATTTTCAGCATTTAGATTGGCTTTTTTGTGTGTTTGATATTACATAAGAGAGAAGCAAACAAATTGCCTAGAAGAATAGTTTCAGTGAAATGTTGCAGAAATCAGGTTTATAAATCAATAACAGCCAACTGAACATTTCCCTTTTTCTGCTTTTAACTGCTCCAGCCATCCATTATCTGTAAAGCACAAGATGTGCCTTCACTGATACACTGGAGTAACTCAAGTGAATTTCCAATTTTGCTAAACTGGCTCTGGTGGGGCAATAACATTGGTGGGCAAAAAATAAAGGACAAAAGCTCTCACTCAAAATCTGAGTGTTATGGAGTCTGGGGACTCAAGTCTAGTAGGCAGGAGAGGGAATATATAAAACCCAGCATTGACAGCCTAGACAGCACCCAGTTAGAAGTGACAGCAGATCAGCTCCGAGCAAATCAAGAACAAAGCATCAAACTGTTATTAAATGGACAGTGGAGTCAAGGGAATTTGCAGTCTGAACAAGGTTGAGGGCTCCTGTGACCTGCTTAATCAGGTCCATAGACAACAACTCACTTAGAGGAAGAATCCCCCCCCACTCTCAAACTTCCAATACACACTCAGAAATACGAAAAAGCTGGTGAACAGATATGGCAATCTGTGCTAGCGAAGTCCATGGTTGTCTGGGCATGTGTTTGTCACTGCATCTCTGAGGTTTACAAATATAACATGTAGTTAGCAGTGATTGCTAACATCTTAATATTGCATTTCTACAACTATTTTTACTCCTTAAAAAGTTACTATAATACACAACAACCAAGGGACTAAGAAGTGAACGCAATTATCTACAACTTACAGCTCTATTCTCCATTAGATGTCAAACTTATTTGCTGCTTTATGCCTTTCTCTATATGTTATTGTTTCCAAGAGGACATTGTTGTGAAGTAGAGGCTGAGGACAGTTTAGAGTTGATGATAAATAAGGAGTATAATGAGAGAATAATAACCATACATTAACCTTCTACCCTGTATTGTGTACAGCATTTGTCCTGTGGTTGGAAATTGATTTTTCTTTTGTGTGGGTATATGTGTGTGTGTGAGTGTGTGGTTGGCAGCCACCATTAATCACACTTTGAAGATAATTTTGCCTTGGATTCCATAGGATAAATTTGTAATTTTCATGAGCTTAAGCATGCTTAGCATGCCCCCCAAACTCTATCCATTTCTCCAGCCATCCATGCATTCAATTAGGTAGAATCCTCTGCAAAGCCAGGTGGTCTTTCAGTCAGTACACGGCTATCTTAAAGGCATGCAGGAAGCCTTGTAATCTACCCATAATTGGTGACAACTCACCCGTGCTCTTATGCACAATAGAGAAAGTGAGAAAGTGTATCTGCGATGGAAATCTACACCTCATAAGCATTTTGCGAGCGAATGTAATGCAGTAGGTGTTGTGGAAAATGTTATTGGATTTATTCATGGAAATTGTGCGTACATTCCATCAGAGGACTGATAAGGTGCATGTAAACACCTCAACCCAAACATGCTCTTAATTGGAATATGGCCAAAAGCGGAGTTGTTTGGGGCATTTAGATGTAGACAAAGTAATATAAGGTAACTCACAGGACTTTTTCATCATGCTGAAATGGCTTCTTCTAAACTCTGTGACTCGTTAACGCTGTCACTGTTTCAGACCGTGAAAAGATTACCAGATTAAGATGACCAGTTTTCTAAAGTGGTAACTATTTACTGCACATTTAGTCTACAAGGGGGGAGCCAAAGTCCCCACATGAATCGACACTGAAATAGGAGTTTCGTGTGGATATTTCTGCGTATTTAAGTTTGAACAGACTTTGGTGTTCAAAATACAATCATTTCTGTTGAGTACATAAAAAAACAAGTTGGGTGAGTGCTGCATGGGGTCGGAGTATCCGTGGAGGATCAGGTGTTCTTCAGGAGGACAAACAATGTCTAAAAAAGCATGAGAGCAGTGACTTGCCTTTCAGGTGTTAATAAAAGTCCATGGTGCGGATGGCAAGCAAAGCTGGAGGTCTGAGGCACTCTGAGAAGTTAAAAATTCTTTATTTTGTTGGAATAGTGTCACTATCCCAACAAAATAAAGGATTTCTAGTGAATTTTTTAAATGGGAAAACAGTTTGGAAAATTTAACAGAAAATTTTTTGACAATTGCTTGAAGCAGGATTAATCTAATCAAATTTTGAACTCAAGCCTTCTCTTTTGAACAACTTATTCTTAAACTTTGATCCAGTCTGATTAGTTTTAACCTAAATAGATCTCTTTTTGACCTGATATCCTGATAAGAGTGGTAGCAAATAGTTATATGAAATTCAGGTCAATCTAGATCTATGAAAATCCTAAAAATCTGTGTGAGGGAACAGCTAGCTTAAAGCTGTGACATTTATACATTTTTCCTTTTCTAACCGTTTCTACTTGAGATACAGTAACCTCCTGTGGTTAGTGTTTTATGATGTTTAACAGTGAGTACATTCAAGTAGAACAAGCTTAACTTTGATAACACTTGCTCAATTCATGCCTAAAGAAGACATCTATTCATATGGAAATTATTTTCCTCCTACATTTGAGCCTCTACCTACATGTTCACAACAGTCTACCATGAAAAGCCTGACACTCTCTTCGTGGAGCTTTCAACCTTGCTGCTGCTGCAGCGAATGCCGAGTTTCAAAGAATTTATACATAATTTATCAAAAACTATGTAAAACAGCACAGCAGCAGCATGTCACTGTAGTCTTTTTACCATTAATTTTGTTGGTTTGAAAATGCGAGTCTGAAAGATTTGTGCATATTTTCCATCATTCCTTGACCAAACTGTATTTTCTATTCAAGATGTTTTGATTGAGTTTTTTGCAATTCAAATAAAGAAGTGTCTCATTAACAAGGCTCTAAAAAGGAAAGCCATGTATGTGATTACAAGTTTATTCCTCCTGATGACTAATAAACAAAGATTGCTCGATGACAAACTATCATATCATGTAATCATGGTGACATAAAGGTGACACTTAATTTTGTATTGAAGGTCATGTGAGGAACTGTATTCATGTTGACTATGGCATCCCCCCTGGACAAAGACAGAATCCCTCTATGGTTGCTGATTTTTTCTAGTTTCTAGTGTCTTCACATTGTTATTTAGCACTATGAAAACATGAATCCTTGCTGTGGAGAAAGTAAGACAAGGTTTTCAGCACACCTACCCCTTCACACTAGTTACACACATGGAAATTACAATATAGAAATAACTAAGGGCGTCTTGATGCAACTTTTTTACTTTGATATTTACGATATTAATATTGTAGCCTTCAGTAATTGCCAATACCAATATTGATTTAAACGAAAAATACTGCCACACAACCAATATCACTCCTACTCCTTGCTACTTTGTTAGTACCTTAGTACACACTGTTGTTGCAACTATGTGGGCTCTGCATGTCGGATCCAGGCACTGCTAGCTAGAGGTGCCAGAGCGGAGTCTGGAATTGACTGCTTGTATCGGAATGCTGATATCAGAGATTTTAGATGCAGGCTGATAAAATCCAGTATTCGTTTTTTTGCTGATATCGGACCGATATCTGATATCTATATCGGATCGGGACACACCTAGAAATTACTACTACTACTTTGTGAGGTTTGTGGGGGGTATGGTTGGCAGGAGGAAGGGGGACTTGTCTAATTCTTCTCTTATTCTTCTGTTTTAATGAATTGTTTACAAATGTATTCAGGACACATCAACCATCAACTTGTTTAGTTTCCCTAATTAAGAAATGATGATAACATAACTCAGGAGATAAGAAAATTGTTGGAAAGTGAAGAAGATCAGATAAAAAAAACAAAAGTGAAAAATGCAAGACTAAATCCAAGCATTTGAAAGAAGATACCCAGCAGATACATCTCTATCTCTTTATCCAAAACTGATGGAAAATTATTCCAAACAACTTGTTTCCATTTAAAGTTCAACATCATACGATGTTGAGGTTCTTCTCTCGCTTCATCTGTAATTAACTGCTCATAGCACAGTATAAGTTTCTCAGAGACCACACTAAACAGCTCTTTAGGGGGGACATGTAATGTTTTATCACACCAGCAAAGAGAGATGAGTTGGCAAATTTCAAATTAAATCAGTATTCTGCAAACCCAGAGAAACCTTCACTTCCTCCAAATTATGCACTCTGTATTTTTTTCTGTAAACAAATGTCAGGTTTTGATAATGTGCTTAGCCCCCCAGGAGCGCAACAATTTGTCAAGGTGAGGAGCTTTTCGCACGCTTGATGAAGAGCTCCATTAATTGTCGAGGTTTTCTGGGAGGGAAGGAGAGGAGGACTGGAGTCTGGAATACAACCGAGGAGGGGGGAAGAATAATTGTTGGAAACAGTTTCCATTTCATCAAGTCCTGGAGCCAAGGGAGACAGAGCCATGGCGACAAGAGAGAGGAGGAGAAAAGAGGGGGCAACTGAGGAATTAATTTCAGAGAGGGGAATTATTACTGGGCTGTGAACTGAGAGTAAATGTATGAAAGAAATGAGGTGGTAGTACGGCCCAGGATGGAGCAGGGAGGTCAGGTGTGATCATTGTAAGAGAGAGAGGTGGAGACCTGGGTTTCTCTCGAAGGAAAAAGGTTTGTACAAGATGAGAGTGGAGACTAATGAGCACCATACCTTTGTCTCTGAAGTGCAATCTTTCTACAAATAAAACTTTGAAGATTGTAGCATGAAAAGCTTATGATAACTAGTACCACTGGTGCTGATATACTGACGCAATTAATGGTTTAAAGGGTGTACCCGCTGATTGTTTTAAATGTTTAAAAAGAGACTATCCTCACAGTCATGAGAACATCAAGGTCTGACGTTGTGTCTGGTGCTAATGAAAAATCATGTTGATATCTGTATTTGAGTCTGATATATTGTCAGAGTAAAGGCATCAAATAGCAAAGTACTCACATTTACACTTTGAACTGGTGATAGTTTTTGTAATTCATCTTCGTTTGGACCCCGCTGTAATCTGATCTCATTCACCCCTGGATGACGTCCAATAGCAACGCCCTTCAAATGCTTTTTATCAGGATTTCCTTTGAGGATTTACACTATCCTAAAATACAGCCATGTGCAAAATACACTAGAAATACTTCATTCTGTTTAAATAATAACAGCGC
Organism: Xyrichtys novacula; assembly: GCA_962446985.1. Taxonomy (NCBI): domain Eukaryota; kingdom Metazoa; phylum Chordata; class Actinopteri; order Labriformes; family Labridae; genus Xyrichtys; species Xyrichtys novacula. The sequence goes on from OY660866.1 coordinate 3,433,147, forward strand.
CTTTATTTTCATGGTGTTGAAGTTGAAATGACTTCATGGAACAGCGGGCCTTTTAAAGGGATATTGCAAAAATCATAGTTTTCCGCCAGTATAAACTTTAAAGCCCCTTTCTTTGTGTCCTTTTGTGTAGAGCAGTGGCTGTTGATACAAATCTCAGTTCATTTTTGAACATCACTCTTTAGTTGTTGTATTCAAGTGATGCAGTACAAAAAGAGAGCCCTGCTCAAATTGGGGGAGATCAGGGTGGATCGATGAGTGAACAAACAAGACTCTCACCGCAGGAAGCACTATAACAACCAATGAAATGTTGCAGTTTTGAAGGAATATTCAGCTAGTTATGAAACGCTCCATCAAATACTGATGCCTGTATATGTTCAACAAGAGAATATTAAACATTACTGGTTGGATTGTATTATTTTTTTCTTTTAAAGACTAAACAAACTTGAAGTTGAAGACGTCTGATGAATCTGATAAAAGTGTTTAAATTAACTTGCACTGTTCACCTATAATTCTTAAAAAAACACAATTCTAGGCATCCTTCAATCAGGACAAAAAAATAGCAACTAACTATCCTAACTATCCTTTTTCTTGTTCCAGTGTAGAGTGTTGTCAGAGCGTAAACACCCAAAGTGTCACCTGCGTTGTGTTGCTGCACTCACAGCGCTCGAAGTTGAACAAGTTTAACTTTCAGAGGAACCACACTCATCGGGAGGAGGGGGGATTTCTGAGATCAGTTTAGTCAATAGCAATAAAAGTTGTCTGTGCATCATGTTTCAATACTTCATGATGTGATACTGAATCTTTTCTCTAAAGCCCTGTACTGATATTATAGTTCCCCATACGGACCCAAAAACAAGATGGCATCCAACACAGTATGCAAAGTGCATCATGGAGATGCTAAATCATTTGTTTCCTTGCAGTGACTTTCTCAACAAATCCCCTCAAAACATGTGCAGTTCTAATTCATTTTATTGTCATTCTTCTCTCTCTCTCTCTCTCTCCCTCTCTCTCGATGAGTTTTGTGCTGTGAAGCTAAACAGTTTTTTCCTGTCATTATCAGTGTGTGTGTGTGTGTGTCCAGTACAGTATCAGGAAGGGCTGAACAAGACAGACAGTGCGCACACTCGCATCATCTCTTAGGAGGAAAAAAATCAGCAACAACATATTAAACCCCTGGAGGGTTCTTGGAAAAACATACAGCAGCTCACCTCAGCGCAGCTGCCGTCTGCTGCCTCTGTGTGCTTTCCTCCAGTGGGATCAAGTAACACAAAAATGATGACAGGAAAAAAAAATTAATCAAATTGGGGAGAAAAGCAATAAATTGTCTTACTTACAGGATTGGAGTATATTGCAATGAATCATATTGTCACCCTATCGAGGGACTTGAATCATATCATCTGACTCTTGCCAATCCACAACACTACCTGATGGTTACTTTAAAGAAAAATGTGAGTGCAGCAACTTGTGTAACCTTGCAATGGTGAGCACCTGAACTAAAAATTAATGACACTTCCACCATTTTCTGTGTTGTTGTTCTTTTGGTAACACTTTACTTGACGCCTATCTCTATAACGCATTATAAATATAATGTATAATGCGTTATAGAGATAGATGTTAAACACTGTATAACCACAGCTATAAACACTCATAAATGATCATAATGCTTTATAGCAATTATTATAACACATTATAAAGCATATTATCATGACTTACAAAGTTAGCTATTATAATGTGTTATAACTGTTAACAACTCACTGACAATGTCCACATAGATAATGCATTAAACATATATTTATAATGTGTTATAATTTGCTCATTATAAACACTCATAAATGATCATAATGCTTTACAGTAATAATCATAACACATTATTATAACTGACCTTGTAAGTCATGATTAAACGTTTTATGTGTTGTGATTATTGCTATAAATCATTATGATAATGAGTGTTTATAACTAGAGTTGTACAGTGCTATAATGTGATTATAATGCATTATACATAACCTTATAATGCATTATATAGATAGGCGTCAAGTTAAGTGTTACCTTGTTGGGTTTTTTGATCACCTGTAACCGTCCTTTTTTCCAACAGTTATTCTTTGTTTTTAGGAGAACGGTCACGCGCATCATTTTGAGAGTCTTGCTAAACGCATCTGTTCCAATGTTAATATCCACCATCAACACTGCTTTACATACTGCAGAAGGAGTCGTCATGACAATTCATCAGTTTATAAACAGGCACAGTATTAAGATGACATGCAGCTTCTTAGTCCTTCTTCAAACTTTTGGCCTGCTTTCAATGTCAATCAATTAAAGATGAACATTTAACAAGACCACTTCCAGCGGTCCGTGACTCAGTGCTCGCCTGGTCTGAAGGAGAAATTCAATTACACATAGCTGCCATCATCTCAGCCTTCATTTAACTGTCATCATGCAGTTTCAGCCATAGAGTTCAAACATTTCACCTCTGCTGATTGATGGCAGATAGTTGGATGACTGGAATTGCTGTTCTCACCTCAGTTATAAAACAAGCCATCTCAGCACATAGTAATTGCTCAGTGCTCTAAGGTTCATCAAAGCATTAAGTTATTGGTATGATTAAAGTTATTAGTCACACTGAGGGGAAACTGAGCTGCAAAAATCCCCTTCCATCTAATACAATGTGAACAAAGCCTGCAAAGTGTTCTGAAACAAAGCACATGTGAGTCCATGGAGAAGTGCTGGCTGGCCTGTTTTTTTCAGCTGAGTAGAAAAGACGGGAAAAAGCTGAAAACAAAGAAATCCTGACATATTATACTGTTATCCTACACTGTCATACTGTTATTGCAACAGCAAGATCTGACATAACCTTGACTCTTGAATTCATGCATGAATAAAGCACTGACTCATGCATGAGATAACTACAAATAACAATTCAAATGGTCCTCCAGGATATTCAAAAACATTTTAATGAACTATTTTTTGGCATTTTCCTTTTAAAAATTTCTCAAAGGAGCAGACTTATTCATTGCCTCATAAAGAAAGCAAATTGAAACATGATTAAGCAATGTCTGCAACCTTTAGAAATGTATCTGAGTCACATAAATAGAGATATTGTAAAATATGCCTGTTAAGAGAAGTTTCAAAAGTCTAAACTGTAAAAAAGGATTCACATAATAAGGACGAGATCTCTTTGGGTGCAGGGGGGAAGTCTATATCATTCTCAAACTGCCATTACACAGCCATCAGTCAATCCTATACGCAGTATGAGAAGCTCATACTGTTCAGAGACAGACTTGGACAAGCGCCCGAATCACAGCTCCCCCACAGTGGTCAGTGTAAGAGACGTGTTACTCATCTATGTATGTGTACAGATTTAAGTAATCGTGTAGTTCATGTAAAACGGTATAAAACCATCCTTCAGGAGGAGACTTGAAGAGTCTAAAAGTGCTCTTGCTGTAGAGTAAGGTGTGGCCAGGTATCAAACACTCCTGCTGCCAGCTGAAAAAGTTCTGTTTGACTCACCGCTAAATTCCACGGGACATGGAATGGCTGCGTTCTGCTACGAAACTGCAGCCTGATCAAATACGCAAGCATTATAATCAATATGTGTGATTTCACACAATCCAGCGGTCAGATCAGATACGCAAGGCTTCTGTTTTTGCCGGACACCACAGCACAACGCATTAATTCAGTGCAGCACGGGCAGAAGCTGTATGCAGCGACAGAGAAAAATATCCAGTTAATTTTCAAAATAAAATAAAGTTAATACGTTGAAATGTTCTTCACGTGATAATGGGAGAGGGGGGCAGGGTTGTGGGATGTGGGTGTCTATGTACACCGCTGATCTCATTCAATGTCTCACGGTGAAACACGCGATTCTAGATTTACCACCCTAAGCCTTGAGGAATAAGATCATAGAGACAATCTCCAAAACCAGATCTAGATCATAAAATCTATATGCAAACAGAATTCCTTTGGTAAAAAAATACAAATGACTGATGATCGTATCTGATGTTAAGTTAACGTTCCATCCTACCATGACATGTGTGTTAAAATGGTATGCAATCTTTTTTTTTTAGGTGGGCCATAAGCCAGTGACACAATAACTACGACCCCAACATCAAGAAGCACAGTGCCAGTACTGATGAGGTGATTGTTCTGTGTCTGTGTTTAACTCAGAGGCAACACTCTTGTTTTCTCCTATTCACAACCCTTGCTCTCAAACTCCTGTCTTCAATATAAAACAGACAAAGGTCATTACTCCTCTTTGTCTAATCAGGGTACACTGTTTAATCTGGGATAATATGTAAATTTAAGGAAAAAGAGCAGCCCAGCCTGGGTTTCAGAAGACATGTTTATAAATCATAATGGTTATTTAATCAGTGTATCCGCTCAGCCTGTTGTTCACATACTCAAGACTGATTTACCAGAGCAGGCTACTTTCCTGTCCAGAGAGTCAGTGACAAAGACTTTGGTAAAAAAGGGAGACCAAAAAAGATTGATTATACAAAGAATATAGTTTTCTTTTATAATAGCTTGATGGACACTTTCCCAACAACCCATTACAATAACTCTTTAATAAAAGCATTATAATGCCTTTGGTTACCTTGGATACAAGGTTGAATAGGCTTTGTCCTGAGCAAGGCAAGGACACATTTATTGTTATCGGTGTGAATATCAATCACACATCAGAAGGTTAATAAAGGGCAATAACTTAATTGATTTATCATTTATAGTTGGCTGTTTGACGGAGAACTCTGTGTAGAGGACTCTGACATTGTCCCTTTCATTTCAAAACAAGAGCAGCAGCTAAATTGATGGGTGATTAAGGTATGGGGAAGATTGATGGTTTCACATCAGCATAGCTGACCGTCACCATGTAAGGGAACTTTATGGGCACAAGAACCCTTTTCTCATGATATATCTTTTTTTATTCCAGTAATATCCTCCATTCAGAGCTGTTAACACTTAAGGTTGAATCCTAATTCTGCTGTGTCTGAATATCTGACACTGACATCTACAGACAAAATGACATGACTAATAATTGGATGAGCATCAAACTCTTTGACCACCGAGGCTTCAACAGAGGAAGAGGGCACAGTCTGTTCTATTTACATCTTACAGGACATGGACCTCATTTAATCTCATGTGTACTCACTGAATATTAACCCACAGGTTACTCCACCCAACGGCTTAAAGGGCAACACTATTTAAACAGCTGGAACATCTTGACAGCTAAGCTTTTGAACAAGCGCCTCTTAAACTTTACTTATCCTTTGCACACGAATCCTGTAATATTATCTTTTGATGAGAGACCCCAGTGAGGTTTGATGCTGATACGGTTTAAAAATCTGTGCAGCTTACCTGGCATTTAGTGCATTGTGTGTGTTTATTGTGTCTTAAGACAGGCGATGCTGATCACTGCTTTTTGGGATAAACAGCGTTCGTTGAGTGACAGCTCTGACAGACACACACTAGGTATCACATTAATAATTCTTGTGCGGAAAAACAAATTAATGTCACCTGCTTGCAAATCATCTCTCTCCGTTTACTTTGTTCCTTGTGCGCTCCTTTCTCGCTCTGTTTTCTCAAGTCCCTGCATGTGTTCAGTGTAAACTTTTGCAAAAACAAAAAGGGATTGTGCTGTCAACAGTTTGGCTGAATAGCTCATTTCCAAAATATGAAATCCTCTCCTGTGGTACCACAGAGCAATTGTCCTGTTTACATTACAGATATCACTAAGCAAAGATGTGCCAACCTGACTTATCCCTCGAAAACAGACTTTTCCCGTAACAAATGTACAGAGGCTATGAGACTAATATATTCCAGTATCCATTCAATCTCTACCAACGTTCTTAAAGTCGAAATTTATTGGTACTTTCAACAAAAATGTCCCCTGCACTACTCCCTAATTACTCAACCTCCATGTATCCAAGTATTTGTTTTGGTATGAACTACACTTCCAATTTGTCAGAAAAGGGTCTTTAGGAGGATCATTTAGTTTCATCCTCACGTCTCTGCCTGTCAACACCTCCTGGATGAGCACACCTTGGTTAATTACCAGAGAAAATTCTGCACCACTCCAGAGGAATGATGGATCTCAATATGCATCCTTCAAGGCAATTATTCCTTTGTAGCACATGTAATTAAGTAGGGAAATATAATGTAGCGAATTAATTATGATTAATGGAGCTAATTTGAAGGGACAGATTAAGTGCAGTGTTTTAATGCTCTCATATTTTACCTTTTTATGTAAGCCATCTCAGTCTAAACGTCCTCGCTGCCTCTCGCCGCACATCAAGTCCCTGGAGACCTGAAGGTGACAGAAGAGAGATGGTGAAGCTGACAACCCTGAAAGTAGCTGAATTTAAGGCTCACATTTTCTGGGCATTTCAGTCCAACATTATTACAGTTTGAACAAACAGTTATGTATGAGAGTACAAGTAAAGGACACAGAAAAACATGTGAAATAGTAAGGCGCCTTTCCCAGAGATGGTCTTTTTATGCAGCACAGGAGAGAAACATTTTGTAATACTGTTGTTTTCTTTTGAGTGCTGTTACATCATCATTGTTATCACTGTTACTTTTAGAGACTATGAGGCATGAAAGCTGGGGCGAAAGCAACCTTTCCCAAATACTTACCGTGTGTGGTAGCTTTTAACATTTCCTGGTGAGAAATGGACGCAAGAACAGTAGGAGCCATCATGAATGAGTAAACAGTTTTTGCTGTTGCTTAGTGAAAAAAAATGAGGGTAAAAAAAAAAAAAAACACCCTGCAAAAGTGAGGTGAGAAAAGGTGCCTTAAAGCCTCAATTAATGTTTGTGTCCTTCAGGAAAGCACCGTAGCATTATGGTTCAAAACTACAAAAGCAGTGTTATGGGAGTTTTACATAACCCAGACATGTCCTCACACTGCTATGTGCTTGCACTGAAGGATTACCCCGCCATAACCCTTCATAATTGTTTAATTAATATAAGATGTGCACCGCTGGAGATTATTTTGATGTACATTCTGCAATTGGAGGGGTGAGAGCCGGCATTAAAGTGGCTAATTTCTCATAAAAGAAAATGCCACAGAGAACATTAAAAGATACGCGTCTTGAGGGAAGGAAGACGTGGGGCCTGCCTTCTTGCATGATCCAAATTTTCATCAAAACTTGACATTTCCAGCGTGAGGGTTGGGAGCTCAGAGGCTTTTTTTTTGGTTGTTGTTTTACACAGTTGAAGGGATCGCGAAAACGTCAACACACAGATAGCAGAAGGGTAGAATAATTTCATCTGAAACAGACGGGCCATGTCAACATCCTGTGAGTCAGACCAGCTTAGAGGTAGAGAGTTTCAGAGATTCCAATATGATTCACAAACTATCATTTTATCTTTTAGTAGGCAACTTTTAAAGGCCTGTAGACAAGCACTTGGTTCCTCCTACACTTTTTTTTTTTTTTTTGACATAACACCACAATGAAAGGATGATGTCATTTGGCTGTACCTTTAAAAACTTTTCATTCCCTTCTGCAAAACCATGTGATTTCCACTTTCAGTACACTGGCACAAAACAGAGTTATTATGATCAGGGAAAAGTCATTATGTAGCATGAAAATGTGGAAAACTGTGTAAAGGTAAGAGTCCTACATGCTCAGGTCATCACGGTATTAGGGACGCACTGATTACAGCTTCAAGAGACTGATACTTGACCAACACCAATACTGATCTGATCTAATACCAGTCTAGAATTGACAACCCACAAGATGTAATTCAAGGATGAGACACACGGCTGCGCATAACCTGATTACTGAATAAAAAAGAGGGAGGTATTGAGCGACCTCTCTGGCCTACAGAGATCCTTTATTTGCTTTTACTGCCCAAGGTGCCCGGTCTTTATATGAAGCAGGCTTGTATTAGAGGCAGGCCTTTGTTTCAAAATGTCACATTCAGAGGATTATATGGTTCATATTCTGGCCCAAAGTGAAGGCCTGATTGACTAAATCTGTGCAAACCAGCCAAAAAGACAGCACAAAAGGGTTAAATTCTAAAGTAAATGGTCGATTATACATTTATTAGAGCAACAAAGACCTCTCTTATTGTAACAAACATGTTTTAAGCTCCGCTCATGGAGCCCCAGCATCACAGATGTCACTTTGTTTTCCTTCTGTGTATTTTCTCTCCTCTACAAGAAAATCCTCACAACCCTTGTGATGACTTTGGAGGGAAGAAAACTGAGCGAGGCAGAACCTAGAAATGTTAGCGGGAGCAACTCACCAGGCTGCCGACTTTTGTCTGCTATATCAAGGCAACGCTCCTCTTTTTTCAGTCAATCATGGAATTCTCTCGATGACACACATCAGAAAGGCAGTGATGCCAGAGCTTCACAAACTTTTCCTTTGTCTCACACTTCCAGCAGCATCAACTCCATCATTCTCATTTCAATCCACCATTTTGATTGTTTCTGCTCAAGACTTTTGCTCTGCGCATCAACGTCACAACTGTAACATCTGTAGAACGCAGGAAGAAAAATCCAGCATGTGGCCTTGGCATGACCTTGGCATGAAGAGCCAGGATGTTCTGTGAATCACTTTTTCCTCCTCTAGGATCTTGACTTCATTTTGAAAAGCACACTCTTTGCTCATAGCATGATTCACAAAATTATCTTTAAATGTACAAACACTAAGTAGAGAAAGCTTTGGGGGGGGGGGGTGTCATGCTTTTCCACATTTACAACAAAAACTGCAAAGTTACAAAGTTTGGTGTCCATACTACATGTATGCAATGAAATCACAAGGTAAATGTATGTTGTAATAATCGGAGACAGTGGATGGATGGATGGATGGATGGATGGATGGATAGATGGATAGATGGATAGATAGATAGATAGATAGATGTTAATGGGGGTAATGCTGCTCTGTTGCTCAACAGATCATACAGAATAGAGGGGGGAGCGAGGCCAAAAGAACTAGCTCTGCCCTCCTCGGCCGGCTTCTAGAAAGCCTCGTAAGTACTGGCCAATCAGAAGAAAGCAGCCTGGAGCGGGGGGCCTTAAAGAGACAGCAGCCCAACTGAAGCATTTCAGACAAAGGCTGAAATCATTATATTTTAAAACACCTCTGTGAGAAATTTAAGGCTTTTTTTAGGTCTGAAAATCACACATAGTTATGAAAGAGGTAATAGAAAGGAAATATAGAGTATGAAAAATGCAAGATACCCTGTTTTAAAGGATAGAGCAGCTGAATTGTAGAGGTAGGTATTTCTATTATCTCAGTGCTATGTCAGTTAACTGTGTAAGTTGTCAAATAAAATGACTGGTAGAGCTTACCCCATATGCAGTCGTTGGTAGTTGAGCTTCAGAGGGCAAGAACTAAAGTCCTTGTGGCCAACACACTTTTCAGTTTGTCACACCACCATACTCAAAAAAGGAGGAAAAATTGAACTATTCCATTAAGTCCACAAAGATCTACCTTAACTGCAACACTTCAGTTAGTTAGTAAAGTTAAATACACAACATGTTTTCCAATATATTATGTACTAGCTTATGCAAGCTAGGACTGAACACAGTCTGAAAAATAAAGATGGGGGGCTGCTGCATTAGAATAAAACAGGCCGTCAAAGTGTCCGATTGTTGAATGATTTAGATAAGTTCATTAATTCACCTTTAACTGATTAACATAAACATAGTCAATAATGAAGCTACCTCTAGTCGTGTCACTCAGTTAGCCCATTAAGATCAATCACAAATATCAACAGCAAACACACCCTTTTAAATGGAACTGCATCAGCCCAACTACTTATTCAGTAATGTCCTCGTGTCACTGAGCAACATGAGCCAAAGGCATGCATCAGTGGGTGTCATTAATAATATTGAGAAATTGACATGTAAACAAACATGTCCATCAATTATGTTCTTGCAGAGCAGTGATTACGATTAAGTGGTGAAGCATAGCAATCGAATGACTAACAAGGCCTGTCAGACCAGTAACTTTTTCTGCCAAGAAGACAATTTGACTCAGTGTTAGATTGAAGGAAAAAGTATAGAAACAGCTTATTCAGAGGTGATGAATGTGTCATTTTGTGATGGACAGATATAGGGAGTTCAATATCTATTAGGGATGCGCCAACTCACAATATGCTAAATCATTTGGTTCAGCATCCACGGTTCAATATGTGCTTGTCAATTACAGCTTTTTGTTTTTCTATGAGAAGCAACTATCCATTGTATCCTCTCTGAATCTGCTGTGTTCTCCTGCCTGAAAGTCCTGCAAGTGAAAGTGCAATCACTATATGCAACGCTGCAGGCGGGTTCACATCACATCTGCTGAGTGGCAGAATATGGCTGGAAGCAGTGAAAACACTGGGTCGTACTGTCAGTGTCCTATAAAAGTAGCAAAGATGCAAAATACTCCAAATAAAAAGTCCAGGAGTTAACTAACTAACCCGCCAGAGTTGAAGGGTAAATCAGTTTTGGCTCTTGGCGAGATAACCATGCTAACTTGCTAGTTAAAGCTAATCCGTTTGTTGAATATCTGTGTATAATCTGTGTATTCATGAGTTTAGAACCACTTTGGACTGATCCAGTATTGTTAAAGGGATATTCCGGATATTATAGGGTCCCAGCCACAGCACTAGCCACCAAACATCTTTTTAAACTTTGCCTAATTTCTTTAGCAAAGAGACTAAACACAGCTTACCTACTCTCATCCAGCAGCCGCTTGTTTGTACCCAGACCTAAGGCCAGTCCTTTATGGACTGCTGCGGGGTGACGCAGCTCAAGGAATAACATTTATGATCATTTCTTTATCCTTTCCTTGAAGTAATAATCACCATATTAATCATTTTCTTTGAGCTGCGTCCCCCCACAGCAGCTGGTATTGGACTAGCCTGAGGTCTCACTACAAACAAGCAGCTGCTGGAAGAAAGTGGTTGAGTTGTGTTTCAACTCTTTGCCAAAGAAATTAGGCAAATTTAGAATGATGTTTGGTGGCTAGTGCTATGGCTAGGACCCTTTACGTACTGTTGATGAAGTTAGGTGCTGTTCTGAGCATTATTTGTGGCTGTTTTTGTTTATGGCTCCTCAGACCGCTGTGTATTGCTATCTTGCGGTCGTTCCCAAAGTTGGTATAACTAGAGAAGCAAGCAGTCGGCAACATATATCTCTTGACGGAGTGTCTAACTCAGTGTTACGGTGTGTTTGACCTTAAATTAATTTTTCACCGGAATATCCCTTTAAGGCCCTCACTAGCAGACTTTAAAGATCTTTAAATTACACCACAAGGGGCAATCTCTCTCATTGTTGATATGACTAGAATTGGGTTTACAGTTTGTTGAAAGCCCTCTGTGACTCCTATTGCAGCTGAAGGGTACCTTATGTGTCTGTATGAGACACCTAGGGTGACAAGTGTCTGCATATGACAACTTGGGGATGACAGCGAGGTGTTTATTTGTATGCATCTGTTTGTGTAATGCCTGCCAGCACAGACACAAAGGTCAAACACTGTCTGGAGGACAATGGCCTTTACATCAGTATTTTCTCAAAGTCTCTTTTATCGCTCAGTCCTCTCGTCGTATTACCCATTGCACGAAGAAAGTCACTGAGCTATTTCTAAACTTATCCGCTATCAACTCACAAGTGATTTTGCAACCTTGTGCACACGGACAGCTATTTATGAGCACTGTGTGTCTTTCCTGCACACTGTCTGGCATTCCTCTTGTTCGTTTGCAAATGCTCCGTCCTACAGATGACAGGTAGACACATGGGAGTGAGAATTAGAATTCACCTCTAATCACTCTCTAATTCACCTTCTGTCACTCTGGAGGTTCGCTCACAGCACTCTTTCTGCTACATAAGCGCTTTGTAGGTGAGTGCTGATGGGAGGGTTTTTGAGCACAAGAAACCAAACAAAAACACACACATACACACACACATCATAGACTGCAGCTCCAAATTCAGTTGAATGAACGTAACCTTTATGTATAGGCGAAGCAGTGACCCATCGAAAAACAAACACATTTGTTTTATTTGTTCAGAACAATGCAGAAACTATTACCGTAGTAGATTTCTTTCTCCTCAAATATTTCTCTTTTTTCTACGTTCCCCTTCAAATTCTTCTTTTTGTGCAGTGACATTTTTAAAGCCAGAGAAGTAGTTCTCCATCTGAATGTAATTTTAGTTCTGGTTTTAACACCAGGTTCTGTTTTTATCTTGATGAGGAGGCAAACCAGCAAGTATTGTTCCTTCAGCACACCAGCAGTGCTAAAATCATTGACCAGCTTTGCATTAATATAAACTCACTCTGAACACAGAGGTGAGATCACTCTAATAGTCATATCAATATGAGTTTGCTCAAAGTTATTGATCCTTAAGGTTTGTGGGGTGTTTTTGTTTTACTGAAAATAAAGCCTGCAGTGCTTTTTTTTTGTGATGGGCCTTGGTTTGGAAATAGTCTGGACAAAAAACTGCATAGAAAACGAACAATTATTTTTCAATGATGAACACTTACTTACTGATTTACCCTTCAACTCTGTCCACTTACTTTCTGAAGTATCTGTTCAATGTTTGTTAGAAGTATTTTTAACTACCTGAAATGGAACAAGCGAAAAAAGAAAGAAATGACTAGATAAACGAGTGGAAAAATAATGAGGCCTCATCCCTCTTTAAGAACATCTGAACTATATTATCTTGTTGCTCTTGCTTATGGTTATATTACCAAATGCCACTAGGTAGGTCAGATTTCATGGGGAACGTACTCTTTGGTGTTGAGTCTTATTTAAGATTTAACTTCCACAACCCTGTTAAAGTCATAAAATATTCTAAAAATTAAGACAGCAATTTAATAATCCTCTACAGCTATTATCTGTGTGTTAGATTTTAATTTCATTGTATTTTAGGATCATAAACTTAACTGTGTAACAAGAGAACAAGGTGCTCATAACAGCTTGTGGGTGTCAGACCATGACAGGAAAACAGTAAATAAATGGAGTAAAGTGTTTGATGAGGAGAAATGCTTTGGAGATTTGCAAACTAGAAACAAGGGAGCTGTATGTTTTGTGTGCGAGTGTGTTTGAGAAAATGAGACACATTCACAGGAACACACAGATGTGTGTGGGCAGGTTGCTGCAGTAACTGTAAAGTTATTAGTCACCAAGGACTGAGGCTGAACTCAATCATTTGTCACCTTGAGATGCTCCACTATGAGGTAAACGCAGAGCCAGGATGTGCTCTAGTAAGCATCATCACTAAGATTATAGTACATTATTGGCTTAGCGGGATGCCTCTGTAATTACAATGCAAAATAACGGTTACATTTCATCTTCCAGGCGCCTGAAACAGGCGACGAGTGAAGGGGAATGCTTTCTTCAAGGACACAGTGAAGGTTTCATACTGTTAGGAACACTAACATTAGTAGAACCAACCTTAAATCTTCTCCTCACCTCCTGGTCGAGTTTACACCACAGTGAGGGATTATTAACTCATGGCTTGGTTACAAAAGATGCGGCAAAAATTTGCCAAACTTTTACAATGATACAACAGAGAATGTGAGTTAACCTGGAGGCTGTTTTGAAGTCGGCTGCCACAACCTTCCACTGCAGTGAAAACCACTGACAGCCTTTGTGAACCTCAAAATGTTAAACAGTAAAAGACGAGAGCATCCCTGCCAACATTTGGGTTATAAAATCTTGCGGCATGCGCTGGGCAGTTTTGGGGTTACCTAGTATGGTGGATATGAGCTAATTAAGAGAGTATTTGTTATTAAATTGCTCATCCAATTAAGTATAAGTGAAGCTCATAGACTGTATATACTATGGACAACTTGGTTCCGCCTCCCGCCAGTATACGGATTTGAAGCCAAAAGCTCTCGGTATTTCCGCGTTTTTTCTCCATTTCCTGCAGCCAACATTGCGCAGTAGCATTGTACGCATTCGGCTGGAGAGTCGCTGTGATGCCGCTTGGCTCAAACAGCATATCCCCTGGGTGAGCTACACAATCCTTGGAACCCCATAGGCTGTATCAAGTGTCAATCATAGAAAACATGAACCCCCAAATAACTACAGTTTAAAAGTAACTATTTAAAAGTAACTACATGTCAACATCGCAAGTGGGGTGGGTTATGTTCCGTGTAATAAATTTCTAAAGATTGTCCACAGCTCCATAAGCTTTGCTGAAGGAGGCGGGATTTATGACCTATACTGCAGCCAGCCGCCAGAGTGTGCTGTTCTCAGATTGGCTTCACCCAGCGAGGAGGCAGACGGCGTCCATTCTATATACAGTCTATGGTGAAGCTGCACACTTGTTTGTTAAAAAAAATTAGCTACGATATGCCTTGAACTTATTTAGTCCACTAATTAAATCTCCCATTTGATTCCCTTTCATTGAAGTGTTCATTTTGCAACAAACACTGCTTAAATATAGTTTGTAAAGTAAAAGTATCAATCCAGTGTCTGTAAAGCTCAGCAGAAACACAGGACAATCTCAAGTTGTCTGGAAACCTGGCAACTTTGGACAAATATAGTGATCCGATTCATGAATGAACGTGGACCATGTAAACTACGGGAGATTCCTGGGAGAAATGACAATACGCTAGGTGGGCGGGAGATAGGTCTGAGATACGGGAGTGTTGGCAGGTATGCAAAGGTTATACTTTAGGTTTGATTAAGCCCCATTCAATCTTCTGAACATCCAAATGATGTTACACAATATTTTAGGCACGTTGAAGTAATAAGGGGAAAATTGTTCAGCAGAAAAGTTATTTTTGGCTGTTGGTTGATATCTGACAAGACTGTTCCTAAACATGCTTCTGCTGAATGGTGTGAAGTCCACACAGATGACTTGTGTTATAATATCTCACAGTAAAGGGAGGTGATATGTAGTGTGGTTGTTACTGTGGGGCCAAAAAAAAAGAGTATAAGAAAAGTTGTGAATTCAAAGCAAGATGTGAGACTTGTCTAATCAACCATCCATTTGACATATTAACAAATTGATAGAGCACTCTCAATTAGGCACTCACATAGCAGCATAAAAGATAAAACCATCAGTGACAGATATTCTATCTTTGAAAAAGATAAAAGATGAGATGCCGATAACCCCAGGCCTTTTGTCCACCAGGTTCTCCTCTGTGGATGAAAGCCGTTTGGAGGAGGCTGAAATATGCAAGGATAGAGCACGGAGGCTCTTCATGTGGGCTTTGTCCCTGTAAAAACACCTCCCCTCCTCATCTGAAGGTGAAAATCTGCACCTTAAGAACCCACTTCAGCTAATGTCAGGATAAATGTAAGACTGTTAATGGCCTTTTGACTTCTACAAATCAATGCTAACATAACAGACACAGTAGAGCATACAGGATATGGTTAAAAATTAGTATTTAAACCCATGAAAAATACACTAGTATGCTAAATACCATCCATGCACTGATAGTTAAACATTAAAGAAACATTTTTTTGTTCGTTTGTTTTTTGTCTTGGGGTCCTGGTGATAAGTTTCTAAAAGGTTATGTCACACAAGGGCAGAAAACAGTAGAGAGGAGGCAGGTCATGACATTGACAGTCAAGAGATGTGGGTGTCATGGGTGGATTCAGGGTATAGCTTGGGGTGCCCGGGCCCCAGGGGTGCCCCTCCCTGAAATTTGATTAAAACATCCCAAATCATGAACTTTCATTGGTTATTTGTCCTGACAAATATGGGATTTCTGTCACGATTAACTATTTTGGCTATAGGCTGTGGTTTTATGCCCAGTGCTGCTTTCTTTCAGTTTTGTGGAGCATATTTCTACTTGTTTGATTTTATTTTTCAATCAGCTCTGTCAAAGACACAACAAACAATTTTTTCAAGGCAAAAAAAAAAAGATTATTTGAAAATAAATCTTAGACCTTTGTAAATAAAAAAAATAAGCTGTAAGAGCTTATTGTCTGAATATTGTTGTTAAAAAGTACTGCATTTAAAATTCTGCATTTTCACCAGAAAAAAGAAAAACTGTTATTAAAATGAACACTGCATCATAAACTAAAGAAAGGTTAGAAAAAAAAGGCCAATCTTTGTATGAGGTCAGACAGCTGCAAGCTCCAGCCAAGCAGAGACACCGCTCAAAGGGGCATTGTCGGAGCACATGATGAGCAAGGCTATTTACTTCGGGGAAGTTGTACTTTTTCTCTGATTGCTTGAGCAGTTCACCCATGATTTGTATTTTAGAGGTACAAATTAAAACTCTATGATAAAGTGTGTATTGAAACTAGCCTTTCTGTCAGGCAGTTGAACACTGAGGCAGACTGAACTTGGGGAATACTTAAAGGGATATTCTAGTGTAAAATTAATTTAGGGTCAAACACAACACTCCAGCCGACATCATTTCTTTATCATTTCCTTGAAGTAATAATCAACATATTAATTGTTTTGCACTGCAGACACAGTAGTTCTTCTGCCTTATCGTCTCGGTCTGATTGCATTTCCATGAAGAAATGATCATAAATGTTCTTCCTTGAGCTGCGTCACCCCGCAGCAGTCTGTAATGGACTGGCCCAAACAAGCGACTGCTGGAAGAGAGTGGGTGAGTTGTGTTTAGTATATTTGCTTGAGAAATTAGGCAAAGTTAAAAAGATGTTTGGTGGCTAGTACTATGGCTAGGACTCTATATGTGCTGTTGATGAAGTTAGGTGCTGTTCTGAGCATTATTTGTGGCTATAGAGTGGCTTTTTGGTTGAGGTTTGTTTATGGCTCTTCAGACCGCTGTGTATTGCTATCGTGCGGTTGTTACTTAAGTTGGTATTACACAAGACACAAGCGGTCGGCAACATTCATCTCTTGAGGGGGTGTCTAACTCGGTGTTACGGTGTGTTTGACCCTAAATTAATTTTAGGCCGGAATATCCCTTTAACTAAGTAGTTACATGTAATTCATACTGCACTTGTGTCTCTTGTGGATTTTTAAAAGTTAAAGCAGGTGCAGGCTAAAACGAAGCATTTCAGATGAAAGCTGAAGTAATGATATTTTAATACACCACTGTAAAAAAAATTGTAGTTTTTTTTTTTCATTCAAAAATCATGTGACGCTATTTGAGAGGTTTTAGAGAGGAAGTAAAGAGTCTGAAAAAAAATGCTTGATAACCATCCTTTAGCAAAACTGACCTATCCCTTTAAATCAGTCAAATACAAGCCAAATACAGTCAAATACACACAACTGCATCCACAGAACATTTGTCCTGACGCAATCATGACTCAGGTCTGTTGTCCCCGGCCCATTATGTGTCATTAGTGCTGATTTCTACAAACCCCATATCTGTGGTACACTTCATTACCGGGCTGCAACACTAACAAAATCACAACACAGAGACCAAAATAAAATGCTTGTAATCATGTATGTAAGCTGAGGTATCATTAAATGAATCTGACAAAATAACCCACCACATGGACACTTTCGATGTGGGTGACTCTGATTGGTTCACTTCAACTGAACAGTTGCATTTGAAACCTTGTAGTTTTACCAAATTGCTCTGATGCTCTGATGCTCAATGCTCTAGTCTTAAACTGTTTTTAACTTTGCATTACATTGTTCTTTTTAATTCAGGTGAATTAGTGGTATAAAACAGTTTTCAACTAAATCTGTGAGCTGCACAAAAACTAAATCTTCAAACAGAATACAAAGCTAGCTTGGCCTGTGATTTGCCATGACGGTGCACAAAAATGATTGAAATGTAGTGGAGTAAATGATAGTGTTAGACACACTTGACTGTTTTTATATCAGGAGATGGATGGGGTAAGTTATTCCCTCAGAAGCTCACTATGATGTACAAGAAAGGAGAAGTTAATTGGCTGTCTCCTTGCCATCAGGGATCTTTCTTCACTTGCACATGCAAAAGAAATGCTAATTATGTTACACAATGTGCTCACTATCTCCTTAGCTTACTGCGAACTGTGGGGTCAGATTATCAGGTGCTCCCTGTAAAATCAAGGCTAAACAAATCATGAAGAGGCTTTAATAAGCCTTCACATTTCGTGACATGACAGCCTTGGATGTTTGAAAACATGCTGAACGATGTGACGAAATATTAAGACTGCAGCAGTGTCTAGAAAAAAAAATACAACCATAAGCAATCTGTATAGGCAAATCACTTTTATAAATATGATAAAGCACTGGGTTAAAATACTGTTTAAACGTTTGAACCCTGACTAAAATATCAACATAACTATTAAACAGATAGAAGTAAAATCAGTGTTAAAAAACATTTTGACTGTGGTATGTTCATTGTGTTAACAAATATTACGAAGATTAATATTTGTTAACACTCTATTTCATGACAAGATGATGCAGAGCCCAAAAAAAAAAAAAAAGAAAAATATTAATAAAATTTCAGCCAATGTATTTCTTGCTTTGAATAAAGTGACAAGATGAAACTTAAGTGTTAGTAAAGGACATTCAAAATCCATGAGATCAACGCTGCACACATAACCTGTCCAATCCCAAACAATGCAACAACAGGTTTTGCCATTCAGTGAATGTCTGTCCAGCCTGCGTATCCCTGCAGAGACAGCTATGGACTGTAAAGAAAGTGCAATTCAGCCATTTTTTTCACGAACACACCTTCAGCATATGTGTTCATTGCACTTTTTTTTATGAAGTCAAGGAAGATGGGTAAAGCCATAGAGACCACAGAGGGAGTGTTTCATCTCTTTTCTTTGACTACAGATTGTTTTTTCTTCCTTTAGTAGATCAGCAGGGAAAACACAGCAGCACTGTTCAGGCAAAACTATCCAACTGTTAAAGGAATCCAGATATTAGAAAAATGTAAGTGAAACATAGACTGTTTAAACTATAGTACAACCCTCATCATTAAACATAAATATCATTAAAAAGTAAATGAGAGAAATGTGTTGCCTAAAAAAGGTGATTCAAACAAAGATCCTTCACTGTTGAAATCAAGACTTAAATATTTTGATTTTTTTTTTGTGGTCTAAAAATAAACTAAAATGCTCCCAGCTTTTTTAATTTGACTAAAACTACGAAAGAAAAAAAAAAACACAGAAAAAATTAAAACAACAGCTAAAACTAACATTGATCTGGTAAACTGCTGACTTTTGACAGTTGAAAAAAAAAAGACATTTTTACAACTACTGAACGGCTTGTCTTGGATTTCGGTTTAGATACTTGTGTCCCACCAAGAAAAAAAACACTTTAAAACATTTCAAATCATAACAAGATTTCTCTTATGGTTTGGCACATACCTCATTAAGACTGTCAATTTAATGTCCCGTCTTTTAGATCTAGTTACCAAATGTGAACATGCAAGTCCTTTTAGCTTTGGATGGAAGTTGCTCACCATCAGAATATTAGAAATGCTATCAAATTTGCATGCTGACTTTCACAAAGAGTGATAACCATGAGAGTAAGCATAAAGAAACAGATTATTTGGAACATTAAGATGATTAAATTAAAGTTGTAAAATGAAGTTCAAGCTCAGGAAGTAAATCTAGAAAAATTTATAATCTAGAGATCTGGCTAAAAGAGATTTTTATCTACCTCCCCTCTTTCTCGAATAAATAGATTATTAATGAAAAAGTTAGCACCAAAGTCAGGAGATCTTAGCTTGGTTTACCCTTCTGCAAGCTGAGAGTGTATCTCTGCTATCAAACTTTAATACATACAATATAATCATCAATCATGACCCACTTTTTAAACACTCTCCTCACCCAACTCAACATCTGTTACGTAAAAAAGTCACGTCGGTTTCTTCGTCAGAAACTCTAGTTCTCTTTCATCCTTTCCTTGGATGTTACCTCTCATGTAAGAGGAGAGATGCGAGGAGAGAGAACACAAGGGAACATGCTTTTAAAGAGATGAGATGTTCTTTCCTCTGAACCATAATCTGAAGCTGAGTCTGTTTCTACAGATGACAACACAGCTGGATCAGCCAGCAGTTCATTAAGACTACACAAGTGAGTCTGGACGCTTTTGAAAACCTTCCCAAATAACAGCAATCCAAATAATAATAAGGTTGCATCAACACGAAAATATGTGCAGATCAATTCAATGTTTAAAAATGTCTCTGTAAGTATAAACAATCGGTGTGTGTGACTGTATTTGTATAAAAAGTGCCCGTTTCGTCAACCTCATTACCCCCGAGTGCAAGAATTACTTACTTTAATTATTCAAAGCCCAAAATGTGGGTCAAAAGTCATGTCTAAGCTGTGGCACCATTACCAAACCTTGAACCAGGGCTGTTGACCTGATTAATGGCTACTGTCACACTGCTTTAACGCTCTACTACCTGGATGGAAACAAACAATCACAGATGATGGAAAGCATCTTAGTAGGACAGTGTAGTTTGGTAGTATTTGATCTAGAGAATGCAGATACAAATGGCTGTCGTTAAACTGGCATACAACCTTCTAACCCCGAAAATGCATACTGACATAATAAGGCATTTAGATATAACTGAGAAATGCGCAATATAAAAAGAAAATGATCAATTTACTGAAGTATGGAGCTGTAAAAAGCTCAGTGTCAAGTGTTATGTTCACTGTGTGTGTGTCCTTGTTCCACAGTGAGGTATGTGAATAAGGTGCCACGGTGTGACCTGAGGAGGGCAGAGTTCACTGTCCTGACAGCTTGAGTAAAGCAGCTCTTTTCGAGTCTCTCTGTACTTGCCTTGATATTGTGTATACATCAAACAAAAGGAAGCCTCTCCAACTCTGTTGCTGAAGTGGTGGGTATCATTTATGATCATGTTTGCCCTGACTGTGCTCCTCCATGTGAAGATGTCTTAGATGGTGGTGAGTGCTGCATATATGATATATGCACCTCTAGAAGTCTAAACCCTCAGCTGTGTCCTCCTGAGGCCCACAATTGGCTGCTTGATTTTGCTGATTTTTAAGAGCAACTTACTGGCCTAGCACCACTGTGACCGATTATCAACCACACGTGTGTAAAATCTGCACAGCAAGATCTGTGGGTTGACTGGTAAGCACACCAAGGCTGAATCAAGGTAATTACAATGTTCAGTACATCCAGGGACAGGACTCTGGCAACTACCACACGAGGCAGAGGCGGGCAGTGAGCCTGTTCCAAACCTCACCTTCTCATCCTTTATAATTTTTCCTCATCTGACCATTACTCCCGTCCTGTGCTGCATCATGTATCTCAGTTAGGAACTTCAGATCAGCTGAGAAAAAGCTTAAACCTTGTGATCAGTCACTCTGTGTCAAAATGTCTGCTGCAGTCAGGTTATCTTTGCTGAGAGAGCTTAGAGAAAGTGGCAAACAAAAACAACATAAGGAAATCAACATGCAGCCTTTGTGGATTTTTATGTACGCCAAATGGTCCCGTGATGCGCATCAGTTGGAAGATAACAAAGAGGGTTGTTGCTCAAGGACCTATGCTGTTATGTTTATGTTACGTTTCATCTGCTGCGCTATTCGCTACTCGCTTTATAGACAGTGTATAAGCTTGAACATTACCTTTCACGTTGATGAAATAGGGTCCGACAGGATTTGATGTGCTCATTGGTGACTCAAAACAAGTTGAAAATGACGTTGTGCTGCTGTGTCTATTTGATAACAAAATAGTGATTTTCATGTGATTAAAAGATAAAGTTATACTGGTCGACAAATCTTGGAAGAAACACTTTTAAAACAGAAAAACATCAAGTGCATCCATTTTCATCTTCTTTAATGGACAGAAATTAGTTACCACCATCACTGAACATGCGGGTATAAAACCTTAATCTCTGAACCTTTTACTGCAATGGATATTATCTCTGCTTTATAATTGGCAGTAAAAGAGCTATAGCTATTTATCTTCACCAAAGTTTTGAAGTAGGAACTTCACAGGGAGAGGTTGAGGTTCTGCTCTTGACCTTTGTTATTCACAGAGCTCCTAATGATCATAACTAAAACAAAGTCTGTTTGAAGACACCAGGGCATGTCTCGTTACTGCACTTTGGTTTGCCTTTCATCTAAATGAATCTATTAGCAAAATAATATGAAATGTTGTGTATAGGAAACTGGAGAGAAGTTAGTTTGTCCCAAGAGATGGATTAGACGGCCTGATTGAACAGTGACCATTATTATTGTGAGTATTTTTGGGTGGTATTGAAATTCAAAGCTGATTCTTTTCATATTAAATTAGTGTTGACCCTGAGGACAGAAGGCTGGCCTGCCTGTACTCTCACTCACTCTTGTTTTTTAATCCAAACGGACATTTATTCACTTTATATCGTCAATATTTGTATCCAGATGTGTGTAAAATTTCCCAGCACAAAAGCCTGTATGCTATTCCAAGTGAAAATCACATTATTTCTTTTAATGGTTGGCTGTTTGTTTCATTTTGGAAGAGACTACAATGCAAATTCGGCTTTTTTAAACCCATATTATATTCAGGTCTCATTTTTCAAGCATAATGGTTGAATTGTGCGGTCCTCTTCTGCTGCTGCCAAATGCATCCACACTGGTAACAAGCCTACTCAGACAGTATTGCATGAAGTCAGTCAGAACACTTCATATAATCAAATTATTCAACAGCTAAATTTCTTATTCCAACATCGTACCCTGAACCATGATGCATTAACCATAGAGGTTATCATGAAGTGGGATTATTACAATAAATCACACACTGCTTCATGAAAGCAGGTATTGATAGGTTTCAATAATGCTGTGAAAGGCTAATATTTGCACTACGATATAGCTAGGCCTTGAGAAACTAGTGTCACTCAACGCTGCTCCATGATACCAGAGAATTCAACAGTGAGACTAATCATGCAGGAGACAGCTGAAGGTAAACATCACTTCATCTGCAGCAGTTCTTCCAGTACTGTGGCGTATTGTAGTCTCTGATTATAGTGAAACATGAGTAAAAAAAATGAAAAGTACACATGGAGATATGTTTACTTTGACTTTATGCTGTTAATGCAATCAGAAAATAAAGTGCTATGCATCACTTTCTCTTCTCCTTGTCTGGTGTATTCAGAGTGACTAACAGGAACCACCATCACAGACTTTCTTGCTCTTTCAGTTACCTCATCCAGACGTCTGACTCTGCTCACATCATAATTACCACAGCCGCTAAAGGTCACGGCATAATTATGGATGTTAATATGGGTCACAATATGGTGGAACTGTCAACCTACATGGACACATTTTAATAAGAGCAGGTTTAAAGCATGTTAGGTAGACGTGTCTTTCAGAGTTTGACCTGGCTTAGTCATCGTTGTGTTACGTATGATGATGATGAGAAATTTCCCCTTAGTACTGGACTCTTAACATGCAGGTTAAACCAGAAATTATTTGGGTGAAAAAGGGTGAATATCAGCCTGGTACTTCTATCACCCCTCAACTTACAGTAAAGACACGCCGTCTTAAAACCTCAGATGTCCAAGTGCTTTGTCTCATTTGGATGGTTGGACTATAAACTCCTCAGCTCAGCTCATTTATTGCATTTGGTGTCTATGTAGCGCCAATTTGACCTATGATCCCTCACATCACCCACTCTGTAGCAAGCGTGGAGCTGTTTGGCTCCTGGATCTGGGCTTCAGATGCCCGGTCAGTCTGACTAAAATTACAGTCTTCAGCCACCTGAGTCTGCTAGAAATGTCAGAAATTCACCAGCTCATGGAAGAGGTGAGGGAACGCGGAGTTAAATGTCAAGTAATGCTTTTTAAACTAATTGCCTCCACTGTCTTTGGAGAAGCCACTGTGAGCTGGGGCTGATTAGGAGAGAGAGCTCCATGAATCCGACCACCTGATGAGCAGACAGGGATTGTTGCACTCGAATGTAAAAATCTCTGTTCTAACAAGACAGTTTCTTTAGACTTAACCACTGGGCTCGTTTTGAGTCAAGCACATTCAGTTCAGCGGCTGCCTTATTTTTGTAACACATAAATTCAGCAATAGCCAGGTACTTCAATAGTCATTTCAAACCCTCTACAGAGTGCAACATCAACATGACTTTACTTAAATCTAAACTCATGCTATCATTTTTATTAGGGGTGTCCCAATACAACTTTTTTATTTCCGATACGATACCGATATTGTAGCCTTCAGTATCGGCCGATTCCGATATTGGCACAAACTTGTGCATGACAAGTTTTGCACTCAGCTGCAATGTCTTTTTCGGACTTAAACGAAAAATACTGCCACACAGCCATCACTCCTACTCCTTGCTACTTTGTTAGTGCCTTAGGACACACTGTTGTTGTCATCACGTGGGCTTTGCATGCTGGATCCGGGCGCAGCTAACTAGAGGTGCCAGAAGCGAATTTTTTTTTTGTAGAATGGTGGGGAAAGTTCCACCTCCTTCGCCTCTGTTTGGCGAGAAAACCTGGAAACGTCATCACACGCTCAAGCCAAACGCGGGCTGTCGGCTCTGTACATCGAACAGAACGTTACAGAACATTATCGCACTCTTGAATCACCTAACCCTATATCCTCATCCTAACCCTTACCCTATCCCTAACCTGACAGAAGATGACGTTTCACAGCCATAAGAAATAGCCAATCGGAGCCCATCATTACTAGCCAATCAGAGGCAAAGGAGGGCAGGACCTTCTCCAACATCGTACAAAAAAAAAAAAAAAAAAACTAAGTTACCAGTGCCAGAGTGGAGTCTTGCTTGTATCAGGGCGGGCGGGCAGGCAGGCAGGCAGGCAGGTAGGTAGGTCTAACCCTTAGAGTGCTGATATTGGAGATTTTAGATGCAGGCTGATATAATCCGATATTTGTTTTTTGGCTGACATCAGACAAATTTCCGATATCGATGTCGTATCAGGACAGCTTTAATTATTGTAAGGTTTTTTTCTTTTGTTTTCTTTTAAGATGTGAATTACCGCAGAATTTAAAGAGGGTTCACGCCCTGGTGCTGAGACTGATGCACAGAGTGATCCCTCTTGTCATCCAGTTTGTTTGGAGACAAGAGACAAGGAAACCAAACACTCATGTGCACGACAATATATCGAGGCCAGCGGAATTATCAAGCCTAGCCTAATATGAAGAAGAAATACTCGATATTGTTGAAAATTCAAAAGAATAAAATGTCCTCTCACTGTTCTGGATAATTACAGCATGCCAAAGGACAAACCACAGAGAGCTTTTGTTACACAGAGGACAGAGTAAATTCGGCCAAGCCTAGTAAAGGACATGAGGCGCATGAAACTAGGGGAGCATTCACAAGGACTGTAAGAAAACACAATGTACTATACAGGTAAACAGCCCATTATCCAAGTTCAGAGACAAACAGTTTACAGACACGGAATAGACACAAACATAAAGAATTTTACATGGCTAAAACTGTCCTCATAAATCGAATCGATGGATGTGCATTCAGGGTAGTGTACAACATGGAAATTCACTGCATGGATGATGGTGAAAACAGATGTTTCTACAAAAACTGCACACAAAGGAAAACATGAAGCTTTACAGGATCTTCAAGAGAGCCCTGGCTTTTGTGATGAATGATTGATGTTAGATAGCCGGTTTGAACAGCTGCATAATTCTTCAAAGTGATAGTTGCAAAGAAAAAAAGGCATAAAACCATGTTTAACATGACAACTACCACTTAATAATTTCTCTGCCAAAGATGTCATCTGTCAATGAGACACATTGATGGTTTCAGATGATAGGTAGGAAGAGACAAGACACCCTGTTTTTAGTTGTTTAAATTTGGGACGCTTGTCCTCGCACTCCTCTCTACTTGAATTATAAAATAGTAGTTAAATGACAGAGGGGAGAGTTAAGCAGAGTGCCAGTATGAGACACTGGCGTTTTGTCTAAAAGAGGATATTCAACTTTAATGACAAACTAAATCAATGACTTCCACATCTACAGAATACACACCTCATATTGACTAACGGGGCCTTCCTCCCTAAATGCTAAACAGTTTAAAAGGACTGTAGGATGACTCACCAATCTGACAGTGTCTAAACTGCTTTCTGTTTCAGTATCTCACAGGGATCTGAAAGGAATACCAATTTGGCCGAAGCATGCAAATTTAAACTTCATTGAAATACAAGAGATTGCTCTTTCATCCAGCCATCTTCATCTCAATAGAGGAAATGATTTTTTTTTTTTCTGCAAATAAATTCATCGACTAAGCGCTTAATTAACCAGTGATTCATGATTTGGGTTCATCCCAACTCTACCAAGCTTTCAAAAGAATCTCATTTCCAGAACAGCATTGATTCTTTTTTAATTTCTTCGAATACTCCTCCCTTTCACTCACTTGATTAGTTTAGTGCACGTCTGACTCATGATTTCCTGTCTTTATTGTCTGCAGGAATCATTAATAGGGTGAGGGAATTAAAAATTTCTCCCACCTGAAGGGTGACGGGCTCATCAGTTCAAGGTACAGTCCTGTTCAAAATGAAACCAAAAACTAAAGGACACACTCAGACTCAAGCACACAAATGCAGTAAAACATTACTTTGACATAACTTTGCTAAATTCCTTCTGTTTATTTAATTAACATCAAAATTCAATAGTTAGGAGACAGAGAAGAAGAGTTAAAGATGTAAAAGTAAAAAATGTTCAAATTTACTGGTCAATTGTCTTAAGAATATGCTTGAAAGCTAATGCAGGTATGTGTAGGGAACTTTCTATATGTCAGTGTCTGAGTGGTCAGAAGACTACAGAGAGCGTTACATAAACATAGTTCATTTACATTAAACGATTGAGCTGGCATTGTTGTAAAACTCATATGTTATTTCTTCTACATGCTGTGTCTGTAATAGCTGCATGCAAGTAATACTGCACACTTAAGACTCAATGAAATGCTGCTGTGAAAGCAACTCTTATGTTACAGTGTGATAGTGGTAATGGCAACGACCTACTGCAAGACCAGGAACATAAACATTGTACATTTACTTAATTGTCTAACATAATGTTTTTTTTTTATGCTTTTCTCTTTACAAGCCAGCTCACAATATCTACTGACTTTGAACTTGGAAGTGGAGGAATCAAACCAGTGTGCGGAGAGTCTCAGCAACGACACGCGACAAATGTTGAAGCTTTAAATATCCAATGTAAAATCACATGATTTGATCTGCATCCAAAGTCTGCCACAGTGATGATTGGTCCAAAGCAATTAATTTAACCACCTACTCTTGGATGTTTTTTTGCCTTTTCACTCTCTCATAGATATTTATCCTTCCTTTTAAATTCCAGAGTTTGTGGCTTTGATGCCCGACCTTCCCCCAATGTTTTAATGAACATAAACATATGTTGCATCTTAACATTTTAAATTTTGTATTTAATTAGAAGAACTGAACATAGCCCTGCTTAATAGTTATACTGCATATGCAGGTGTCTCATGGGCTGTTTTCCCTTTCTAGTATGAAATATTTCCACATTGCTGATACTATAGCCACAAGGTTGCTGCTGCTATTACAACAGACTGTTCTGAGTTAATGCATTTGTCCCTGGAGAGTTCCTGTAGGCTGCAGGAGTGTGGTTGTTGTTGTTGTTGTTGTAATCCGTCAGGCTGCGCACATGTGCGTACATGCAATAGAGCTTAAGCAATGGTTACAGTGCTGTTTTTGATGATCCATTTAGTATTTTAGGACAATCAGGATTGTTCGGTTACACTAATTGACTTAAGCATTGATTTCACACAAACTGTGCTCAGATGATCCGCTCGGATTGCTGATCACCAATTAATATGAATGCAAGGATCAGCTCCAGTCCGACAGTTAAGATTGGGATCATGCCTCGTAAATAAAATTTGACTGTAGAAACCATGGATCAGTCAAACCTTTGATTATTTTTAGGCTGGTAAAGCAAAAGAAAAGAGATGTGGGGATACAGTCTGCAGTGATTTCTGTGAACTTGTCTCTCACTAATTGACTGATCATTACATTGTGAAAGGATAAAAGTAGACAGAAAAAGATTGATAATGATTCTGGATTTGCCCATCAATACGACATAAATTAGTGAAATTCCTCATTTAATAGAAGATACAATCCTGAGTAGATCTGAAGTAGATTGAGCATTTGTAACTTGAAATGAGAGGGACATCCCCGACCAAGTAAAGCTCCATACTGGGTGAGGACATTCAAGTTTTTTTCTTATCTGCACCTCTGGCTAGAGTGGTTTTCTTTAACATCCCTTGC
This sequence comes from Xyrichtys novacula, assembly GCA_962446985.1. Lineage (NCBI taxonomy): Eukaryota > Metazoa > Chordata > Actinopteri > Labriformes > Labridae > Xyrichtys > Xyrichtys novacula. The sequence goes on from OY660866.1 coordinate 3,461,196, forward strand.
TGCAAAGGATGCCAGACACCTCCTCGAGCTCAGTGCTTCTGGGACGACAAGTGATTGAGGTGCACTCTCAGCTTCACCATCTGGAAGGGCTCTTCAGGCAAGCAAACAGGATTTCCCAAAAGACAGACTTCCCCCTGCTGCTGTAGACCTTGAACCACTTCCACATGTCTTTGTGGGGGATGATATTATTCTGCACTGAAGGCTGCAGCTATCCTACGAAACAGCATGTGATAGAGTGAAGACACAGAGGGTCATGTCAGGAAGCTCCCCCTGGTCCAGAGGCCACTCACAGAGAGAGCAATAACAACCCAATACAATATGTGATGGTTGAGAGACCTCCGACCATTTCTGTTAACCAAATACCAAGGTAACGTTGAGTCCTCTGAAATCCCCCACCGTTCAACTCTTCCCCTGCCAGTATCCAATCTGTACCTCTCAACAACAGACAATTTACCCCACAATACAAGGCTTCAACAACCCAACCTTTATTACACACCTATCAGACTCAAACATCTTGCAGTACCCTGAGTTTAAATAGCTGTGGCAGGTCTGTTGAAAAACTTTATTCATTTTTTTTTAATGGAGTTTAAATGCGACCTTCCCGACCTGAAGAAAAATTCAAGAGAAAAAAAGTGATCTCTTAACACCGAGCAATTCCAGCAAAGTTAGCTGACAAAAAAATGGCTGATTTGAAATACTTTTTGAAGTATTGAAGTATTTCTCATACCACACACAGGACATGGGAACATTGTGAACATTATTACTAATTTGTGTGGGATTGTCCTGCCTTACGAGCCACATCCCTTGGGACACATGGGTCATGATTTTATTGCATCCTTTTGGATTTTGATGAGTCAGAGACACAGGACCTGTACCCAACAAGATCGCACATCATGCAACTGTTAATGTACTGTTTTTGTCTCTCACTGTCACGACAATAGAAAAATTTACATAAGCTCCACAGATGAATCATCTAATTTCCAAGGGAGTTCTTACACTGTATTGTACTTGAAGATAATTCCAATGATAATTTCCTGTTTTTTCACTCATTTGAAATAAGGACATAGATGTCATCCATGATAACACCTGTATGTTACTTTTAAATGATAAAAAAGTTTCACACAACTTCATCCAGATTAGGTATTCTTTGTGACAAAATAGTAAGCAAAACAACAAACAAACTTCGCTTGAGACAACAAGACTGCTGAGGAAAATTAACAAAACAAAACTGTGATGTGTTAATATTAATGTGCAAACCCAGAGTTACAGAGTGTGGAAATATAAACACAGCGGACTTCTCAATAAACAGTGCAAATATAAATATTCAATCTGCTGAATTCTACCTGTGCCTATCAACATTGTTAGGAAAAGTTGAGGAATGACAGAAACCAGAGCAATAAACAGTAGCAGCAGTGCTAGCATGACTAAGTTGTTGAAGAGGAGACCTCATTTACCAGAGTTCAGGCGCAGGTTAAATTTCCATGCCTTTGGCTGTCTTGGACATTTGCATGAAATTCCGTATTGGATTTATGTGCGCAAATGAAGTCTTTTACATAACACAGTTAAGCTAGCATTAGCATAGCAATGCGGGATCTGATAAGACTCAGGCTGAGATGGTTTATTATATTTTTGCATTTTAAAATTGATTTCCAGGCTGAGAGAGAGGTTATTACAGCGACATTTTCTATGGGACTTTTAATCACAAACCAATTTAGATGTCCAAAAAAGCTTTTGCCATCCAAACACTGTATAAATGTCCTAAATTTTCTTAAAGATTAATTTATTTGATGGGAAAAAATGGATCACATATTTTTCCATTTGTATCTGAGCAGAACACTGAGAGAACGAGTCAGAATCACAGCTGATCAGCCTCACACTATTGTACTGACACTGAGCCAAGGAGAATTCCACATGTACTCTTTTGTACTGTTAAATAGAGAAGCGTTTTACAGCCAACTTAGAAAAGGCTTCATCCGACTATTGAGGTTTTATAAATTTCCTGAACCACCACTGGCTAAATGAGCTACAGCAGTACTTCATTTTCTGAACTCATATTACGTCTTAATCACTCTCCTCGGGCCACTGTGGTAGCGTAATTTCCTGTTTTGGATGGGAATCGTGGACAGCCAACGGTTCCCAGGCCAATGCAATCTGCATATGCATAAGCTTGGGGGGAAAATGGATTACCATTTAGCTGTCAGAGAAGAATCTTCATGACAAATATAGTAATGTAGATCAACCACATCTGGGCACAATCTAAATAAATACTCATCAGATGAAATGCCAGGTGTAAATGGATATGGTATCTGAAAAAAGCAGGGGGAAATGGGCTCAGAATTGGCTTTTAGATGCTCTTTTCTTTCCGCCACAAATCTCAAAACCTATTCAAGTACAATTCATAGTGCAGGATTTATACACTGTGGGAAAAGGGTCTATTCTTGAGTCACTCATTGACATTTTTATTGTATCCCAAAAACAGACAGTAAAGAAAAGTGGTAATTGTTGCTGAAGAAATTAAATATATATTTGCACTTTGGAATTATTGTAAGGTAGCCTTTTAACACATACAACGAAATTAAAAGCATCATGCCAAGAAAACTTTTAACACCTGAATGCAGAGTAGAAAGTTGCGAATGAAAGCTCAGGTAACACAGACTAATATTGTTTTAATACAGTTAGTTCTTCAGTAACAAGTCTTGGTGGTACGTTTATGTTCCTGTTTGTTTAGTTTAAAGCTCCCGTGAGCAGTACTTTGATGTTCATGAGGCACATTTATGCATTTTTATTAAGATTGATAATTTTTTTCAGATTAATGATTTTTTAAATTGTAATCTTTAAGGCCTGAAATTAATGCAAGGGGGTAAATGCCGAGCAGCTGAAGAAACACCCTGTTTTCATGATTTCCACATGGAATGGTAAATTTGACTCTCAAACTTTCAGAAGTTGAAGATATTTTGGAAGACACCACATGAACATATAGAGGACAAGATAAGCAAAGACTGCTTTGTCCAGAGGGGGCGCCAAAATTGAGACTAACTGAAGGTTTCTCACAGGAGCTTTAAGTGAGATAAACTGAGCAAGCTCACTAAATTAAGACCAAAATTTTGATAAGTCAATTATTTGCTTGATTGAATGGCAGAAAACTTTACAATCATTACATACAGTACTTAAATTCCTTTAGGAACAAAGGATTTTTCTTGTTTTAAAATGATCTAACTAAAACTGATTCCTGAAATCAGAGAGTAAGAATTTTTTATAGTCATACAGAAGAAAACTGAAGTTCTTGTGGTCTTAAAGTAGGGGAAATAAAAATAAAAGAAAACATCCCCTTGGTTATTGGAACATGTTTTTTTTTTGTTTGAAAATGTATTTGACAATTGTGAAATGAACAGGTAAAAGCACTTGGGAGAAGCTCGCGTTGAAGGCCTTAACAACCAAAATTGGATAATGGGTTCTGTTGCTAAGGTTTAAGAGTGAAATACAGAGCTCAAAATCAGTTTTGAATTTAAAAATACATAAAATGGAAAAGTTTTCCGTTTATGGGATGTTTTTAACTTTGTACAAAGTTTTATGAAGGGCAGCTGGCCCAAGCTGAGTCACTGACTTAATTTAAGTTCAAATAACTTCCATTCATGTCCTGTCAAACCCAACTGTAAATTATAGAGGCCCTCATATAAAGCTATAGTGTGCATTTGGACTCATTTAAGACCCAAGGAAGTGAGGATATGGAATCAAATAAGAAGAGAGCAAACTGCATAATATACGGGGTAAATTTCTCTAAGTGAATAATAAATATTAAGCAATATATTAGCATAAATGTGTTGTACAAAAAATAAATGCACTGAGGCAAAATATTGCTGAGGTCAGATGAAACCTGTCCACAATACACTTTTGTTTAGACTATTTTTCATTGCAAAATTTTACAGCCTATCAAAAAGGTGCCAAGAGGGGCAGAGTGCCTGTCGTGAATCTCCTTCTAAAGCTTGAACAAATTCCCCCATAAGAGTGTGGAGCCAAATCCATTTAACTGCATTGCTGTAGGAAGGTTAAGCTTTATCCTGAAGCATTGAATTAACTTCACCAGAATGGATCTGTATTTGTATTCTTAAAAAAAAACATCGCCTCAAAGCCAAACAGTGTATTCTTTACCCTACTGCTGTTTTTTTAAACACATTTCTCTCAGTAATGCACAAGTGAAGGACTGATATGAAACAGAATTTGACCCAAGATCTCTGGACGCAGCAGTGGGCAACAAGTATGTACAGCTGGGTTGATTGTTGGGTAGTAGATTAATTGAGTCCCTGGCGTAATTACTCAGACAGGACAGCGGGCAGACACAGATCCTCAGCATCTCTGATTAGGTGGTGTTTGTGCTGTGAAAGGGGTCATTAGTCATTCTCACCGAGGCAGCTGGACATCTTCCCAAAATACTCGGTGTGTTTGTGTGTCTGGGCGTGTGTGTGTGTTTGTCAGTGTGGGAAAAGGAGAGGAATGAAAGACGAAGAGGACACAAGGAAGTGGAGACTACAGTGACCATGGGCGCGTTGGCGAAGACCTCAAATACACGCATCGTAGTTGGCTATTTAATAACAAAAAACTCCAATAAAGATTTAAAGGTCCACTACAGCAAGCCAAGGGCAGGCGAGTTAAACGGAACAAAATTAGCTTTAACCTTCAGATGCTCCTTTTATCATCCTTTTCTTAATTGAAGATGAGAGATATATAGTAGGGGTGCTACCTTTTGTTACTGAAAGATAGTGGATGATGTAAAATTAAAACCCTTGTAAAGTTTTTTTTTTTAACTATTTCAGTGGACCTGGCTATTCTACTCCTGCATTCTTCCCCAAGTCATTCTAAAATATCAGTTAAATGTTTATAGAGAACCCTGTTTTCCATCTTTGTCATCTGTTATTTTTTATTGCTGCAGCCCTAAAGCCCTTCCACTGCTCTCTGCTGGCACATTGCCCTAGACAGACTTGGCATGGTCCTATCCAATTTGGTGCTCTGCTAAGATAGATATGTTTGCTGTTCTTGCTGCTGACAGACCCCTTCACCTCAAAATAAATGTACGAAACAGCTTAACTTTCTTTTCTAAAGTTAAATATAAAGTTACAGGGTAGGTTCAACCACAAAGATCACTGGGACTAGAGATAAGGCTTGGTCAGGTCGCAGAAAACACTTGGCTGCAGTCTGAGCAAAAATCATGACATGGGTTGAAAAGTATGAAGAAAAAATGAGAAGTATTGTTAACTTACAAACGTTACTATTTTTGTTGCAAAAACTCCACATGAAGCCAGCTCTCATTTGCTGTTTGTTGACCTGTCCATACATCTACAACAATTGGACAAGTGGACATAAAAGTCTAAAATGTGGTCACTTAAATGCACAACTGGGACACCTATGAAGTACTTTTGCATGATTTGAAACCCCTTAAAAGCCTAAATTCAGCTCCTGCCTGATATGTTTTGTTTTGGATGGTTTTCCTCTTATGCAAAGTTAGACATAACTGTTCTGCTCCCTATTTGAACATGGTGGCCTATATAAGCTACTGTTCCATCAGCTGCTGTTGTGATGTTGCTTACAGTTAGCGGTTCACAACCTTTAAGGATGATCATTACAGAAAGAACCTTTAGTAAGGATGTCCCGATCCGATACAGATATCGCATATCAGTCCAATATCAGTAAAAAAAACAAATATTGGTTATATCGGCCAGCATCTAAAATCTCTGATATCAGCACTCCGATACAAGCAATCCATTCCGGACTGATGGTCTGGATGGTACAACCAAGATGGTACAACCTGAAGCCATAGTGTCAATATATTTGTAAACAATCCTTCCAGCAAACCAGGAGAACACAGCGTGGGATCGCGCGCCATCCATGTATCTCATGTTCTAGAACTTTAATGCAGTTTAGCATCAACATACAACATTGTAAAATGATACTAGATATGTATGAAAGTATGGAGCACAACAGTTCAGTTCTCATTTAAATTACTCCCAATCTGCTGAAACAAAAGCATATCAGATAATCTAATTACCATCTCCTCATTTGTATGACAGAGTAAAATGGGAAAGCACATAGACTTGGTATGTAGGTGGAGGCGTTTAAGATTATATCAGTAAGCTTTAGTAAAGTAAAATAAAAACACTTAAATCATTTTTATCTCCATCAACGCCCCTCACACCGCCCACCACCCTGACAACTGGTCATATACTTCATTTATTTGAGCTCACGGTGACAGTGATCTCTATTCTTGCTCGAGAGGGCCTTGATTGTAGAGCGTCTACCATCAAAAATGCTGTTTTCAACCTGATCATTTAGTTTCTAGCCAGTAAAGCGGGGCACAGTCACTGACCTTTCCTTTTAGTCTGGTCAGTGTGATTTAACAGTTGTGAGGATGAGGCCACGCTAGATCCTCCGAGTACACTGGACTGCTCGCCTTTAAACCATAAAATCAGCACATTTTTCTAATCAGTCAACTGACAAGCCGGTCAGCACTGAGCTATGGCTCTGTCTACTAGCTTTCATCTGGGCCAGACCACTTCTGCCTAACAACCCATGGGGGATAATGGCTGCCCCCTCCATCACTGACACCGTGCAGGACAAAAAGGCTAAGAGGGACACACAAGTACACACAGAGAGCACATCCCTCATCTCACACTGGCTCAGCAATGATGTGTTCTGCTTTCTTATACATTTCAAGTGAGAAAGGTAAACACAATCTAATAAGATAGGATATGCGACCACTTTGTCACATAGTAATAAGCTTTCAGATATTCAGTTTCGGTTTTGTCATATCCGTCTGTGTCTGTGAAGTATTTTATTTTTCCCTTCGTGTTTCTTGCCTTGTGCTTCCTGTTTCATTGTGTGATCATTCACCATTGTCTCTGTTTCAGGGTCCTGTTTAAATCGTGTATAAAATCCCTTTTGTGTCAGTCTTTTTGACAGTTTGTTGTCCTTCAAAGTTCAAGTTCCAGCATTCTTCTGTAGTCAAAGCCTTTCCTGTCTTTTGACCTTGCCTTTGTGTTGTGTTCACACTGAGAGCAGAGAGGATAAAACTATCTACTCGCTTAATTCGCACATATTAGGATGCGCTATGGTCGAGTGTTTACTCGCTTAATTCACTCAGATAACTTGCTTAATCCACACGCTTGTATCAGGTCTGCAGAGCGCCCCAACACACGTGTTAATGTGCAAAAGAAGAGAAAGCGAGTAGGAGGGGTTCCTACATGTCAGGTCAATGTGTTTACATCAAACATAACAGAGGTCGATCACATTGTGAGGATCTGTTGCGTTTAAACAACTTAGCCGATAATCAGACCTCCTCACTCTCTTTCCTCAAGCTCAGCTCTTTTTTACTCCTGTCTTGATATCACAGAAAGTATTTTTCAGCACAGGTGGCTGAATACTGTCACGATTGGTTAATCCTCCTTTTCCTACATGAATAAATCTCTGCTGATCTGTTGTTGACATACGTCACTTGGGTATCTCCGTGCTGAATGGGAACATATGCTTGAGCTCAGATTTCTTCAATTCTCTCGAATAAGCGTTTTAGGCGAGTAGCGTGTCGGACGTCAATTCCTATCTAATCATGTCTTTGCATTAAAGGTGGGGTAGGCAGGATCTGAGGAATTGCCAGTTTTTGGGAGCAATCTACCCCTCCCGACCAGTTTTCCCCTCAGCTCCTCCTCTCCCCTCCCTCTCTGCTCCAGCAAGCCCCGCCCACAAACAGACGCTCCTGCTCGCTCGTATCGTTTCAATTAAATTCAGATATAATGCAGATAAATACTTTAGATGATTACAAATGGGGCCCAGTCAACATGAAAGTAAAAAGCATTGGTGCTACTGTAGATGCCAACAGACTACCGACAAACACAATGTTTCAATAACTAATAATCAATAACTAATAGCTACTGACTGATATTAAAAGCTTTTTTATATATACACCACAAAAAAGATGCTTCTTTAACAGAATCCTGCCTACCCCACCTTTAATTTTACAATTTAATCACACAAATGATTTTATTTGTGCTTGGTGTGAACGCACCATTAGTCTCACCTTTTCAATACCTCTGCCTTGTCTGACTGCCTTTTTGGGTACCAAACTCTGCTTTTGGGTTGTGAAACCTACTCTGTGTCATGCATTTGAGTCCTCCCTGTTCTGTTGCCTTGATCGTGACTGGCTCGTCCTAGTACGAGTCTCACTTTTTACTGATTCCTTTCATTCCTTTAATGCAGCACGGTAGTCTTTTAGTTCTTTGCAACAAGCTAAAAGACAAACCTGCCTAAAACATCAGTCTTCATTTGAATGAAAAGTGTGTGTTGATACAGACACCATGTGCACACTGTGAGCTGTTCAACAGGTTTGTAATTAGAATAATTTTACAATGTGATGCTTTTTGCACAGGGCTGAGAATGAGTTCAGAACACTGCGTCTGAAGCAACAAATGAGGGTGTTTTATATTGAAATACAAGTGCGTGTGAATATGGCACTTGGCATAAAATGACACACCTGGACTTTAAATGGGACACTGTGAGCCAAAAAAGAACAAAGCCAGCACACAACAGAGGACGGTTTATAGGAAAAAAGTGGAGGCCAGTTTGGGAGTGCTGGTCAATGATATGGGAAATAACATCAAATATCAAATCCTGTTCAAAGCATACATGTACGGTATATTCCTATCATATGCCGATGTCAGCTTAATCATTATTAACAGGAACTGATAATGTGACACAATAAAGGGTTTAACTAGGGTAAATCAAACAGCAAAGCTAAGACATGGGAGAAAGTACTGGTGTAACAGGTAAGAAAAGGACACCACGAAAACTTACACAATATATCTGTGTCCATGTTCTGTCAGAAGACAAGGAGTGAAACTAACTAAATGGGTACAAAGTGTAAAAGCTAAAAGAAAACTCACCACAGGGACTTGAAAGCTTTTGCCACAGGAGGTCCAGCAATAAACTGCACACTTGTAAGACAGTCAGCTTGCTTTGAAATAGTGCTGGGCGATTGGACGATAGATATCGTGGGCACGATAGAAAATGTCTATCGTGCCATTTTTATTTTTATCGTTTCGGGCGATAGGCTGTATTTTATCCATAGGGCTTGTGCCATCAGATGATTCATAGTAACAACAACAATAATTGCACATTCAGTAAGTGTATTTCGTGTCAAACGGGAAAGAAAACAATATTTCCTTACAAAGAAAAGGATGCGTTGACATGTAGGCTCGCATTTCTCTTTCGATTTTGCGACATGACACCGCTTTACGTGCCCTCTTTGTGTCCAGCGTCTCCCGCCGTTGCGGGTTACCTGGGTTACACACGTGAGGGGATCATTGTAAGCAGTGCTTAATTTGTGCCGGAGCAAGTCGGAGCGCGATCCGGGACCTCTTTTGATCGGATCCGGGACCTATTTCAGCCGCTCCGGCACCTGTTTTATGTGCTCCGGGACCTTCCCTGTAGAGGATGACATTTTTCGGGGATTCCCCGTGGGTCACGTGATTCCCGCGGGATGGGAGTCATTTTTTAATTAATCCCTTGATCGGGACAGGACGGGAAAAAAAGCAACGGGAGTGGGCAGGAGCGGGAACATTAAAAGATGATAATTTTCAGCCGTGTTTAACAACCAGATGAACAGGTGCGTCCATTTTTGTAGTCATCTCTCAGTAAGAGCTAACACTCTTGACCGCGCTAGCAACACAAAAGAACTACAACAGTGGTTTGACTTCCTGTCAGCTGGGAGCGCGGCTGCGCATTTCTACCCTTCAAGCCAGCAGCGAGGAAACGTAATTTTGTGACATTCTGTAGTTTTTCAATCATTTCTGGAGTCGTGGCGAATCAAATCACCTTACCTGTCTGCCCCTGATAGGCGAATAAAGCGCTCGGATTCATGCTCGGGTCTTCCCACGTGCTTCAAGAGTAAAGTAAACAATGATGGAGGCATAGAGCAGCTTTGGAGGAGAAACATCTAGCAGTGTGAACAACCTCTTCAAAAGAGCCCTAAAGACCTACCTTTTTAATAAAGTCTTTGGTTAGTTTTCCTCTATGCTTTTACTACCTTGCCTCTTACATTGCAACTCTATATTTTTTATTTTTTTAATTCTTTTTTTTATGCCAATCTGTGACTGTCATTCTATTGCTTTTTTTATTGTTGCTGCTCTTTTTTTACTGTGTACTGTAGCACTTTGAGATTTTTTGTAAATGTAAAGTGCATTACAAATTAAATTTATTATTATTATTATTATTATTATTATTATTATTATTATTATTATTATTATTATGGAGTGCTTTGGCTCACACTCGGCGTTTTCTGTGAGTGTTGCATAACTTTGGGTGAGCACAGACATGAACGCACTTCAGCCACGTATTTATTTATTCATTTTTCTAGTTTTAAGTGCTGGTCTTGTACAGGTACTAGTGCAGCTGTATACACTTAAATTTTTCATAGAACTGAAAGCATACCATAGCTATATCGTGATTATATATCGTTATCGTGATATAAAATGATCCATATCGTGATATACATTTTTTTCCATATCGCCCAGCACTACTTTGAAACATCACTAAACAACCTGAAAACGTATGTCCAGGTGAAAGAAATAGAGCTGACCTTTGAAATTCACTAATGAAAGTCTCATACTGTGAAACCATCTAAGAACAGTTTGAAAACTCTGCCAAAGACTTTGTAAGGACAAGTGGTCGACCAGTATTAGTTTTAGATCTAGTAGTGGGTCTGCCGATGGCCGATATATGTCAATATTACAATGTTGTTGTGTGCACTTGACAAAAGAGAAATGTGTTTTTATTTAAATGACTGTGATATCAGCATTTTGTGGGCCTATTACAACATCATTACGAGTAGAGGTGAACTGATTGATATATCAGCTGATTGATCAGTTGGCTGATAAATGGGATTTTGAAAAAGACAGACTGTTCAAGAATATAGTCGTCCACATCTCCAAGCATTCTGCTGGCATTCGGTTGACCTGAAGAAGAGTCCATGTCGGGTAAGAACAAAGGACAACATATTTTAAGGAGCCTTAGTTGAACATATGGAGAGCCCATACACGGGAATACCATAGCATAACATATTTTGGGAACCTGAGTGATGTCAAAAATCTAACACCAACATATCCATGGTATCTGAGTTACATGGCTCCACCACCCTAAAGGCTGCAAAAAGACAATTCTCCTAACAACAACGTGTCAAATTTAAAAGTTATCAGTTTGTGTTAAATATAAATTCTGTTATCATGGTTAGAATGATGCAGTTTAAAAAAAAGAAATGTCCCTGATTTGAGCGTTACATGAGTTAGAAAAAAATGTTGTGTGTGGACTAGAACAATGGTTAATATGGCAGCCAGGTAGGTTGGAAGTGCGAGTGAGCGTGTAGTGCACGGCAGTCCAGAACAAGCGTTCCCCCCCATGTCCCCGGATTTCATTCTAGAAATCTGCTCACATTAGTTTAGGCAGTATGTTGCAGTCATTGCTAACTCCATGTAGGTACGATATGTATATTTCACACCACGGGCCTTTATGATCATGTCTTTGATACAATCCTTGCACAAATATTCTCATATAGGTCTGGTTTTGCAAGGAGAGTCTTGGTTGGCTTGATTATATTTTCTCTATTTCAGTTCATCCAACCTGAATTGAGCATCTGTCACTAGAAGCTTTAAAATAAACCAGCTCCATATGGCTTCATCATCAATGGTTACCATGCAGCAGATTAGTCCTTCATGAAAAAAACATGTTACATTTGCATCCCAGTCCCTCATTTACATGCTGTTGTACTCTGCATGGGTTCTTTATAATGAAAAATGCCAGCTTTCGGTATTTTTAGAGAAGAGACTGACTTTTTTCAGCAAACTGGGTTGAAGAATTACTGTTTGAACTGGCCAACAGGAGAATCTATTCTTTAAAACACCTCTGACCTCCAGCTTTTTTCAAAGGGATCCTGAGGTAACCCACAGCAGACCAGACCTCTGATCTTGCAAACATGTTCCAGGTATTCCCCGTGATCTCAACCTAGTTGGATGTAAATGGGACACTTCCACAGAGAAATATCCCCAGCACCATGTAATCAGACACTCAGGCCTCTGTGGGCCTTTGCAAACATTTAAGCTCATCACACAGAGCCTCACCTTCAAACTCTCTTATCACAATACTCCTTTTGCCTCAGTGTTTTCTCTTCATCACACTTGTTTGGTTGATTTCAGTCAGTCACTTTAGCTTCAGTTGACACTTTTATCTATGGGAACAGCTGTCAAAAGCATATGTAGCATCTCAGGGCTCTTATGGAGTCCTTAAGGCTGCCAGTGTTCAGAGCCGATCCAGGGGAGTGTGAAATTGGACAGATTGAGATATCATACATGACACAAATCGAGCTTTTGGCACATCTCCATCATAAAAGCTAAGACATCTGTTTCTGAGGCTGTCAGTGGACAAGATGATTCCTATGGATGCACATCATGTTTCATCCTCTGAGAGACAGTAAACAACTTGACTCAAAATATATCTCTGATTTAATCTACTCTGTGGTGGAGTCAGTTGGTTATTGGACTGGTTATTCTCAAAAGGCTTATTCAACTTGTTTGATCGATTCATTCTAATGATCATTTTCCACAATTTACAGTTTTATATTTCACATCTGATTAACTTCTGAGTAGAAGTTGAACACAAACAAAGTGTGAGAGGGGAGCAATTATCCAGCAGGGAAGTGCCAAAACTCATGCTTCAGATTTGGAAAGTCAATAAAAGATTGAAATATTACGTACTCTTGGTCTATTTTACTGTTTTTTGAAAGCAAATGTATAAAGCCTGTTAGCATGAAAAATCATTATCTTTAAATAACCAGCCCGAGCTTTTCTTTCTTAGCTCAAAGGAGAAAAGTGGGTGAGGACTGTTTGAGCTCCACGTCTACCTGTAACAGACAGGGAGATGTGAGGACAGAGACAGAGATGCAGACACAGTACTGCGTTTGAAAGCCCTCGCAGTCCTTGTTGCTGTTGATTCTTGTAGATCTGATTTGCCTATACACACAGTAAGAGAGGCTGACTTCAATGAAAGGGAATAAAAAATACCTGTTATATAAAAAAACTTATTAAAATATGCTGTTTTAATAAACCCAAAAATCTTTACTGCTTGGTATTGGATTGAAAAATTCTTCCGAGTTCTAACATATTCCTGAGACAGTTGGGTGGATTCAAACTATCATTATCTGTCACTTTTGGCTGAAAAGTCACAGACTGCCTAATTTCTAAAACTAAGGAAATTCTGATTAATTATCCCTTTCTCGACATTGTGCAACAACTGCTTTAGTGGTTTGTGATCATTTTCTATCCATCAATGTCTTAAACTCTGGAGTTGTTCACATACAGTATTTTTCAAAGCAAAAATAAAAAATTAATGGTGTGTGATTATCTTTCACCCGGATAATTGGACTAGACAATAAGACAACCAGAATTGACAAGAGCAATGCATTTACAAAGCTAAATGTTGGTTATGTCCTGATTCTGATAATGATATTGGATATCTGTCCGATATCAGCAAAAAAATGAATATTGGATTATAACGGCCTGCATCTAAAATCTCCGACATCAGAACTCTGATACAAGAAGTCCATTCTAGACTCCGCTCTGGCACCTCGAGCTAGCAGCATCCAGATCCAGCATTCAGAGCCCACATGATCACAACAACAGTGTGTACTAAGGTACTAAGAAAGTAGCAAAGAGTAGGAGTGATGTCAGCCGTGTGTCAGTGTTTTGGTTCAAGTCTAAAAAAGATGTTGCAGCTGAATGCAAATATCAATATCGGTATCGGCCAATACTGAAGGCTACAATATTGGTATCGCATTGGAAGTAAAAAAGTTGCATTGGGAAAATTTTTCCAAAGTTTAGAAGAACTTGACTGTTGTTTCGAAAAAAAGTTGAGAAGTTGGGAATCCTTTATAAAATGAACAAGTCAGAATAAGAGCGTGAAGAACGTTTTTATCTGTATCCAACTTTTTTCGTGGAGGGGGGTCGACATAAAAATAAAGTTACCTTGAAATATCAGAGTAGCAAATGATACAGTTGTCAAAACTATATGAGCTCCTATAAGGAGGAGGGCCCAGAATGTTCTGCTTAAATCTTCCCTTTTACGACCAAATCGCGCAATGTGACAGTAGCAGTATATTTCCATCAGAGCTGAAATATTCATAGTGCTTCTCAGTATGACATTCAACTTATGAGACAAAGGATGTGAATGTAGTCAACTGAGTTAAATGTCACCCTCGCTTCTTGGCACTAGACTTATTAGGTGGAGGAAGTGGGTGAAATAACTTAAATTTATTAGACGGTACTTTCTTTATTTTTTTGCTTTTTCCAGTGATGGTTTTTTATCACAGTGTTAAATAGTGATTAAGAGACTCAACTCCCGCTGTACCTGAGACCACAAAAAGGATTTTTCATAAACTACTATATGTTCAGAACTCTGGGCTTTCATTTTAGACTGAACCTGCGTAATCTGAATTTTCGGTGCTCTCCGGTTTTCTTGTGTTGTGTTAATTTACATGCCATTTCCTGAGGTAAAAGGTATTTCAACAACAAAAACCATTATAGGGACTGTTACAGCTATGATTACGCAGGGATTGTCAGGAGATGGAATACCTAATCCTAACAAGCACAACTCACTTTTTCAAATCCACTGAGTTTTCAGTTGGAATACACTTTCAACCAGGTAGACCTGAGATACTTTTTTAGTGGGGGAGTCAACGTTAAAATAAAAATGTATATCTTTATCAGAAATTTGTGTTTTGTGTATATTATGTATACATTTTTTGTACTGCCACCCACCTTTAGCCTGAGGTGTAGCATGTTGCTATGCTATTATGCTCTACCACTTGAATGTAAACACGTACACTTAGTTCACTTATGAAACTTCCTGGCGTAGACACTGCTCTGGCCATGACATCATCATGATTCAAGCTCAGTTTTAGGTTGTCCATCCGCTTTTGCAGATTGCAAAAATTGTGTGACCAGCACATTGATTATTATCTACTCGGACTGCTCCAGAGAACAGTGGTGTTGGAAATGTGACATCTGCACAGAATGCATTAAAAGTTTTCAACTATGCCAAGCCAACAGTCACAAGCTTATCGAGTTTGAAAGGACTACCATTATGGACTTCATAACTTCTGTCGAGTTAATGTAAAATTGTATTAATACTGAAACAAATGATTTGCTAATCGCTGATTTATACAGAGCTGAAATGTGATAAACTGAGATGAACTGATGCCACTTGCCATTGGTAGTTCATAGACGACGGCTGTTGCTCTGTCATTCTCTTCATTAACATTAATTTTGTAGGATTACCGAGGAGTTGTGCACCTCTGTACAGGTGTACACAGGAGTTCGTCAATCACATTTTGGGGTTTGTTTGTGGATAAAATGCCAGAATGTGTTTCATGCAGGATATTTCAATAAGAATGAGCAGTGGCGATTTTGGTCTGAAAATTCTGCTGGGGCCATGCAGAAAAATCTCATAATGCAATCCAGAAATACCAGATATTACTCTCATACCCTCACAACAAAAACACAGCAGCAAGTGAGAGAGGGGACCACAGCACCTTTGACAACAAAACTGCAGCTGAATAATGCCATCACACAAACAATGTCAATCTGGTGACATAGTATATTATCATACCAATAGCGCCACCAAATGGCAGTGTTTAAGACCTCACAAAATCAAATACTCGAGATCGAAACAACATGGCAACAATAAAAATACAAAGGTGTAAATGGCCACAGCACTCATTATACAAAGCCACCATACACAATATACCTCAGCCAAACAGCCATTTCAGCACCCTAAGATGAGTGAGCAGCTCCCTTGTGGAGCCCGTGTGAGGTTGTGTCCATCACAACCCACCCACACACATATTCCTAGTTACGCATTACATAAATTACATTTTTATTCATATGTAAACTACATTATAAATTCCATGTAGAATAATAGACTTACTGATGTGGATCACTTTTCGAAGAGGAATGACGCTCTGCAGTCCTTCATGTGAGCAAACTTCTCTGTGACCTTGCTGTTAAAATCCAACAGTCCAACATGGATGAGTTCACTTTCAATAGAAAGCATCGCCAGGGCGTTCAGTCACTTCTGTTCCATTGTATTTCACATAAAAGTTTTTTATTTTTTCAAGAGTGGAGAGCTTTATTATTATCCACATGAGACGCACAGCTGTCGTGTTTTACCAGCCTTTCTGAAAGATGTTTCTTATCTTTAGATCCGGTGGTTGTCCAGACAGGTTTCACCCCAAACAGAAGACATAGAAAGCAGAGCAGAGCCTTTTTTGATGAGCTCCTGGTTAATTAGTATTCTCACTTAAACCAATCCTGGTCAAAGGATCTTGT
Organism: Xyrichtys novacula; assembly: GCA_962446985.1. NCBI lineage: Eukaryota > Metazoa > Chordata > Actinopteri > Labriformes > Labridae > Xyrichtys > Xyrichtys novacula. The sequence goes on from OY660866.1 coordinate 3,477,608, forward strand.
TTAGTCTTGTTCTAACGACCAACTTGCAAATATAAAATGACTTCGGGTCATCTCAAACCTGAAGTAAAGTACATATGTCTTTTTAAAACATATGAATAAAGATAACCATTTATACAAAGTTATTCCAGCACTTTCTTCATTTGTTTACACCTTATTAAAAGCGATTTTCTCTGAAATTGTGCTCTTGTACTTCCCTGTTGTTTTCTTCTTAAGACCTCACACACCCTCTCACTTTTGCTCTGCTCACAACATTTTGACTCTGCACTTTATGTGATTGATTGATGATGTCAAAAAAATCAGCTGACTCCTCCTTAGGTTTGACCAGCTCATCTGTGGTTGTTCACACTCAATGCTTAGTTAACCTGTATTTTGAATATTCTTATCTGCAATCAATCTCTTACAGAAGCAGGCGAGCTGCATGAGGAGGACTGTTGGTAACGATCAGCCACCTCAATGCCAAAAGATGCACTTAAAATCTTTTGACATCCCTTGTCATAACAGGTTGGATCTAAGACATTGCACTCCAGCCAATATGTTCACAGGAGGAACATACAAGCAGATGTCTCTCTCACTCTCAATCAACTCCATTGATCCTCCTACGGTATCCTTCCTTCACTTTCACCTTCTCCACTGTCACTAACCTATTAGCACACAGTGCCCTGCCTGACATCCCTTTGTATAAAAGAGCCCAAACTATGTCTGTGTGTGAGCCCAAAACAGAGACGAGCTTCATTGCAGGTCAGCCTTGAAGAGGACACCATGTGTGAAGACTGGTGATGCGTAAACACATCAAGAGCTGAGGCCCCCAAGGGGGAACACATAAGGCTTCTTATTGCTGTGTGTCAGACCTGGCTCTCACCTGCAGTACGCACACTGCAGTAACAGAGTGGTGTGTGAATATGTGTTAAAGTGCACAGCATACATGCACAGGAGATATTACATTATAGAGAGAAACAAGGTTGAGGAGGTGAAAACAGAAAGAGATATCGCATCCTCAACAAAAACCTGGTTTACTATAAAGCTTGCCTTCATGAAGACGATCAGTAATGAGATTTCTCCCCTGCCTGTTTTCTCATTATGGGATGAAGGCCTGAATATTTTACATTTATTGTATTATGGTGTAGGAATATTTCAGCCTGGAAAGTTTTTTCCATTGTGTCAGAAAAATTAAAAACAGTCTTCCTTTGGATGGTGAACATTGACACATTTAACATAATTGTGATTCCTGCTGGTGTAAAAGCTTCCCTCTCTATGTGATTACGCTGTGCAAAGCTTAAGCTCGCATATTAACAAAAAGGCAGCTTTCTCTAACAGAATTGTAGCTCCTTTATACCGGAGCTTTGCATTTCCCTGAAATGTAACATTAAGGGATAACAACTTATCACAAAGTCCCAACTTAAATTGAATATCCAAAATGGGCTGTTCAAAGAGCGTTTAACATATGCTGTTAGAAAAACCACACATTCAGAATTACAATATCATGTTCATTTTCTATTATTGTATTTGCACCTTAACATCATCTCATAATTCACTTAGCTTTCATACAACTCTTAAACCGAGCTCATATGACGCCAAGAGGAGGAAAATAAATTTCATGGGGGAAGACAGAAAAACAAACACAAAGACAAACATTTTTTTTTGTACTTCAGTAGGCTGACAGCTGTCATTACTGTGAGAGCTGTTGTCAAAGTGAGAGACAGTTGTAGGTGTGTGACTGTTTGGGCCCGGAGGACCCTGTTTTGGCTGTGATAATGAAACTTTGATTGGTAAGAATGATGGTATTGCCTTAAGGTTCAAAAGAAGTAAAGCTGTTAAATGTCACATTCAGTACATCATACAACTTTCTCATCAGACCTCTAACCCAGACAGTTTTTCCTCGGTAACAAGCTCCTGTTTTTCCAAAATATGGAGGAATTGAAGACTCACATTTCATACCAATCACTATCCATATATTGGATGGATTGTGGACCGTCTCAAGATGGACATATTAATGGGAGGCCAGAGGGTAGTGAATATTTGATATTTGGTTCATTACTATGGAAAAAATCTCCTCCCAGCCTGTATTTTAAAGGGTTGGGGTGAATTCAGGTAAAATGACCATGTCTAAGGACAGGAAACTAGACCACCAGAACTTTAGAAAAACAACTAAGTTTGAAAACAAACTGGGTCCACATACAGTTTTAAAACAAAATCCTGAAACTTGTATGGTTGGTTCCAGTCTTCCCATCTATGTGGGTTTGAGAGCAGCTGTCTGACTCAGTGTTACCGTCTGCTCCACCTCAAAGAGAACTCAGATAACAAGGTTCTCAAGGCTGCATGTAAGGAAGGTCTTTATTTACATAAAAGAGAAACACAAACAGTAATCTGGGGATTTAATTCAAAAATATGAAGCAGCTTCATGTCCCCTCTATTGGTCTCAGATGTTTTTGTTTCTAAAAGAAAGGGAATGAAAATGATTTGGAGGAGCATATATGCACTCATGTATCTACATCACAGTCTATGTTTGCTTTTTGAATATCAGGGTATTTCAAAATAAAAGAGGGTACTCTACTTAAAGCATGTTTTTAGCTATTTTTGCACGTTTGTCAATGAAGGGAATCGGACAAAAAAAGAAGTTGTTGAATAAAAACTTCGTTCAAGGAGTACAGAAATGGAAATGAAGTAAAAGCCTGGTCATCGTGTTCTGAGAAGAGCAGTCTACCCTGTTTGTGATGTCTGCTGTAATGTCCTTCTTTTTCATGAACTGACTATAGTATCAGGACTGTCTTCAGCCACTATTTAAATGCTTTTGTACAGCTGGCCGTGGTTTTCAGATACTGAGCTATGAACCAGCATCATCTACATGTAGCTCACCTGTGCTGAAAACAGAAATGTGAATCTGTTTATTTAAAAAGTATTTTGCCAGTGAAGAAAGTGAACAGAACAAGGCTGTGGGTGTGCAGGTATGTGTGTGTTATCAATGTATAAGTAAAAGAGTGAAACACGTGTTGATCCCAGTTGAGTATTTCTCATCATCTGTATTGGAAAATGTTGATTTTTATCAGAAATTTTATCAAACCCTCATTCGACGCCTGATGAAAAAGTTCATTTTTGACTGTAATGAGCCGTTCAAACTCATAACAGTTTAGAATACCAGCACATTAGGCTGCCCAAGGTAGCCAGCCATGTGATCCAGCAGAGGTTACTCTCATTGTAGCCGGACCAATCCTCACACTCTTGACCTTACTAAACTAAAAGAGTAACGCTATTAAACAAAAATCGACAAATGGCGCTATGTTCAGCCCCATGTGACTGCCTTTTTTTCACCAACCTTTTTTACCTAGACAAGCATCCTCACTGTCCATGTTTAAAACCTGTCTAAAAACCCACCTTTACTCCTTGGCTTTTGACCCAGCATGACTCTGCATTTGTTTTATTGCTTTTTATTATATTTTAAAACAACTATTTATTGTTGTTTTATGTTTTTATGTTATTATGTGTAGCACTTTGTGTCAGCTTTAGTTGTATTTAAAGTGCTCTATAAATAAAGTTGAGTTGAATTTTTATGGCAGACCCCTAAAATGGCCATCACAAATAAGACTGCAGAGAGGATACCTCAAATACTGTAAGAGACATCTATGACTATGTCTCTATAGGAATGACCGATACCACACAGAACTGTGGCTGGGATAAGTCAGCAGTATTATAATGGAGTTCTGAGAATCTGTCAATCAGCTTACAAACTTATATATCAGATTTTGTGCAGCGGCCTGGAAAGTGTAAAATCCTTCTTTAGAAAACTGCTCATATTAAACTGATGTCACTGGCTGTGTTTTCCTCATCAACATGCATCAAGAAAAGTTTACGACTGAAAATGAGAAAGTAGCACAAAGGCAGAGAGGATTTGTACCCACGGTGCAGTAGTTTCACACAAGTGACAAAATCAACACTGCTTCCAAGTACTAACTCAGTTTGTGTTATTTTGCATTCTAGTTGACAGAGAAGATGCACAATGTGGAAAATTGTTATTCGTACTCTTGGCAAATTTTGTCTTGTCATGGTCTCAAAAAGAAAACTTATTATCAGAGATTTTTTTTTTTCCAGATATGATCGTCATGATTTTTGTAAACCAAACTAACAACAAGAACACCCTGGTTCAAACCAGGAGGGGGGCCTTACTGCACAGAGTATTAATGTTCCTCCATGTTTGCGTGGGCCTACACTAGGACGGGCTAAAGCTGTGTTTTGATGATAGATGGTTTAATAAATTGATGGATTCTGTACAAGTCAGGACTATCGAGGGATGAATATACTGTCAAATCCACTGGCCTCTCGGGATACTGTGACAGAAATGGCATTTATGTACCCAAATTGTTTCTCACTTTAATAGCATGTCTTATCTATCATACTATTATGTCTCCCTATGAATACTTTGCATTCCAACCCTTGCATTCATCTGCGAAGAGGAAACCCTAGAATAAGGTTTCTCAAGCTGACGTTTTAGTTTGTCATACAACAGTGATGAGTTTTCACCAGTCAGATTTGTTAACTGTACCCAGTCTGTCCTCGCTCTCCTTTTTGCTCAATAAACCCTGTTCGAGGTGTGAGCATTACCTAATAAAAGCATTACTTACTACATTATCAAATTGGTACACTTATATCATTGTGGTCTGCACCTGTTGCTAAGCCTGCCTCTCTGGTGGGCTGCAAACATATCATTTATAGTTGAGGTGTTCAGACCGAATATGTTGTGCAGCCATTTCTGCTGATCGAACTGACTTTCATTCACAGGTCGAAATGAAATGCCATGGATGCCCTACAGTTATGTACTCTCACTAGCTGCAGCCATGACAGGTGCTGTAAGACACAAGTACAGACAGATTCTGTCCAATCTGTAAGGTTATGGGAGGTTACTTTGTCAGGTATTTTTATGTGCACCGGGGAAAGTTTCAAAATGTCTGAACTTCTAGAATAGGAACCTATGAATGTGGTGTACTGACAGAGGCAACAACTGCATTAAAGTAACTATTCAGTGATTATTTTTCAAGCATTCACAACTCCACTTGATATTGCAAACTGATGAGAGTAGACTCTTAAAATGTCTTAAATCCAATCATTTGAATTTAAGGCCTTAAAATGTCTAAAATTCTCTTAAAATCTCATAAAATATCCTAGATATGATTTTGAAAGGTCTAAAAACGTATTAACCTACAAATACATAATGTGCCATACAAATAAAGATTGATTTGAACAAATGTAAAATTTTTTGATTTCCTTTCATGTCTATTGGACTTTGTACTTTGCCAGAATGGATGTAAAATGGGTCTTAAATTGTATTCAGTACGGTCTTGAACTATCTTTCAGGTTGATATGACAAAGACTGGATTAAGCATTAAAGGTATCTCAGGTAGCTATGGAAACAAGTACAAAAAAAGGCCAATCTTGTTACACCTAATTTGTGAGTTACTTGAACCAGTGCAATTTACAATAAGGTCTAAAAAAGGAAGAGAAGGCTCTCAAAAAAACAGAGTCAAATATTATAATACACTTTAAAATATGGTTTCAATTCAACTGAGTCCTTCATAGTTTTAACCAACATATTTTATCTGCAAACCCTTTGGAGAGACAAATGATGCTATATCAGTACTAGTGTATCAGTAAAGGCATTTCTTTATCATGTCAACATTAAACCTTGATTATAGAGATTGTTTAACAAGCTGCTCCAACTGCTGAACAGGTGGCTAAGCATTGCTGCAAAGCTGTTGTCCTGGTGTGCAGATAATACCCAAAAGAAAAGGGTGGAAGATCAGTGTAAATGCACGGTTTAGCATGAAGCATTTTCAATCTTTTGTGCGAGGATAACTAATGAGAAAAGCTGGGCTGTCAATCAGGAATTTTAAATGGCAAGAATCAGGCAATGAAAGATCATGGATACTCTGATACATGGGGATGATAACAATATGCAGGTACAGCTCCGAAACTTTGTGTCTCGCAAAAGCTCTTTTTTCCCCATGATATAATTCAAAAAGAGAAACTTATACATATTCTACATTCATCATACAGTGAAATATTTAAAGACTTTTTTGTTTTAATCTTGATGATTACAGGTCACAAAATTCAAAAATCCACTATCTCAAAATGTTAGAAAATTAAGAAAAAGTCAAATTTCTTCATATTTTTGAGCTGCATCTGTACAGTATATTGGAATGCTATAATATATTACGATATAATTCCCAAATTGTGTTTTTTTTTTTTCTTATTTCTTTCTGATGATTTCCTTTCCGTTTGTACATGAATAAAACTAATTGGACAGTGATGGCTCTTAGCTCCTGATATCTGTATTATCAATCAATACCCCTTCAACATGCAGAGGGTAAGTATCTAGATTAAAAAGAAGATTTAGTATTGATGCTGGTATTCATCAAATCCTAACAATACCCATCCCTCAAGTGTGCTTCCTTTCAAACAGGCACTTATAAAAGGAAGAGTAAACTTGAGAAAGACGTCTCCCATTGCTTTTCCTGTTGATGTTTTTTTCAAGACTGCTAAGCACACAAACTTCATTAAAAGGTGCACAAGAATTGCTGCTGCCTTTCAAGGAACTGTCAGAGCAGAGAGCACTTCTGTGCTCTTAATGGACCCTGACACTGACGGACAGAGGTGAAATTTCATGGCATGGGGATCAAACACAAAACCTTTCAGTCTTGTCATGAATTTGATTAATAACCAGGCTGTTATGCACAATGCACATGGTGCTTAAATGGTGGCCTTGTCTCAGTCATTTAGTACTGCTGTAGGAAATTTGCAATTTATATTCCTCCACAAAAACCCCCGTTCACAAGCAGGAAAAATCCACAAAACCAGTCCACAAAATTCACATCATTTAATACATCGTATTCTGGCAAGGTTGAGGTTGTAGACATAGACTCCTGAGGTGAGCAGCTTGCATTCAGTCTACCAGAACTGCCGTAAACATTTTGCCAACAGCACCTTCTGAGAGAAAGTGTTGGGTGAACTTTGCCCCAAAAGTAGCATACAGAAACAAACTGAAACTTTTGCAGTAAAAACTAAAACTATGTGTTTTTAAAGTTTGATACCGATACCCTGATCCTGCAGGGCTTACCTGTTCAATACCTTTAAATGATTGTTGGTAATGTTGGGCAGTATGAACATAATCTTATATCACGGTGTGAATAATTTCTTATCACAGTAACGGTATATATCACGGTATGTTTTCTCTCCTGTAAATTCAATTAAGGGCTTAAAAATAACCATACTATCACATCTGTTCATTTTCCTTTTATTTTTAAACTCAGATTTGTGAACAAATACAAACATATGCCAGACCAGTCTGGCGATTTTTTATCATATGGCGTACCTTTGGCGAAAGTCTCTGCCAAGCTCTTTTGTATGAGAGCTTTAGTTTATGGTGCAGCAGGTGCACCACGCATCTTTTGTCTCTCATAATAGAGCTTGGCGTGTTTCATCTTTAGGTGGTGGAAGAGGTTGCTGGTGTTTCCACCTCCAGCAACGACAGCCACACAACACTCTTTGCATAGTATTGTTTTTTCATGATGGTTGGATTTTGTGAATCCGAAGAATCTCCAGACAACCGATGTCGCGACTCGCTCCCTTTTTCAGTACAAGTTCCTCCTCCTCTTCCTCATGTTGGGTGGGTCGGGGCTTGCTTTGTTTGCTCAGTACTGTAACTAATCTCCACGTCCGTCATGACCACCACTAGTGAAGCTGTTTCTTCTTTGTCGAAACTACTACTATGCCACGCAGTCTGCTGGACATGCTGGTGATTATAGGAAGCACACCCAAACCTGACCAATCAAACGGAGCGAACAAACTCTGCACGACATGTTGGTGAAGATATGGAAACACACCCAAATAAATGCGCTCCAGCTCTCCTGTTCGCAAGCCCGGACAACTACACACTGAGTCAAAGAGATGCAGCAGACATCGGTAAACCGGTATAAACTGTATGGCAAAATTTCTACCGATAGACACTTTTATACTGTCACACGGTTTATACCGTCATACAGCCCAACAGTAATTGTAGGTAATCAAAAAAATGTCAAATGATATCTCATTTTTTTAAGTAGAGAAAGAGATTCTTGGACCCTTGCATTGGCTTTCATCTCAATACTTATGTATGTCAATTAGATGAACAGAAGCTCATGTAGCTGCTGAGGAGGCAGGTGGTGGCTGCCTTTGCTTCTGAAAGTGGTTGACATAACCAGGCTGTACCTTCAGCGGGAGGCTGAGCATTGGAAAGATACCAGAGAATCACTGAAACAGATGAAGTCACCCATGACTGTAGGAGTCATAGTGGAGCCACTGAAGAGCAGTGGACAAATAGGGCTGTCATGAAGGAGCTGGCCTGTCTATTGAAGTCCTGCAGTCATTGTCACAGTTTTAAACACAAACCCTGACGGCAGACCAGGCAGACCTTACACTCAATCTTACTAGATCTGCTTTATGAAAAAGTTTTTCATATCTAAATGTTAACTGAAGAAAAAACAGCACAACAAAACAGCACATGGATGCATAAAAGTTACCTGTTTTTTGCTGATGGTACTTTGTACTTGACTTTGCTGACTAAATATGAATAAAATACTTCCCTTCTAACCAAAAATATTTTAGAAAGTGTGCATGCTGTACAGCGTTTAAGGCCATTGCAACTATATTGTTCTGTCAATGAGACAGTATTGTTACAGTGTGCCCAGAGGCCTTACTCTAAAGCCTACACAGATTGATTATTGATTGATAGTAACTGCTTGTAAATAATGTCTCCATGCACAGGCTAAATAATTGAAGAAGTACCCACTGAACTTTGAGATGGACAACTCAAATCCTATCACAGAAAAATACAAACACTAGCAACGTATAATGAAGTCCCCTGATACCGGCATTTGCCACCTGTTACCTCAGATCTAGTTCAACATCAAATGCAAGCTAACATGAGGAGCATGACATTAGAGAAGTGGTTTTCTTAAGAAAAAAAAAGAAAAATAATTAGGACTTTGAGAATAATTTATTATAGGAGATAGTGTATGTGAAAGGGGCTAAATTCATAAAGGTAATCCTGTTACCTGCACCATTCAATGTTAACAATGAAATCAACAACAAAAAAACACCATTGCAAGGTGGAAACTATGATATGTTATGTTGTGGATGTAACTGTGGCTGAGGTGGAAAAAAAAAAAGAGGTCAGGTCATTCTTACAAAACAAAAACAATTCACAGGGAGAGAGCGGAGGGGGAAAAAAAAGTCTTATTGTGTGCAATCTTAACCAGGAGACTGGAAAACAAAAGGAGGACGAGGTGAGAAAAACATGTACTGATAGGGGAGGATGTTTCAGCAAGAAGGCCAAGAGACAGACTGAAGTCAGAGAGGGAGACACAGTCGGAGACAGGAAGAGGAAAAAACCCAATGGAGAGAGTGTGACAGCTCCACCCAGTGGCTAATGAGTTTATTCTGAAGCAAGGGCTGAGACTGCCCACACGACATAGAGAGGCTTGTTATGTTTTTGATGAGCCAGTGATTTTTGGACACACACAGACATACTTGTGTTTTTTTTTCTAGTAATCTTTGTTCTTAAGCTGTGCTGTAAATTATAATAGATCATACTATGAAGAGAGTATTATATCACAAACTTATTTTTGGCTTTGATGTTTCAATAAACTAAAAGTTTTACTCAGGACTACATTAAGAATTTAAACAGACAATTTAGATAAAGTCGCATCTATATGAATGCCGCAGGCTTACACAACAAGCATGACATAAAAGCGGTGCAAAAAACAACTGTCCTGTAAAAACTCTCTTTTAAATCTCAACGTTAAACAATGACCAGGACACAATATTAAAAGTATACTAGCTAGTGTGGTTCTGAGGGGTAATCTAACAGCAGCTTCTTTATACTTGGGTGCATCTTTTGGTGTAACTCGAAGCGATAGTATGACAAAAGTGAAACAACCTGGATATTTGAAAGAAAAGGTTGTTTCAGTTTGGGGCAGTGACCTACATCTTTCGAGGCAAGTTAAAGACAAAATTTACAGTAGGGGTTTTACAATATTCAAAAATTATTGATTTTTTTTAGTAAGAGAATAAAGTGAGAATTTATCAACATGTATTTTTGCCCATACCGCCGTACCAGTGCACATTCTCTGTTGTGGGACTGATAAGGAATAATGATCACACCTGATGACCCTACTCACTGCTATCAAATTAAAACCTACCGAATGTACTGGAGAGGTAAATTTAGGCTCAAACTAGTGTCTGTATGGTGAAGGGGTCAACATTCGCTCGTTGCTCAAGATATCATCAGCTATACGAGAGGAAACAGCAGAACTTCACTTAAATCTGAGAGGTACTGAGGTACAAATGTAGCAGTGCACTGGTGGAAGGTGACAGCTTGATGGTCAGCCAGACCAGAACACTTGCAAGTGAATCCACGGTACAACTGTGCCAGGGACTCAGAGGACAATGTCCCTGGACTTGATAATGATGAATTTCAGAGAAATGTACAGCTTACTGGGTGACAGGAGGAACAGAGCGGACTGTTCATTGGTGGAAATAAATATGGAAACAACAAGAAAACTAACATCATTCTGCCATCATCCAGGACATATCATACAGTATCGCATATGTGTGCATTATGACAACAAAAAAGTAAAATATTTGGACAGGTCGAGCCCAACATTTCCAGAAACACTGGTAAATACTTTTTTACATTTCATCTCATTCAGGTCAACCTAATCTTGCCTTGTCAAGCTGAGAGTCTCATCACATCCCTATCAAAAGATGACTGTTACAGCGATAAAATTATTCAATTAACACGTGGGACTCATATTACCTGATATGTAGCATTGCCAAACCTTTTCTGATTCACAATCTACTATCCAAATAAGTCATGTGCTGAGCTCTACTAGTCCAGTTTCAGTGCTTCAAACACAAACAAACAGGCACAGTAATTAGTCTGCAAAGGGAGCCATATCTGTTACTAATAGCATACCTCAATATTTAATATCAACACAGCAGAGAAGTAAACCAGATACAGGCTGAATAAATGCAGTTCTCTCAGTGGGAAGAGTGAAAATAAATACATATACTCAGAGGACCTCTGGCATGAGGACACTGGCACTCTACAAACTCTTGTGGTCTTGAAGTAAACTTGAACCTTGAGCTTCTTCACTTTAAGAAACTTCTAGTGTTTAGCAAGAATGTGATTGACACAATAAGGTGCCATCATTGCAGCCCTACTTTTTGTGTTAGACCCTGTTAAGATGACTGCTGTGCTGTTAACTGGCTCTTCAACTCTTACGTTTTCTGGGTTGACAGAGCCGGTATCGCAGGGGAATTAGTCTCTTAACATGTATGGGCATTGCTAAAATACCGATTTAGATTGGCTTTCTTTGGCAAGGTGACATTTGCACTGCAGATCAGACAGACGGACTTTGAATTTGAACAAACAGGAAAATAATCCTCCTCCCACTCCAGGTGAAAGTATTACATTTTTACTATTTAGTGCTTTCAAGGGGGAGTTACTTTAGTAAATAACTGAGTGCATGGCAGTGGCCGACCACAGCGAGTCACACCTACGACCCAATGGGTTTAAATATGTTGTCAAACAACCTGCCCAGAGCATTGACTTAATGCAAAGAGTAATGAACAGAAAAACTATGATATGTTGAAATTACAGTTTGTTTGTTTTTCTGTGAGGCACTGAAATGTATAAACATGATTATAAGAGAGTGCAGACAGGGAAACAATGACAGATCGAAATAAATACATTTGAATATTTCTATACTCTTCTTGTTGGATTAGGAAACTGTCAGTAAGCGACTGGTGCATCATCAATCTCTTTGACTGCAATGTAGAGATGATTGACACTTGAGAGCGGCTGGAGGATGATGCTTTCGGCCAAAGTGCAGATTACCGCTTATTTTTTCGTTATTTTAAAACCTCCTTTTACATACCTAGAGTTTTTTCTAATCATTCAAAAAAAAGCTAGGTGGTTATTAACACATTTTTCTGTCGTGTGAACTTTGTGATATTGCAGTGAACCTACCTTGACTGTTAAATACAGGGTTTGCGCTACATGTAAATGATCCTAGCGCACCGCCATGCCAAAATAAAAGCCGTCATGCCCTCAGAATTATGAACTTCTTTTCTGATGTTTAATATGTAATTTATAGTATCTAAATGGAGAGTGTGGAACTGTACTCATGAAATGTGACACTGCTCTGCAAATAACTTGATTTAAAAAAAACGAACACTGGAGTACCGTATTATCTGCAGCAGATGCTCAAGCTCTTCTCTACATTATGACACCCCTCACTTTAATTTTTTTTTACGTATACGTGAAGACAGACCAGAGCCTTGGAGCTCTTCTTTAACCCATTTAAACCAGGACAGCATGCCCACAGTTCAACCCTCCAAGCCGGTGGCGCTGCTGATTATTTCTACCCTTCAACCCGGGTGCGCGGATACGTCTTTTCGTAACATTCTGTAGTTTTTCAATCATTTGTGATAGGCTAATAAAGCTTCATAAAGCGATCGGATTCATGCTCAGGTCTTGCTACGTGCTTCGTGAGTGAAGTAAACAATAACAGAGGCAGAGAGCAGCTTCAAAAGGAGACGCATTAAGCAGAGTGAACAACCTCTTCATATTGAGGTCTTTGGCTCACACTATCGGCGATTTCTGTGAGTGTTGCATGACTTTGGGTGAGCACAGACATGAACACACTGTCTGACACGTATTTATTTATTTAGCTTTTAGTGCTGCTTTTGTACTGGCACTATACCGGGGCAGCTGTATACCCTTTCAACACTTCATATTTTATACTTAGATTTGTACTGAATGGACACTTTATCATGACTGCCACTTGTTTTACAGAAAGCAAATTGTTATTCTCCAGTGCCTTTACTTTTATTGACACAGCCACTTTATTTCATTTGAGTTTGTTTGTTCAAGGTTTTCAATAATGTGATGAAGGTTCGGAAAATAAAAGATAGTGATCTTGAAAGCCACATGTGTAAGCTCTCAAATACTTTTTGAATTTAGTTTCTATCTCTGACTGAGATATCAGCTTTTTTGTAAACCTCAACACTTCAGAAAACCTCAGGATCTGGGGGCCCTTCAGAGGATTTCAGAGGCGTGTCTCAGACAGGGTTCAGGTCTCAATGGGTTAAGAAAACAAGAAAAAGGAAGTGCTCTCAGCTTGGATGCAAACAATGCCATTCGATAAGGATAAATTATCTGTGTTAAATAAATTTTTAAGTTTTTTTTTTTAGGGGTTGGGGGTTCTGTTGAAGGATGGAGGCGACAGAGCCCTCCCCCACAGGTTAAAAAAAATCCTGGAGAAAACCCTGAAATATATTCTAAATAATAAAAGGAAAATGACAGATTTCACACAACGTTCCCTACTTTGAGCCTCAGGTGAATTAAAAACTTAATTGTTCTTGGAAATTGTGGCGCTTAAGCTGAAAGAGAGTTCTAATAAAATGTTCAGATTGTGCTTGAAACTTTTTAAATATCAAATAATATTGAAATAGTTCAGAATAATCATAATCTAGTCATAATGGAAAACGGTGAACAAGAGCAGGTGTTGGCTGTCAATTCTGTCCGCTATGTTTAGACAAAGAATTTCATATCAATAACAGCTGCACAAACCTGCTTCTACCTTCTCTTGAGTTTACGCCCGTAGCATGCCTCTTGTCTTTGATAAATTGTTCCTCTGAAAACTGAGAACAGGTGCCTCAAACAACATGACTTGCCAAGCATTTGACATTTTTCCATAGGCTGTAATCATCAGAAGAGGCAGCGACATGTGTTGCCTTCTCTGTGGGAGAGAATCATCAAGATTAAAGAGGGAGCTGGAAATGCAAATGAATGCATCAGTAATAACGTGTAAAAACAAGTACACACAACTGTAGCTGGTAGATGCTAAATAATATCAGGGGTCTGAGATCCTCTGCCCTTCGCAGGTTTTGCTGGGCCATGAACTGGGTCAGGAGGTTTCAATTCTTAATACTAACTCCAGGCTTTCCGCTACTTTACGAGTAATGAAGGCGCTGACAGTGAGAAGAGGTCAAGATGTCAAGTAAGACCAGTGAATACAACAACCCCGCTCCCGCACACATAAATTATAACGTTAATGTGTAATTACAAGTGTCTGTCCTGTCTGCACTCACAAGTTGAAGTCAAATGGGATCCAATTATCAGCACTACTGCAGGAATCGCTCTTTCACTGAGATGATGAGCATCTCCAAGAAAGCTAAATCAAGTCCAGTTTCCCCCTGAGCACTTTTAAATGCAGACTTAAATAGCTGTGTGTAATGTGAAATTTGTGAGAATATAAGATTTCAGAATTTCAGCCTTATACAGAAAAACTATTAGGTGTAAGCTAAGCTTCAAATGGCCACCTATGCCCAGTATTCTACCTCTATAACCAAATCATCCGCTGAGAGAGAGAGAGAAAGAGAGAGAGTGAATTTCATCCAGCCAGAGCGTGAACAGAGAGTGAGGCAGAGGAAGAACTGGGAAACCTGTGGATTCACTTGCACACATTATGCTCCATCTTTTAATCGTTCTCCACCCACATGGACGCAGTACAGGGTGCATAAGGTCACAGATCTCACAGTTGGTTTGAGCTTGGTTGACGGATCAAGGGTCATGGTTTGGTTCATTTTTCAGATGGAAAAAGAAAAAAAAAAAAAAAGTTTTATAATGAGTATCCTACTCCTGGGTGCTGCTGGCCTAGCATTCTAAGCACCCCTATATACTGAGGTTAGACAGCCCAGGTTCAGTCTTACTTATAATCTATGGCAGCGATATTCTTCTGCTCAAGTTGTCTGTGATTCATCTTATTATTCAGAAAGGGTTTGAATCCCTTATTGCTTGGAATTCTAGATCTTGTAAGTGAACTAGATCGTTTAGCTTAAATGAACTGGCTCTTCCAGCCCCTAAATAGCAAGGAAGTCACAGATTACTGTTTCCAACTACACTATCTCCAACATGTTGTTGTGCTACAGCAGTACAAACAATCATGCACTCACAGGCGGAGAGATGAGACTCTGTACTGTCTTTCCGATACCTCTTCAATAACTTCACATGATTTTCAGATCACACTGGTGTATTAAAATACCAATATTTCAGCCCCCAGCCCCAACCCCCGCGAGTCTACTTTCTTCTGATTGGCCGCCTCTCTGAGGCTTTCTAGAAGCGGGCTAAGGGCATAGCTCAATCTTTTTGCCCCGCCCCCTCTATTGTGTTCAATCACTAGAGCAGTGGAGCAGTGTTAGCCCACTCCACTGTGGGTGTCACCACCCACGCTGTTGGAGGCATCCTTGTATTGCTTAGCTGGAAGCATATATGAAGTTTTAGAGAGTCTTGCGTCTTTGCGCAGGTTCTTGTCTTGAGCAGTTTACATCTCTTTTATGTAAGGTACAAGGGCCACAGTGACAAAAAAAGTTAATGTTAGCTTATCACATGAATCCATATATGCCATAAGGCCATCCATATGCCACTGAGGCCTCTGCAGGTGTACTGCTGGTGTCAGAGACGCCCTGCTCACCAGAGCTCAACACCCTCTGGATCCAAATCTTGATTGTCAGTCAGATTGTTTCTTGAGAAACCACAATAACCCCTTGAATGGCTCACTGATGCGTCTATTGTTAAGCCTGCAGTCGACCAGTTCCAGCCCACCCCCACCCTTTCCTAGTTCTGTACCCTGAAACAAAGGTTAGAATATTATGACTTTAATCTCGTCAATTTACGACTTTATCCTTGTAAATTTAAGACTTTGTTCTTGAAATATGTGGCAAAAACATTTTCAACGTGGCCCAAACATTGAAACTTTGCAGTCTTTGTAGTCAATGTTGAAAAGCATAATACCCCCTTTTAAGGTATTTTTAAGGAAAACTTTTCAAACTATAGAATTGTACGATTAAAAAAGAAATCTTTTTGGAGGCCAGAAAAAAAGTCACCTTTAATGAATAACTTTATTTCATCTGCTATTAAACCTTGAGCTTTTGCATACTTTTTGGCGCAGCCACTGACATAACGACATCATGTCAAGGGCTGCTGCACACAACCTGAGATAACTCTGGTTAATTTCAATGGAAAACACTCAGGGTGAGGACAAACCAGACACTTCCAACTACCCCTGTCCACTTTTAATGCAATTCATTCAAATGTGTTCATTCCTCAAAGCTCTGTAATTTGAATAATATTCTGGCAAATTTAAATTTTTCTCTAAGTCAGGAATAAGTGACCGTGTGAGGAGGGTACAAAAGTTTCATTCTTATGCACGGGATGAGCTATTCTCTTCTTAAACCACTCTTCACCCATCTCTCTCTTTCTCTGACAGATATTACAATGGGTGAAGGATTGCTGTCTGAAAAAGAATAACCAAAGACTCATACAGTGTCTACTCTGTAGCTATAGAAAGTCAATGCAGCCAACTCAAGATACAAGATACGAAAGTGACCTATGCAGATCTGACATGTTTGTTTGACATTTCTTTGATAGAATGTGTCTTTGGGGGACAGCAACTGCAAGTTTAATCTACCTATCCAAAGACTGTCACAGTGAAGAGAGAGGCTGCTTTTTGACAGGGCAGGTTTCCAGATGTAGAGTATATTCAAGAGGAGTCATCCACTTCCCGATGAATAACTCTATCATGCCTTGTTCTAACCAGTCCTAAGTATCACAGTGTCCTCATATGGTAACTATTTGGTTCCCTAACACAGGCTAAATAACAGGACCAGACCACGCAGAAATGGAGAATCTAAGTCAAGGGCTATTCTCAATCTGGAGGGTAGTAGATGGATGCAATAAAACTGATGGAATGAGAAAAATACATGAGCTTTTACTGGTAATCTCCACTGAGATACAGAGAATTAAAAAGTACAGTCCTTCCATGCCATATTTGAAGTGATCCCATCAGTTCACACAAAGCAGTAATCCCTAGTGCCAATGAAGCCAGAACCAAGCCAGCAGACATGCAAAACCCTTGCGACCACTTGAGGGTGACTCCAAAAGCCAAGATGTTCGTGTTAAAGCCTGTCCTGAAACATTCTGCAGAATGTAAGAAACAAATGTTTGGGGTCATTCAAAAACCAATGGGTAAGGCCTCTGAGACTCCTTCCACAGTCGATGGTGTACTCTGAGCCAACTGTTATGTCAATTGAATGAGCACAGACAGCATGCCACTAGGCTGACTGAAAACATAAATCAAGTGCAAGGAAACAGGGACAAAACTGGCTCTGCTGGCAGTACTGGGAGCCCTGGAAATTCCCAAAGGCGTGTAATAGCCTGGGAATAGCCAACAGGTTCCACAGTTACCCTTGAACCACAGACATCAGCTGGGTGATATTACCATTGACTCTCCCCTTTTACATCACTTACTACCAAGTGTGTATACTTTCCATTGATATTGTGCAACGTTATGTAACTCAATGCCTTGTATCTGTTTGTTAATACCCCTGGTGTAGGTTTCCATACAGCCCCGATTTACTCATACAACAACTGAGTTCTTCCTATACCCCCTCAGCTGGCCTAGGACTAGGCCACTCTGTCTACCCGAATAAGGCAGTAGACAGTTAAACAAAGCTGTATTAGCACACTGTAGGTCAGTTGCAGCTCATTTGCCACAAGTCATATGGAGATTTCAGAAATTATAGACTGAAAGTAGCTAACGTTTCTAAGTGACATCCACTTCCGTTTCAATCTCTATTTCTACACAACATATTACAGTTCTCATTAAAAGTTACTGAATGAATACACACACTAAAGACTGTATTAAATCCTTTGTTTTTATCTTCTCATCCATAAGACGCTGGAGCAATCTAATAATACTGGTGTTACTGCACAATCAAAATGTTATTGATAAATTCTGAATTTGGAAAATTCTTGTGAGTTTCACCCGTAACCTGCTTCATAGCTTTATTTCAGATTTCTCAGTGTTTATGAAGAAGTCGTTGCCATAATCTAGAACACTTTCAACTGAGAATACTTTCAAGGAAATAGAAAAGCAATTTTTGATGGATATAATAAGTTTTTGCATCATAACATAACCTGCTCTTCCATGTATTGGATGGAAAGCCTAAAACTTATAACCAGTTCATGATTCAAACATGTAACTGGGTAAAATAGCACAACACAGCAGTTACAGTCGTTGCCTCTTTTTGTAATAGGAAATATTTACTTACTTTATTTACTAATTGTTTTGCTTTCATAGTCAAGCTGGAAGTCGTACTGAGCAAAGCTACCTCACCTGGTCATGACTATATACAGTTTACGGTTGGGCCTGGATTATTTTCAGATCATCAGAACTGAACAGAACCATGAGCTAACTGAACTGTGGCATCCTGGGTGAAATCTGTTTATTCTGTAATCTATAAACTGAGGGTAATGCTGTGCTGAACAAGTTAACTTCTTTTTGTCTTTCATAAGCGTCATCAGAGTTAATGTAATACGTTTTCATTTGCGTATTATAAGACTAAAAGCTGCATCGCTCTTGTTTTGCCTGTCTACATTCTCTGCATGCGCTGCAAATGCAAAAAGAACAGCCTATGGGCAATAATTCTTGATTTAATACTAAAAACTGTGTTCAGTTATGAATTAATCAATCACCATCATCAGCGACAGCACTGAGCCTGTAATACAGAGACAGGTGCCTCTCTGGAAAAATGCAGTTTGATGTTGACAGGTGGACCATTTGCACAGGCCCTGAAGGGGGGGTCAAATAACTTCTCTTGCCGTTTCCCATCATCTCAGTAGCTTTCTGCTGCTAATTGGATTGCTGGCTTATTTGTTTTTATAATGTATTCCAGTAAAGAGGCAGAGAAATGACAAAAGCCTCATGGACCCAACTGGATGATTATCATTAATGGACAACATCTGTTGAACAAGACAAATCTGGCAATTTGTGCTTTTCCTACCAGGAAGTTTCAATTAAATGGGACCTGGGTAAATTCTGCAATACCAGGATTGATGGTGTGCAGCTTCAAATATTTTCTAAAGGTATACTACTGAAAGCCAAGGCCTAAATTTTGCTGTGGGATTGTGGGTATTCTGGAGAAAATATTCCATTCCTGCAAGTCTTGCACCTACATTACAGTACTTAACAATGGCGCATAATAGATGTTTGCACAATTGTGTACAGAAAAGACTATTCGAAGACGTAAGCCTGTTCTCTTTCCTTGACTCACATTTGGACAGGAGTGCATTGAAAAGAGGGACCAAGAGTCTGACAATAGACCACTGTACCCTACTTCAAATCACATAAAACCACCACATCTTAAAGGGATATATTGGCGTAAAAAAAATTTAGGGTCAAACACACCATAACACCAAGTTAGGCACCCCCTCGAAAGATGAAGTTGCCGACCACTTGCTTCTCTAGTTTTACCAACTTTAGTAACGACCGCACGATAGCAATACACAGCAGTCTGAGGAGCCATAAACAAACCTCAACCAACACACCACTCTATAGCCACAAATAATGCTCAGAACAGCACCTAACTTCATCAACAGTACATATAGGGTCCTACCCATAGCACTAGCCACCAAACATCTTTTTAGCTTTACTTAATTTCTTTAGCAAAGAGACTAAACACAACTCACCCACGCTCTTCCAGCAGCTGCTTGTTTGTGCGGAGACCTCAGACGAGTCCACTCCTGACTGCAGTGGGGTGACGCAGCTCAAGGAAGAACATTCACGAACATGACTTTATCATTTCCTTGAAGTAATAATCCCCATATTGATCATTTTGCACAGCAGACGCGGTAGTTCTTCTGCCTTAGTGTCTCGGTCTGATTGCATTTCCTTGAAGAAATGACCCTAAATTCATTTTATGCCGGGATATCCCTTTAACAAACTTTGACAGAGGCTAATCCCATGGTTTTTCACTGAAACTAGTGAGCCAAAACAAATATCTAGAAAACTTTAAAGAATGCTGCACGCCATCAAAACAGCTGAAATGTGTTTACTCTTACATGATAGTCTTAATGAACACAGAAAAGGCCCTGCTGTGTACTCAACTTCTCCCTAATAGAAGGTCATAAAAACAATCCCCAGTATCCTTTTAGAGCTGCAGTCAGGTTGACAGAAAGTCATAACTCCACTGAACCGTGTTCCTTTGGCCCTAAACAGCAATAACTTCATGTGCTTCTCTATCTATAAAATATTAAGAAATACAGGGGAAAAAATGGAAGCTAAACTCTTTTCTTGCAGTTTCTATACTGAACCATCAACCTGTCTCAGACCCAGTGCCAACCAGGCCACAGAGAGACTCCTTCCCCAAGTTAGCACTGCCTTACTTAATGTGATCGACAGGTCTGAATTAATAGGAAATCAATCACAGTCATATGAAATAACTGTGATCAAACCTCTGACTAAAAAGCCTACTGTTTATTCAGACACCTTAGGCATATATCTATGCGTATGCTTGAGGACTTTTGCCATATCAGTGGTCTACTTGAGGGATTTCAGTCAGGGTTTAGATTCCCCCAAAGCACTGAGACTGCATTCTTGAAAGTATTAGGTCTTAGTGCTGCTCCTTTTCATCCTCTTAAAGGAATTAGACTGATAAGTTGGTGTAGCTGAAGTCATTCTATTTTTTTTTTTTTTTTTGGTGCAAACATTAAAACAAATAGAGCTGATAATGTTGAACTTAAATATAACTTGCATATTAGTCAGTCATTTAACTGAGTTGCATCTCCTTGTATCCATTAAGGAAAAAAACTTGTTACTGGATATGTTTTTAATGGACCCCTAAAATTCTTTGTTTGTCTTAAATATTTTAATCCACTCTTCAATCCATCAGATCTTTCTCCATAATGACCTCTAAAAACCTCTGAGCTCTACTCAATTTCGCAGTTCGTAGCTATAGTTAAGTTAAATATAATCTGATGTTTTATTTTGAAAATTAAATGAGATGTGTTTAGTGTCTGTCTTCCTGTCTTCCTCGATCTGCCCTGTGCTGATTGATGCATTGTGCTTGAGCTGTGAAGCCGCTGGGTATCTAGGGCGGATGGATCTTGATTGCTGGATCTGAGATGGAGCTCAAGTGCAACTAAGGGGACCCAGTGGAAGCTGACACATTGACTCAAATGAAAAACATGGATCCGGAGGACTTTGGCAGTTTGAAGCACATGTTCTTCTTGGGAAAAATCAGTGTCATTGGTTGATAGATTGATTAATTGATTGACTGGTTAGGTGATTACTCCAACCATCACACAGACTGACTGATTAACACACTACTACTTATGGTTGGTTTTACATATGCTACCAACGTAAACTTTGCGCTGCAAGTTTTTGTCTTGTGCCACTAAACTCTGTACTATCAGTGCTGTAAGCAAAAAAGTTGGTTGTATTTTACATAGATTATCTGTTGTAGCCTGTATTTATTGCCATGTTTCGATTCTTACACACTTACACAGGGATCAAATTTTCTCCTCCATCGTTCTCTGGACAGACTCTCTAACCTCATAAACCACAAAGCTACTGGGATCATGACCTCTGTACTGACACAGACTCAAGAATCCAATAGCACATGCATGAGTGAGACTGAAGCACCAAGAGAGGAAAAAATGTGGCCTGAATTAGAGACCCACAATTCCCACAGCATCTTACAGTGATCATTAGTTCAACAGAGCGACTGACAGCTCATCCCCAACCGGTGGCAGATCTCTGATACATCATTTCTGCCACTCCTTGTTTGTTTACTTACTCAAGCAGAGGCCTGACATTCTGATAAGGAGCTGACAAAGAGCCCTCTGGGAAAGATGAGATATATGACGTCAGATATTTAAACCCTATCTCCAGAGCAAAGGGCTGTAAAGTGCAGGAGGGGAGGTATAGGGCACTGGTCACGGAGGAATAGCTGAGACGGGAGACCAAAACACAGACAGAGAGAGAGAGAGAGAGAGAGAGATAGAGAGAGAGAGGGCAAAGCATTTTCATTGTCTTTACAGTGAGATTAACGGTCAGAGAGAGGGATTTTGGCGTGTCACTTGAGCCTCTGGGACAGAGTGAAAGAGCAGCGTGACATCTGATAAATCCAGCAGGGTCCTGGCCATGTGAAGGAGGGCGAGCTTAACTTCTTTTGCTATCTTGTGGTTGTATTTAGCTGTTGTTGAATGGTGTGGGCAGTGCAAATATATGTATCTCTAAAGACTTCTATTGCCTAAGCAAAAACACAAGTTACAGTCTGAGCATAAAATTTCCATAGTTTTTGCTAACAACTTTTACCAAAGCTCGGCATATATCAGGGTTTTTTCCTAAAGTAAACGCAGAGACCTTCTTGGTTTAACTTGTTCGCTTTTCTACCTCCTTTCTGGATGCAGGAAATTGCTGTGTTTCCATAAAGTGTGGCCCATAAATCTGTAGAGACAGACTGGCTGTTGTCATGTTTATTTCTGCTGCGTATGGCTTTTAAATTAATTCGTTTGGGTATATTACCGTTATCGACATTCATTTTATCACATTCTAAGGGAACTACAATAGTTATATTGTGTCCATTTGAAGAGTAAGAACATCTTTGCCAGTCTACCTATTAAAGACGGTGATAGAAAATAATTGATACCAATAAATCTTTCCTGATGCTTGTAAAGATCAAATGTTTTGTCAGCGTTTTCCCTTAGCACAACTGTAAACAATGTCTCACCCAAACTCTGTATGAGCAGGTGACGGACATTTACAGTCCTTCACTAGTGTGCCTCTCTGACTGGGGGAAGGGATCCAGCGGATAGATCCAATCTCATTTGGTGGAGACTGACAAACAACTCCTGTCAAAATGTTAGTGCCTCCTGTGGCAGAGATAGAAGCTGGTTTGTGACAGAGGCTTACAGGTTAAACTGTAGTCTGATACGCCCTCCACATCTAACGCAAAGCTTAGACCATTTATCTCTTTTATGTCAAGCCACAACCCTTGCAACCATGGAATTGGTCCAGGTTTATTGTGAGACACACAGCAGAGACCTACAGCAAAGAACATTTCATCTACTGTAATTTGTTTGCTGTACACTCTGTCATATGATGTCACATGTTATCATATTAGCCTATTGATGAGTACAAAAGCTCAATGTACTTAAGTGTTGTAAAATTGCAGTCGATCAAATCAACATATATACATATTCAATGTGGCCTACACCTATATACCTTTATACTCATATTGGACAGTGAATCACACCAATCCCATGTAAGTGCATGAATGAAGTGTTTCACTTGGGTTAAGGTCTTCGCGAACATAAACTACTATATTTTTTTGGGCGATAAGGCATACCAGATTATACAGCGCACTGTGAATTTGCATGTCTATGTTCACACATAAGGTGCACCAGATTGTAAGGCGCATTAAGTATCATTGATTGGTTTATTGTTGCTAGCGCGTATTCCGGAGCTCGGGCTACCTTACATGAACTAGGGCTCAACAGTGCGACCGTTTCACAAATTGTAAAAGGTATTCAGGGGGCACGTGTGCGCATGAAAAATATATATATCAGCCGAGGCAACAAATGTTTTTTCATGTAAATACCGCGGTTGAGTTAGTTTTAGTTTGGATATCCAATGGATATACCAGTGATCTACCGGTGTCTTCTCACTTTCCATAACCGAGAATTGCAGGAGCAGCGCGGTTAAATCTACTTGGCACCCTTGCTGTCAATGTCGGGTGTTATATAAGGGACCATCAATAAATTACCTGTTGATGTTCTCAAAAAAGGCTGTTGTCCTTCAATAGCTTCCATGTCATGTGACATGCTAGACTGCTAGACTAGACATTGTAAACTGCTCAGGGGTCCTGTTACAGAGCCGATCAGGTAGTGACACAGCGTACTGTAATGCTCCAAATATCCATTGAGCGGAGCAGCTTTGTTGCTTACCAAAGCTGTACTTACACATTGACAGATTTTTGAGCGCATTGTACCACATAAAATCAGTCAGTAAGCTCAAGTAATCATACATAACATGTGCTGGACTATAAGGCACACCGTCAATTTTCGAGAATATCTAAGGATTTTAAGTGCGCCTTGTAGTCCAAAAAAAAGGTAAGAAGCAATAACATCATCCTCATCATCATCACATGGACCCACCCATGCAGGGATAGGTACATCAGAGTTAGGTGTATAGAAAGCTGGGCTACAGTAAAGGGTGTGGACCCAGGCAGTGCTGATCTTAGATAGCATAGACCGGTCCTGGAATGTCATCTTGCTACTGGGTAAGGATCTGAAGTAGGCGCAGTAAAGAGAGGGTACCTTCAAGATAGAAGTTAAGAAATTGTAAAATGTATTTAGTAGTAGTTGTTAGAGAGTGCTCAGTGTCTTCAAAAGACCAAAACGTTAACCCTTTATCAATAAAAAGAGTAATGTAGCATATTTCACTGGTCAGGTATCGTAGCTAGCTGAGTAAGTTTCTAAATATCCAAGATCAGCAAAGTGACGTACATTTCCAAGTAATGAAGACTAAATATGACGGAAAACTTTCCTTATTACGTGGCTACCTGTAGGCTTAGTAGAAAACATTATGGGCATCTACTTCAAGACCAAGTTCAACTGTCAAGTCCCCCGTAATGAAGCCAGGTTATGATGCTAAGAGTACAAGCAGAAGTAAATTGTTCTGTTAGCCTTTAATTGGCAAGGCCTACGGTTATTATGGCATCTACAGTTTGTTTCTTACTGAGTTTTCCAACTTTATTTCACAAACTTGTTTTGTTTTGTTGTTTTGTTGAAACAGAAATAATCAACGTGATTTTTTGTATTTTATCAACCAGTTATTTCGCTGAGTTGTGTATCTTTGTTTCCCTTTAGAAAAAATGTATTCTTTGACACATTTTCATGGTGCTGCATTTTAACTTAGCACATGTGCTACTTAGGGAAAAATCAGTGCCAAGCCTTGAGGGAGGCTGAACTCCTACTCCACAGTTGTTCATCAGGAGAGGCACCAGCAGGTATGAGGGTTTTAACAGGACCCTGGAAGAGCTCAGTATTAGAGATTTTCCTGGGGAACAAGTTGGTCTTGGAGGGCAGAGGGTTGACTGTGGTTTGTGCACATGCACCAAATCACAGTTTGGAGTATGCAACACCCTCAGAGTCTCTGGGTGGGGTTCTGAAATACAGATCCAAAACTGGGGACTCAATAATGTTTCTCATAACTTCAACATCCACTGGGAAATGATTTGGAGGAACAGCCTGTCTGATCCCCATCTGTGCTTTGTAAGTAGAGCTGGCGGGTGGTGTCAGGGGGCGTAGGGTCCGGTATTGTTGGGCAACAGTACAAGAGTCTGTGTTTTCCAAGAGTTGACAGAACACTTGGGTCTTCTCTCCACATTGAATGTATTAAAGAGACTTGATTCATCACAATGAGTTCGTCGCTTCCTCAGCGTAGTAATTTCAGGGATAAGAATTTCCCTCACAAGGATGGCTGGAGTCAGCCTTAAGGATGGGGTGAGGGGCTTGGAAGAAAGCTGCCGAAGGATGTCTCCTGTATGCCTCTCTTTAGTGATGTTCTGGGCATGTCCAACCTGGAGGAGACCTGGTAAGACCCAGAGCATGCTGGAGGGATTATTTATCCCACCTGGCCTTGACAGGCCTCGGTTTCTGTGGGAGGATGTCTGAGCTGACTTGCTTAGACTTTTTTCTCTGCAACTGGATGGATGGATGGAAAATTGTCTGACACAATTCTTGTTTTTATTGTATACAAAAAAAATTGCAAGTTTTGTAAACAGTGATAAGATTTGGTTTTATATCTCCCTGAAAAACTAGCATAGAAGTGGAGGAAACAGGGAAAGAGAGGAATAGTAAAAAGGCTTTTTAGTGCCCACAAATTGGCCCCTGTTGTGTATGCAAAAGCAATATTTCACATGGGGAGCTGATTTGCAGGTTGTACAGGTGTAGGATGGAAAAATGCCATACTTTCTCCAGTAAAACGTGATTATGTGATCTGATTATGTGCCATGCTTTAGTATCCCTGAGCAACTTTATTGGGTGTCCCTTTACTCCATTTTTGGAGCCAGATTTTGTCCTGGCAAGGTGTCAATAAAAATTGATTTGCAAGAAAAGCTTGCTTATAGAGCCTGCCTGTATCGAGGTTGAAGTCAGCTTGGAACTGCAGGGAGAACAAGTGCACCCATACCCACTAGGATGCAGTTTATAAAAAGGAGTGGGGCTGGCAGCTGCGAGGATGGCAGAGCAATCTAACAGGGACCTCAGTCAAAGAAGATTTGTGATCATTCCGCTGTGAGTGTTTAGCAAAAGTGCTTGCAAATAGCTTGGAGAGATAACACTGCCAAATTCTTATTCATGGAGATGTGTAAGGTTTATATGACAGATGTATTTCACCCAGATTAGCTGCGTAAGTGGAAGAGAAAGTTAGAGGATCTCTAAACCAAAGCTAAAGCCCCATTTACCAGGAGGATGTCGTTTTTATGCAACATTTTTTAGGGAAACAAAAAAGGTGCTTTGCAACTGTTTTATTTGCTTTCTGGCCTTTCAAGGGATGTGTAAGATCAGATATAAAAGTGATGTATCTGGGGAGTACTCCCAAAGCATTAAAAAATAGTGAAGGAACAGCATATCATTATATAGGCTGTCTTTCAAAGCTTTGGCAAATTATAAGGGGTAGAAAATAGACGCTAGAGTCAGCATAGTAATCAGTCAGTGTCCAGAAAAATGAACACAAAAGAAGAAGCTGGACTTGACATGAGAAATACATCAGTCATTTTTCTGAACATCATATTCAGTTGTAATAACCAACACATAAAATGGTGCAGGATTATGTTTAGAAGGGGTTTGGGGGTTAGGATTCAGCACAGCTACTGTCTGCCTCTGCTGTACAATCACGGAGCCACTTCAGTTTCAAGATCATCCCTTTAAACAATCTGTTCTGTGGCTAATGGTAACACCATGAAAGAAGGCTTTTAGAGTTTCCCAGAGAACACACTGGAACATTTTGGGGGCAACATTAGTCTCAATAAAAAAAAAGCTTTATTTGATTCCTTAGTGATATATAAAAATTACAAAACTAGTTACTTAACATTTAACTTTAAATTTCAGTTTTCACCGTGGGTGGATTATGCACAGCGAAGTTGTCGTTACAAAAAAAAACCTCACTGTTCAGTCCTGACTCTTCAACAGCCTCATTTTTTAAGGTCTGTTTGTAGAGCATAAGCTGAATTGTCTATTTCTAAGACAAATACCAACCGATCTCATAAACAAAGCTCATCCTCTGTTTCTCTGATGTTTCTTTCTGTTTTTGGTTGTGCAGAAAGCACTGACAGAATCATGGATTTAGACAATATGAACAGCATTAACATTGAAGCAAGGCTTGAGATAGAATTCACTGAGATGTGGGTGTCATTGATTTTAAAAATCTGGGTGTTGCTCACCCATTTGAGCGTTTTTCACAACAACCAAGCTAAATAAACTGATAAAGATAAGTTGATAGTCTCCACCGTGTTTCTGCCCTGTCTGTATACTACCTGTTTCACCTTAGACAGGATCTTGACTGCACTGACAGCAATGATGAAGAGACCTTCTGAGATGTCAAGTCTTCTTAATTTAAGCACTGCAACATTAAGAGCTAAGTATAGAGCAGAACAATATGTGAAGCACCAATCCTGACAGCAACTTTGTTGGAAGTTTTGTCAGCATACCTACAGAGAGGCAGCAGTACTAGCAGGAGTTCATCACTACAACAAACTTTCCCTCCTGCAAACACAAAAGCAGAAGGAAAAAAGGACGTTTTTTAAAGACTCTGTGTCTGGATCTGTAGATTCAGATATGCCAGAGCATAAAAAGTCACCACTATGTGTTCAATGCACTTCATTTATTCTGCATGTGAAACTCATATTTGAGGCACTTCATTTTAGAAAAGCATGGACGTTTGGTTTTATTTCAGACTCACTAAAAAAATTTTAAGGCCCTAAGTTTTTTTTTTTTTTTTTTTTTTTTTTAAATTGGAGAAAATAATGGAGCCTGGGATCCTGATGAGGTGTCTCCTACTCAAGACAACACAAAATACAAATACAAATACAATACAAATGTGGAGTAGCTATAAAGTATCTCCTTGTGAGTCATACCTAAATGAAAGAAAATGTTGATAATACGCTTTCTGTTCATGACACTGTCCTTCTCTCACAAATGAGGTGTGCAGAGTATTATTTACAAAAATGCATGCACAAGATACAAATAAAACAAGACACATATAAAATGCACGTTCAAGATGCTAAATCACACGTGCAAGATACTAAATTGCGCTTGCAATATAATAAAACACAAGTGCGAGATACTAAATTGTACATTCAAACATACCAAAAAAAAAAAGGTTCATGTAACCTCCCTTTTTTTCTTTTGCATTTTTGAAATCTCCTTCATCCATCACATAATTCATCACTCTTCAGGTAAAAAAAAATAAGTACTGTTACTTGGTAAAACACTGAAGTCTGAAATATTCAAATGGATGGACAGAGATCGAGAAAAAATAAAATGGAATCTGAAAAATTGAACCCGTCCTTCTATAGCCCTCGTTTCCTGAGACAACAGAAGTTCTTTGAACACGTGCTTCAGGATGCATGACTGCCTGTGTGTTTGTTTCCTCCAAATATCAAAATGTGCCCTTGGGTTAATATGGAGATGAGATCAAAGCCAACCAAAAGCCATTCACAGATAGAGGCCACCGAGTATTGCCCTCCTTCAGCACCTGTCCTGAGGCTGGAGCTCAGCTGACATTTAAAGGGAAGTACTTGGACGGCTGTTTTTCTTGCTCTTTTCTTAGCTTTGCAGGATCTTCACTCGACAGACAGAGCTCTTAGACAAGCTCTCACTTGGTTTCATGTCTGAGCACTTTGGAGCTTTTGCTTCTGTGTCAACCTGCTCACAGGCTTCTGCAGACTGGAGTAGTATCACCTTGTGTTTGATGTATCCCAAAAAAAAAAAGAGTGTTTGCTAAAATTCTTATGTAGAGAGTGAGTCTGCTTATAAGACACGGTTATACTAACGCAGAAATATCCGTGTTATTCCAGTGCCAATGCTGGTCGTGGAGCGGGTCACTTGAATGTTAATGGGTATTTGTGAGAATGCCAGTCAATCCATCAGTGTGACACGTCAACAAGGTAGTCATCTGGGTAAATCAACACTAATGAGGTGAATTACTTGGTGACAACAAACAAAAAAATTGTGATTTGCTAGCAGGGAGCGTAATGGTGGTCAAAATTAACCAAATATCTCAAAGTATATATTTTAAAAACAACAAAAAAGGTTTCTATGCTCATCAGACAATTATCTGGGGGGCTGATTTTTTATTAAATCCACGTCTTATGATCCTGTCACCTGCTTCCTAATAAGTTCATGTTGTGACAGGCGGCAAATAAGATCCATAAGGGACTTCATGTAGTTTTTTAAGTTTCTAGCCCAAAGCACAAAAGGATTTTGTAAGAAGGCAAGAGCACATTGGTACACATTTAAGCCTCAAGATAAATGGCATTTCAGGCATGCAGAGAAAACACCCACCAGCTTTGAGAGAAGAGGGTGAAGAGGAAGAAGAAGGGTCGAGATGACTTTAACCTCCCTTTACCCCTATTCAGCACTGAGAACTACTGCTGTGCAAGGGAGAGGGCTGAGGAGAGGGAGTCGTGTGGGAGTACAGAAGTGAAGAGGAAAAAGGAGCAGTAGGTGGAGAGTGTGTTGCTGGGGCTGGTGTGAGGATGAAAATTGATTTATTGCGGCGCTGATGAGGAGCGGCATGCCAGGAGACAGTGGGTGCTCTTCAAGCCCTCTCTGCGGCAACATAAAACGAAGAAGGGGCCCTCCCTCTTTTTATAATTGCTGCAGAGACCTCAGCAAAGCCTTGAGGTCTCTGTGTTGAAATAAATTTGCAAGGCTGACTGTTGGTAGGCTGCCTGTTATCCCTAATCTGGGAGTCTAGATGCCACAAATTAGGTGCTATTCGCCCTGCACTGCTGGCAGCTTTGACTTACAGTGTGTACATTACCCACACCTTGTGCACTCACACCAGTAATGAAAATGAATTTTGGGTGTCCATCTGCAACTGTGGCCAGTGGGTTCCAAAATATATCAGCAACTCTACTTAATTTTAATCAACAGCATCGTGTAACGGCACATCTTATTATGAACTAGGCTTTTACCATGTTACAACATCATTTAGTAGATGCTTTTGTCCAAAGCGATGCACATTTAAAGGCAAGTATAACACAAGAAAGATCTTGATACAAGGAAGCAACACAAGTAAGAGCCAAAAACTTCTCTGAGTGCAACTGGGCATAGTGCCGTCATCAACCAACCAAAATAAGGTCCCAAAGACACTGTCATCATCGTCACCATCAATCATCATCATCATTACCACTCTCAGGCAGAGAGGCCTGCCAGAAAGGAGTTGCAGTGATCAATGCATGATATTACATGAGCCTGAACCGGGAGATGTGTTATGTGCTCGAGCAGTAAGGGTCTGATGTTATAGAGGGTGAATCTGCAGGATGGAGCAAACTAGGCAACATGAACCTTGAACATTAGTTGGTCATTAATCGTGACACCAGGAACCTGGGCAGACTAAGAGGGCGCAAGTTCATTTGATCTAAGAAGAATACTGATATTTGAGTGTAAGGATGACAAGAAGCTCAGTTTTGGGTAAGAGTTCGGGTTTTAAGTGGCATTCTTTCATCCATCCATCCATCTTCCACCACTTATCCGGGATCGAGTCGTGGAGAAGCCCAGACTTCCCCAGCCACTTCATCCAGCTCTTCCCAAGGGACCCCGAGGCATTCCCAGGCCAGCTGAGAGACGTAGTCTCTCCAGCGTGTCCTAGGTCTTCCCCGCAGTCTCCTACTAGTGGGACGTGCCCTGAACGCCTCGACAGCAAGGCGTCCTGGAGGCATCCTGATTAGATGCCCAAGCCACCTCATCTGACTCCTCTCAATGCGGAGGAGCAGTGACTCTACTCCGAGCCCCTTCCGAGTGACCGAGCTTCTCACCCTACTTCTAAGGGAGAACCCAGCCACCCTGCGGAGGAAACTCATTTCGGCCGCTTGTACTAGCGATCTTGTTCTTTCGGTCACTACCCACAGCTCGTGACCATAGGTGAGGGTAGGAACGTAGATCAAGCGGTATATCGAGCGCTGTGCCTTTGGGCTCAGCTCCCTCTTTACCGTGACAGATCTGTGCCGCACTGATCCGCCTGTCGATTTCTCGCTCCATCCTTCCCTCACTCGTGAACAAGACTTTGAGATACTTGAACTCCTCCACTTTGGGCAGGATCTCATCTCCGAGTCTTTCATCCATTTAGGAACATCCTCGAGGCATGATGAGATTGGGGCTGAGACACTTGTATCATGTATCAAGAGCTGGGTATCATCTGCATAGCATAGTACCGAAATAAAGGCTTTGTATATATTACATAAAGTGGAACATTTCATCTATCAAAGAAATGCTGATATGCTCTTTGCTCCAATCACAAATACATAAACACAAAAGTTTATTCTATTTTATTCTAAGTTTGAAGCTGGTTCGTGCCTTTACTGCGACCATGTTCTCCAGGGGTGATTTAGCAGCAACTAAACCTTGACTGATAGGCAAGAGAGTCACTGTGTTATTTTAAAGTGACGCTAATCTGTATGAGAGGAGAGTCATCTAAAAAGAAACACAGGCTGCTGCTCAAACCATCATTTTGTGATTGCATTTATGAATGCATGTTTTCACACAGCAAATGAACCCCCGCCCCCACAACAACCTGGGATGTATTAATCAACCCTTGTCTGTGTATGAGAGCAGAATAAGAGATTTCTTAAGTCATCTGGAGTTCAGTCCTCAGTGTGCTGTAGCTTCTAAAATCAAATCTATTCAGTTAGAAGTTTTGTTTCTCAGCTGTGCCATGTTGGTATTATCAAGCAAAGCTTTAATTTTTACTGTTTAAGGAGAAGTTTGGACTACTAAAATCACCCTATTTCCTGATATAGCTGTTTCACTGTGGGTGCTAGCCAAGATATCATAAATGGGGACTCAGAGTGTGAAAAATAGTTTGGAAATACTGTGTCCATCATTGATTTTACCTATTTTTTACAGAAACAAGTTTGCTTGTGTTCTCAACTACACTGCACAGTCACAATATCCACAATTTATGTTTCTTCACGTCATCTTAAGTCTTTATTTCTGACATATTTTGATGCAGGTAGAATCAGTATGCAGAAATTCAACCCCTCTGTGTTTGGCTTAATTCAGAAAGAGTAAAGCAATTTTAGCACAGAGATAATGACAAAACCCCAGATGGACCCAAAGAAATGCACCCAAGCAAGCACACCCATTTGACAAAAAAAATCTTATTTGAGGGGATTTTGCTAATAATGATCACTGACAATAATTCAGATGTTGTTCAAGCTCATGTGAGGAACTTTTTGTTTTTTTCTGTTCTTTGGTGCCCCCGGTGGGTGAGGTGATACCTCTGACACCTTTGTTATGTGTCCAATTACGCAAAAAATGATCCTACTTTTATGTAACACTTAAACATATTGCTTCACCTTTGCTGTGGAAAAAAAGGGCTTACTTTCTGAGCCTGAAATCCTCATGTCTCACCCCCTCACACATTCCCTCCAATAAATGTGACTTTACGGAGGGAAAATGAACGCCAGCGAAAAGCAATGTACACGGACTGACTCTTACGAGCATATTGCAAAACACTAGTCCGGCGGGCATGAAATGACTGACAGCAGGTAGGGATGCACCAATCCGATCTTTTTCTTTCAATCATTTCTTTCTCAATGTGCAATTTGTTATTTGTTAATAAATAATTTTACGTAAATTTATATTTGTGTTAATTTGTTACCTTTTTTTTTTAAACAAGGCTAATGTCAAGCCTGATGCCTTCACTCACAGGGCAAGGTATACTGATCAATCATTCATTCAACAGTAGTATCGGATCGGTATCGGATATCAGCTGATACGCTAAGCCCAGGTATTGGTATAAGACTGGATTGGAAAAAATGGACCAGTGCATCTTTAACAGCAGGGTTCAAGTATTTTAAGTTATTGTTTAGTTAAATTTAGAGAGTATAGTAAACCACACGCCTTTAGAAGGCACTTTAGTCAAAGAGAAGCTTTAATTATGCTACTAAAGTAAGAGTGGTAAGAGAAGGTCAAACCCTGACTGGACACCAATCAGATTCAAACCATGACTCATCAGACCTCCGAGTTTATCAAACACGCTTGTTGTGTAAAGAAGATTTCAAACAGAGCTCTGGCAGAGCAGACAGATCTTTATTGGAGGAGATATTTTAAAAAGTGGTTACCTGATGTTCTGACCTTTTTGCTGCAGTTTAACACACCTGCTGTGTAGCATTTAACCAGACACAGAGGGGATGTTTCTAAAATATTATTTGGAATGAGACAGTTCTCGATTCTCAAGCTTAAATAAAAAGGAGAGGTCCTGCGCAGAAAATGTGCCTACTCCACACAAAAATATATGTAAATTGATCCAACGGTGGTGGTTTATTTGGCAACTTTCTTTATTGCACATGCACAAGCACCTTGCAAACAATGCTGCTTTACAGTGGGCATTTTATGGAGCCTGAAGCTTTGACAAAGAAATTTACTGGAGCGCCCCAAAGAGCTTTGGAGCCTGCTGCAGTGGTTTAAAGCAGACACAGCATGGGGGCGGGGGGGAGCAGTGAAGGGAGTTAGCCAATACTGCTGACAAAGGTGGTGGTAAGCTTGTTTGTCTGTCTGTGTGGGTATGTGCGCGTGTGAAATCTGCCTACACATGTGGATGTGTAACTGAAGCCGACTAACGCAGGCTGTGAATTCAGCAGGGTGAGTGAGCTGTTTTTATTACCTTACATTCAAATGCCACTTCCTGTAATCATGAGTAATCTTCCATCAAAATGTCTCAAACAAATCAAGGCAGACCCAGCAGTGATTTATGTTGACACTATCACTGCACCATCACTATCGACACCTTGAATGACAATTATAAATGGCATACAGCGACGAGAGGCAAGGAAGGAAGCCTGACTCATGCAGCTGCAGAGAAAGTGCATCAGTGCGTGCTCTTAAAGAGAGGTCAGCAGAGAGTCAGCTGCAGGTCAGCAGCTGATCATGAGCCAGGGTAGAGGGCATGCTGGGACAAACACCAGCACTGAAAAACAGTACTGTGATACAATTAACCTCTCTGTCTATTTATGGCTTATTTTTTTTCCATCTTTTTTGGAATTAACTTTAAGAAGTTGGCTGAAGAGTTGCACAGAGAATCTAATATTCATAGCAGGGGTCAGTGTGAGTCAATTAAATTTAGTTTGCTTCTTCTATGATCTGCCAAAACACATCAAGCAAAAGAACCTTGAACCGTCAACAGCAACTTGAAGGTTTGTTTTCATTTCTCTTATGACTGTATTAAAGTGTGACAAACTGGTTAGTATTAGCATGGCAAAGTATAAAAGGAATAATGAAGTTCGTATTTGGAACCACTTTTAAACATATTACCCGTACACAACATTTATTTAATCTTCAACTTTTTTAAGCAGGTACTACTTGGATCAAATGGAATAACATTTATGTAGCGCTCCCTTTAGTCTTCTGACCACTCAAAGTGCTTTTCACATGGTACATTCACATATTTGGGTTCAGAATAATACACTGATTTTGGACGCATGTACAGTCTATGAAAGGCTCTTTCATGAGACCGCGATCAGTTATTATTTGTTTATGTTAAAAGGGGGTCAAAACTGTAGTTGTGTTTCATACACAGACCTCAAAGACCACATCCAAACTTATTCACATGTCCTTTTGCTCGCACCATATTCACCTTGTCCAGCCATCTGTTACATTCTCTCTTCTCCAGCACCATTACAATGTTATCTTGATAATTATTGTTCGGATGATTTTCTTTAACCAGTCGTGTCCTCCTTGAGGGTGGTGGAGCTGTGTCACTCAAATACCTTGGATTCTTTGGTGCTAGATTCCTGGAGCTATGGGCCCCTGAAAACCCATCATAAAACAAGGACCTTCTACACCTGTTCAACATCGCTCAGGCTCCCAAAATATGTTGTGCGTTGTTATTACCCTACATGGACTGTCCTTCAGGTCAACAAGATGCAAGCAGAATGTTTGGAAACGTGGACGGTTATATATACCTGAACAGTCTCAGACCAGTCTTTGTTACACTTGTGCCATGCTAAAGCTGTAATCCAAGATCTGCAACCAGTAAAGCTCGTCAAAATGGTAATTCATGTGGACCTTCCATTCTTTAAAGTGTGAATCACACAGGCGATCACACAGCTGGTTAATTCCCACATATCCCTATCCCGCTCCTGCTCTCTGAGTCACTCATGGGGGAAACACTGTCTTGTATATCAGATTTCATTCTAACTCTCAGTTTTTTTTTTTTAGAAAATTCTTCAATAACTTATTTCCAGTATTTTTTAATGTATTAAGAATGAAACACGTAAATATTAAATCAATGTAATCAAATAAACCTTGATGTTCCTGGTTGTTCTGCACCTATCATCGTTATTAGAAATAAAAGGCTGGATGTCAGAGTTTCTCAAAGCAGCAGGGATTTGTAAGATAAAACAAGCGGAAGAGAAGTAAGACTCCAGCTAGGGTGGCTAACATAACATGCATTCTGATTACTCACACCAACCCTGTCTTAAATAATTGATGCTTCCTCTTCCCTCTCATCAGCCAACTTCGGACACTCAATTCCCTCGAAGATGAAGGAAAATATGAAGCGAGGAGGGGTAGGGTGCAGAGAAGGTGAATTAAAGAAAAAGGAACTGAGGCTGCACTGCTTTCTACTGCAGAGCAATTCGAGAGCTGCCTGTGATGGCAGACTCAGAGGAACAGCAAACCCAGGAGGCCTGCAGCAGTGTAAAGTGATGGGAATGTAAAATGAGATGAAGAGCTACCTCAATGAGATCGTATCAAAAGCAAACAGAGGCATTCAGCAGAGGTGGGCGGGATTTGGAGCCAGAAAAGAAAGGAGGGGACAGGTTTCACCTACTGTCTGCTTATGTTGACAGAGGCAACAAAACAGATGAGGCACAAAAAAATCGTGACACCGCTACAAGCCCAAAGACTTTTTGGTCGTAGCAGGCAGGGCAGGAGTGTGTGATGCTTGGGCTGGTAATTAACCTCAAAGCTGTGGTGAAAACAGGACAAAAATCCTGCCAGGCTTTAATCTGCTTGTCTGCAGTCGGTAAATAAGGAGCCCTGGGTAGACTGCTTTATTGAAACACTCTCACAGGTCGGCCTGCCAGGTAGCCGGCATTAATATTGGCTCCGGCGAGAAGCTGTCAGGATTTATTAGTCAGTATTACTGGTACTCAGCCAGCAGGTGTCAGCTCTGGCAGAGAAGGGTTGAGAGATAGATTCATAGATATAAAGAGAGAGGGAGAAAGACCTGACAGTCAGAGAGATGGATAGGCAAAGAGAGAAGAGAACAGTAAACAGGTCCTCTTTTCTTAGAGGCCTACAACAAGTCTGTAATAAGGTGTATTCAGGAGCACACTATAAATTACACGTTACATTCAGTTTTCTCAGCCGTGTGCTGCGATATTGATTCTTTTGAAAGGTATATGCTCTGCAGTGTTGTAAGAGAAAGAGCGGCTGTTACAAAGACCTGAACACTGTTTAAAGACATTCGTGTTGTTTAACTGAACAATGTTGAGATTCTTCATGTGAGATAACAGGGAGAGTATGAAAACTAGAGACCCACATAAAACACTTGGTTTTGTAAATGCAAGCTCCAGTTCACATACTCAGAGTCCAACATGTGGCCTCTTCTCTACTTTGATCTGTGTTCTGGCCTTCACAAGTTAACTTAATTGTTTACTGCTTCGCTCCTCTTTGGACCACCTTAACGTGGCAAAGCACGACAGAGGAGGAGGAATTTTTTTCTGTTGCTAAGCAACAGGCACAGCCTCACTACTGTGCCAAGGAATACACAGCCAAGCAGTTAATGAGAATACAAAAGGCTCAACTTCAAATGCCTGACATGGCTTCAGACAGGAATCAATGTGTGTGACTTGAGTAGCAAAGATGATGGTTGTTATTTTAAAAAAGGTGTTAGTGGACAACACATTCTGCTCTGTATTACACAGAATAAAGGCTTCATTTCTGAGTATCTTTTAGATTAATGTCTCCATCTAGTGACAACTCCCTGAGGCAAAGTAATGACACAGGTAAGTCTGAAAAACACACTGAAAGGGACAGAACATCCAGAAGAATCAGGTTTAAATAGACTGGACTGTATATACAATAAAAACCAGTGATGTGCAGCAGAAACATACTGCAACATGAAATACGGCTGTTTTTTTCATGATTTCCTGATGTCCAAGCAGAACCTGTTATCTTTGAGGCGCCGTAGTCCCTGATTTTTCATCACAGATATCCTTGTTGTGATGGACATCATTCTGCGAGTAATCACAGGAAATGAAGGGCTCAGTGTTTACAGGAGCCCAGGTATAAATCAAGAATTACGAAGTGGGATCAGTGCACCACTAGGGGATAATTGATAAATTGGCAAAGGTCCCCAGATAATACTAATCTCATGCTAAAAGTGCTTAAATCTAATCTGAACAAAGGGGCAACAGAGTATTCACTAGACCTGCTGGTTCCCTGAAGCAGTCCAGATCTCCCTTTGTGCACTGAAATTGAAAACAGGGAAGAAGACTTTCTGGCACCCCCAAAAAAACACATCAGATTTTTTGCCCAAAGGCTTTATCTTTTAACTGAAAGTAGCGACGTAACAAGACTGCTGAAAATCCAGACACATGGGACTGATTCAAATCAATGGTATAAAAAAATGATTATTAATACCACTTTTTTGTAACCACAAATTAAAATTTTTATTGTACAGTAAGCTGAGTAGTTTCACTGCAAACTTTTGCCAAGACACTTTTCCTTTTAAGAAAAAATTTCATCAGCTGACGACAACCAACAACAGTTGACAACGGCTAACAACAGCCAACAACAACCGACAATGGCTAATGACAGCTAACAATTGTAAACAAGCAGTAGGCATCCATCTTTGTTTTCCTACGTGTTAACTGAAACGCTGTTAACCCCAGTTTAACGTAATTCCCAGCTCCGACATCCAACTTCCGAGTTAACTGTAGCACAGCATAATAAAATAGTCAATGTCGTTGTTTTGCTTCGTTTTGTTTTGAAGCGTTGTTTTTCTCTCAAAACTACCGCTGTACCTTCCACTGTCTTGTCTCACTTGTCTCTGCCTGTCCTTGACGCACATGTGCAGTAGTAGTAATCCAGGTCAACTGTGACGTTACAGGAAAAGGCTAGCCAGCAACAGAGCTAAAAAGTTTGGGAGCATTTTTCCGAAATAAAAGAGAAGCATATGCAACGCAAAATCTGCAAGATGGAACTTGCCTTCCATGGCAGCATGACAGTAATGCACAAGCACCTGAAAAGGAAGCACATCGTAGCTGATTCACTTTCTGACAAAGTGGGACAGCTTTCTCGGTACGCTAATTGGCTAGCTGGCTGCTAACATTAACGTCAAGAGTGAGCTTTTTATGTTAACATTAAAAATGAGGATTTCATTAACCTTAGCACATACCTTAAACGCTTATCCGATTAGTCAACTAATCGCAAAAATAATCTGTTACCAGTCGATTGTAAAGATAATTGTTTGTGGCAGCACAAGTGAACACAGCAATTCCACTCAGAAACACAACAAAACAGGGCAGCCAAAACTGCCACTGAGAGGTGTTCTTGACTCGGCTCACACAGTCAAACCAAGTCATTATAACAGCAGCTAGCCACTGCTTCTCGCTGTTGTTGAATACAGCTGACACAAAAGAGGACCATTACAGAGCACGCCATTGAAAAGAAAAGGGAGAGTGACCAAGCAAGAAGCCTGGCAAAAGTGAATGTAAGACAAGCTCTCACACGTTGACAGGCACTTAGCAAAGTAGTTGATCTATAATCGATATAGATCAATAAATTCTAAATGTCCCATGTCATTTAGGACTATGACAAATTTATGTGGAATATCTATCTAAACATGTGTTTCCCTTGATTTTATTTCCCTCAAGTTGATTTTCAAGCTGGGGACTGCTCTTTTCTGGAACAGTATGAAGTGAATGGGAGCAGAATGCCACAAACAGAGCTATATTTCTCTCTATGTCCTTTTTTTTTTATCCCACAGGACAACCTCAGATTTGAAGAATTTCAAGAACCATATCCCTTTGTATGCAGAAAAGTGGTTTGGTTACTGCCTGCCTGTAAATAAAACAGAGACTTTGGTTGCAGCCATTGATTATAATCACCACAACCACCGACTTCCTGCTCAAAACAGTCATAGTCACAAATGTAAGCACCCACAATGATAGTTGTGGAACACCCGAGTTGGTAGTTCCAGCTTCCACTTCAGATTTGCAGCACTATGAAACAACTCATACAATATGCCTTTATTGTAAGTAGACCCATACAGTACTAGGAATGTCTGTGTTTACCACAGCCATGTGCGCGTACTATATCATCAGCGACAGCAGCTCTGCATTTTGCCAGAAGGAGACCCAAATGTATGATGGGGGGAGCTAGCAAAGGAGGTTTAGAGGTTTGAAGAAAGCTCTTTAGGGTTACATTCACCGACATAGACTTGTAGAATGAAACACACATGTTTGCAGGGATGGTGGTGGCACAGCAAACGAAAGATGAAATAAAACGGTTCATGTTTGCAGTTACTGGCGCGAAGATTACGCGAACTTCTCGGTGATATTTTGAAAGACTGATAAATAACAGAGAAGATTAGTGAATAAACTGTTCTAGACGAAAAATACCACTCGACTAGTTTGATACTACCAATGATCAAGACGGTCAGCATCACTCTCTACCTCTGCCCTGATAATCTTTACTGACACAGGGTCTGTTGGTGAGAGAAAGAGGTCTTATAGTACGTCTCTGTGGTTAAAGCTTCCATTTAGGAGTGAGGTCTCGTGTTAAATATGAACCCCTGTTTAAGGCTATCTTAAAAGTTTGGTGCAGCAGTGTTAATTTTGTTACAAAAAAAAAGAAAAAAAAAGTACGAAAAATAGAACGAAAAGTATGAAAGTAATTAATTAATAACACAAACTCAGACTAAAGCAGCATCTGTTTTTCTACGAGATGGTGACGAGACTAAATTGTTTAAGGCAAGTCATCAGACATTGAACGTTCTTACTTTCCTAGTTTCCTCCATGCTTCTTCCTCACATTTCAAAACTTTTTCAGCTGCGCCTAAATTAGGACACAACCAGTTAAAGAGTTAGTTTAATGTTTGATGATTTTCCTCTGATTACAGCTCTGAGTCAAAACCTCGTTTTACTCTTGTACGTAAGTGAGCAGATTTAATGAGATGTTTCATAAGTTATCATTGAAGATGAATCATTGAAGATGGAGCATTAGGCAGAAAGACATTACGGACTAAAAGAGTGAAACACCTCAGATTTAAACCCCAGTGTAACCTTGATATCAATTTCTGATTGATTAGTTGAACTAGTCAAGAGCAGGAAATATTTTTTTTAACTAAAATGACTAGAATGTTTGTGTAATCAATAACTATGACATAGTCCATTTAAATTTGTTTACTTGTACCTTTTAAAAGGTTACTAAATAAGAAAAGCCTGGTGTTGCCAAAACATAATTTCTGATCTAGAATAGAGGTTGTTATTTTAATGCTTGTACCGGATTGGATATTATTGGTATCAGCCAATACCAAAACCAAGGTATCAGTATTGGCATTAGTATTAAAACAAAAAAGTTGGATCAGTGCATCCGTAGACAAAAAAGTGCAAGAGTTTGACTGTGTAAGCCTTGACAGCAACCAAGACTATGGTTACAGATTAGACCTCCAAAGGCTATTGTTTCCAAAAGGATTCAGACGCGAACATGCCTCCTCAGGGGACAGACTCTCAGACCTGATGATCCCAGGCACCTAGGTCTGCTTGCAGCAACACAACCACCACCCGCATCTGAACCCGATCTGATTCACATTTCTCGAGGAGAGGCCAGTCCTCACAGTGAAGGCTAAAAATCTGTGCCTGCCTGCAGTCACAGCTCCACACCATCAGAACTCGCGTTCATTATAACAAAGAGCCAGGGTGTTGTAAATTTTCCTTTCCTCAAGCAGTCAGGATAATCTATCAAATCGGCTCAAGAAAAATACTGTAATGAGGGACACATTTGCAGTGCATGTAGATAACTGCTCTACATTAACTTTCCAAAGCACAACAAGCCAAATCTGTTACATATAATTGAATTTATCTTATAGAAAACTGTGGTTTTTATTGGTACAGAAAAGCAGCAGTTTATTCTTGATGACTATTTTATCTTTTTCACTGTGGTGTTGTGTATCTTACTTAATCCTATTCTGTTGCAAATACTCTTATTACATTCTGTTTGATAAAGCTCAGGGGGATCTTTGGAATTTTTCTTGTTTTTAAACAACAAACTGCTGAATTTTACCACTAATTTGTTTCTATTATGCAAATAAAATGTTATTAAAACTCAAAATCAGTGAGCACGGCACATAATTACTGGTATTATATTACCAAAAAATATTTGTAACACCAGACAATTAAAAAATTGTGCAAATTCTTTAGCCCAAAAAAAGGGGAATTTTAAATCAAGACACACCCAGACCTCATTGTCTTGTGAAATTATAAACAACTAAAAAACATGTGCAAATTTGTGTTGTAACAACACTAATCTTTAAGAACTTCTCACACAAAGCAGCACACCCTGAAGCCAGCATATTGTCCTCTTGGGTCGTGAAAAGCACCACAGATTTTCCAGACGCAGCAGCTTGGAATCACCGCTCCGTCTCTCTCGCCCGAGCAGCCGTGCTGCCAGAACACAAATTGTCTACTCTACGTTTGTTGACATGTCTCTGCAGTCAGTGCAGATGCACCAGTGCCAGGCTCCTTCATCTGTAACAGCAGGACTATGTGGATGTTCCAATAATGTAAGGACATCAAACATCAGGCTGGGGGGAGTCTAGCCATGACCTATTCCAGGAGTTCGCCCTTGTAAAGGTGCTGACAGGGACTGAGTTTGACCTCGGATACTGACTGGTTATTTTATGAGATGTGCAGTTGTTCTTGCAGGCTTGCATAGTAACCAACAAAAATTTACCTCACACCAAAAGTTGTCTTTACTTGTACAACTTATAGCTAGCTTTAGCTTTGTGAGATAAGAAACTTAAAAACTTTAGCATGTACTAAAATATCATTTTTTTTAAATCACCACCTGGTCTTAGGCAGAGAAAATTCTCAGACTTCTCATTTAAGGACCCAAAGAAAAATGTTATGTCTTCTGTTGTCCCCAATATTTGGAAAATACACAGTGTTAACTCAAGAACAAAACAAACCATGAATAAAACAGTTATGACAAATCAAAAGGTACACCTGCTTTACTTTGTAGTACACTCTGAACGACTCATGAAAGATGAAACGGACACTGTTCGAAGGACATTTCAATGTGAAAATAAAAATGATGGAACATTCATACAAAGTGCTAGGATTTGAGTTTAACACATGAATATTCATGTGATAATGGAGGACCGAGATAGACTATCATCAATCGTAAGACACAATTTTTATTCAGAATGCTGAGTTTGAACATAATCAGTAGCATATACAGCCTGACAACCCAGTAAAACAACTCAGTTTGGGTTGCCACAGTATGTTTTGGAGGCTGAAGCAAAAGAAAAGAAATGAATAATCACTTAGCAAGAATAAAAAACTTTAAATATGTACCGGAAGAGCCTTGGGGTCCAATCCAACGTCCTCATTTTGTATTCAATGGCTTTATCAAGACCATCACTTCTTACTCAGTCCTGTGAGTGAGCCAGGAGCCTGTGACATTGTCTGCCGGAGTCCTTCAACTGATCTCTCCCCTCAGGGCAACTATTATCCCTCAAGGCTGTGCAACCTACTTTTCCTTTTCGAATATCGACTTCAAAACCGGTTATAGCTTAAAATTAAAATACATTTAAAAATTCAGTTTAGTGTGTTCTTGAGTTTACTTGGAGTTTGAGGGATAAAAATACTCAAATTCTCAGTTTGTGGCAAAATTCTTGTCTAATTTCATGTCTCGCCATTTCATGACAAATTAAAACATCAAACGCTATACCAGCAGGGACCATGGATCAATGGAGGCAAACATGTGACTCACAACAGTCAATACCACTATGGGCCTGTAGAAGATATGGGAAAGGCACATTCAGTGATATATTGACCTCACCTTAATGCAGCTTGACTGCAATCGTTAACAAGCTCTGGGAAAGAAATTCAATTCAAGCCCTTATTTCCAAAACAGGCACTAAACATGACATTTGTGTGGGTGTGTGCGCAAGTGCTGTTGTGTTTGTGGGGAGGGTTATGGGTTTAATAAATCTTCCACATCTACAACCCGTCTGCACCTGTGGGGCTAATTAAAGGGATGATTGGACTATGATGGAGGGAGGTCAGACTATGTATCAGCTACAGTGAACTATGAGATGTGTTGAAACACCTAATTGCTGTGTCATAGCAGTGGAAGAAAGCTGCATCTTAAAGCCTAAAAGAGTGTTGAGGGAAGGAAGAAGAGAAGGCTGTTAGCCACGTTCAACATAAACAGTATTTATACTCAACTTCACTCACACTTCCTCACCTTTTCACTGTGCTTTAGAAGACAGAAGATCTAAGGAGAGCAGATGAGGAGAACAAGATTTTTTTTTGCAGGCTGTCTAACAGTGTGAAACTGTAACTCTGACGTAGTTTATGACGGTAGTGATGTGGTGAACGTGGATTCACCAGCAGCAAAGAAGGCTCACAGATATTTTACAGTGACTGAAAGACCCTACAGAGACTAACATTAGCCAGTTAACCTACAATAAAGTGGCTCGCAGGTCAACTTTGACCAGCAAGGAAGTCAAATGTAGTGTTGTGTTGTTCACAAATGATTTGTTCAAAAGAACCGAATCTTTTAAGTGAATGTTCTGAACCAAAATCACTTCAAGTGATTCAATCAATCAATCAATCAAATTTTATTTACATATAGCGCCAATTCACAACAGTCGTTATCCCAAGGTGCTTTCCAATGAAAAAGAGCAGGTCGAGACCATGCTCATTGTTTGATAAATTATCAAGACCAAACCTTAAGATGGGATAGATTTGATTCATCTCATCTAACATGAGTGACAGTGGCAAGGAAAAACCTCCTTTTAACAGGCAGAAACCTTGGGAAGGACCAGACTCACGTTGGACAGCTACCAAGCTGCAGCTGGGTTTGTTCATTTCTCACTTCAGTGAAACTCTGCTAAATTTCCAACAAAACTTGCATACAGTAGGATACAGCTTTTAACAAGTAGTGTATAGAATCCACAGTTTGAGAAATGCATGACTGTCTGATCCTTGAATTCTTCACTGAACGTACTGTGGGGTAAACGCTCACTGAGCCCAATTCACTGAGTAGACCAGATAAATAGCATACCATCGGACAATACACTTGAAACATCATGATTTATAAACAAGTTCATTTTTACAAACCTGTTTGTCAAAGCAACACAGCCACAACACTCTCGTCTCCTAGTTCTAGAAGCTAACATCAGTACTGAACCCTGAACCGTTCAGCAGTGTATCAGTTCAGGAAGACAGAGTCGCAGGCTCCTCCCGCCAAGCGCTGATTGATTGGGTGAACAAATCTTTTGAACAAATCTTTGTAGTGAACTGATTCTAGTGATTCAGTACATCCAAATAAACGCCATGCCCATCACTAGTCAAATGCCCCATCAACT
The DNA here is from genome assembly GCA_962446985.1 of Xyrichtys novacula. Lineage (NCBI taxonomy): Eukaryota > Metazoa > Chordata > Actinopteri > Labriformes > Labridae > Xyrichtys > Xyrichtys novacula. Next base: position 3,522,375 of record OY660866.1, read on the forward strand.
ACACACATTTGTTGAATAAATTCCAACAGCACTGTGTAAAGATACAAGACCAGCCAGGTGAGAGTGGAGGTCCCAGTGATGGGAAGGAAACGTTTCTGATGTTTTGATGAGCTGTTTACCATACTGTCTAAAACCAGCTGTTGTTTTTTCCAGGGCTGACATAGTTCTTGCTGAAACAAAGTGCTTTTGAATTCATTTGGGCCACGACTGACTCCTCTAAGCTATCTCAGGTTGCTTGTTTTGTTTCCTTGCAATCTTTGTGTTCACGCATCTCCAAATGATCCAAGCTGAAGGGTTGTTTTGGAACAACATCTCCAAAAGAGAAGTCCTTCGGTAAAAGAGAAAATCTAGCTATAAAAAGGGAAAAAAGGACTCCTGTTCCTTCATCCAAAATCCTCTTTTGCAAGAGGTAATAATGCAGAATGGGTTTCCTAATGGTGTTGGATTTTTTATGCTCTGCCTCAAATTTCTGTTCTGGTAGGTTTTAAATTATTGTAAAATCTTAAAAGGCTTCAGAGTGATTGCTGTTCCTAACTGCACTGACAGAAAATGTCTGACGTCTGTCACTTATTTGGGGGAATATCTAAAACTTTGCTTGAACAACAGACAGATCCACTGTGCTCTGTTGTGAGGGAGAGGGGATGAAGAGGGTCTTGTTTTCCTATTTCCATTCAATGAGTGTCTACACTGCAGCACACAGCAGAGGGTAAAGGAGCACTGAAGGGTTGAGGAGCAGAGGACACAGAGGAATAGAGGAGTAAAATATCACCTGCATACAAAGCGTGTGTTTGTGAGTTTGACAATAAAAAAACTAACATTTAACAGTGTAATGTCCGTAAATTAACTACCCAGTAATGTTAACATCAACACTCACTTTCTGTTTTAATTCCAAATAGGGATGTCCCGATCCAATATTGATATCGGATATCTGTCTGATATCAGCAAAAAAACGGATATTGGATTATATCGGCCTTTATCTAAAATCCCTGATATCAGCACTCCGATACAAGCAGTCCATTCCAGACTCCACTCCGGCACCTCTATCTAGCAGCGCCTGGATCTAGCATTCAGAGCTCAAGTAATCACAACAACAGTGTGAACTACAGTACTAACAAAGTAGCAAAGAGTAGGGGTGATGTCGGCTGTGTGGCAATATTTTTCATTAAAGTCCGAAAAAGACTTCTCATGCACAAGTCTGTGCCAATATCGGATCAATACAGGTATCGGCCAATACTGAAGGCGACAATATCAGTATTGGATTGGAAGTAAAAAAAAGTTGTATTGGGACACCCCTAATTCCAAATGTAAAAATCCTAACTTTTTCATACACAGCATTTTGTGATAGACATGTTAAAAAAATCTGTTTTTGTTCTTCTAATTGATGATCATCCTTTGACCATGAATGAAACTCAACTTTACGACATCAGCATACAGCCACCTTTTGCAGTAAATAAATAAATAAACAAACTTGTCTTTTTTTAAGGCCAAAAACCTGATTATTTTCTGAATGTGAGTACAGGCAATGTAGTCTGTCCCTCCAGTGTTCATGTACAGCTGTCACAGTACAGATGATTGACAATGACACACAAAAAACCGCCTTCCAGCCAGCTGCTCTGCTTTATTTAAAGAGCTGTGTTTCCTTTTATGTCGACTACTGTTGTCTACTGAAGTCTTTCAAGACAATGGCATTACACAAGAGGAAGTCCTCCTTCCTATGCTGCGATGGCTATTAAAAACTCAAGATAGATTATTCAGGTTATACAGTTACTGGCAGTTGCTGTTGAAGACGATTCTGATGTAAGGGATAATATGACATTAATTTGATGAAGAGTTGATTCAAGTTTTTTAAATAATCAGTTGTTGTATTTTATCAAATGCATGAAACAACAACTTGGCATCATTTAGCGCCCATTGGCTCACCTCTCCATGATGAAGTACATCAAAATAAGCCACCGGGAAAATCACTGTCATTCAACTGATGACCAAGAATCGCCATTTTTCTTGGTCGGTGTCAAAAAGTTTACATGGAGTTGTCACACTTGAGTGAAATAAGAATTGATCATATGTTCATCAAGCACCCAAGCACTGGTACACAGAAAGAGCAGATCTACTAATAATGTCTGGTCTGTCCCAACCTGGACTGGCCTTTCACTGGAGCTAACAACCAGGTTATCTCAGATAGGGCTTCTTAGTGATTGATAGACCAAAACAGCGATTACACTGATTCACTTAAATATATATATAAATCATCACAGATCGCCGTCATTTTTCTGAGATTGACTGACAACAGTCACTGAACATAAACTGATATTCTCCACGGGATGGAAAGGTCCCTGGATGTTGTAAAGACACACATACTTTATCACAGAAAAGCTGCCAGCCTGGTGAAATGAGAAGATTTTAAAAGCAAGCCACAACATCCTGCTGCTATTTTTGTAGCCAATGCTGTAAACACAACAATTACACAACACCCCATTAATCACCACACCCCATATAAAAGATGGTCTAACCTTTTTAAAGGTATAATCTCTCAGTCTGAGAGTATGGCTGAGAGTAAAACATTATTAATCTAAAATAAATTAGAGAATATCTAAAGTAGTAACAGGTGCTGCCTAACGTAATGGAGTAGATGTACATTTGTTTTATCACAAATGTAACTGAGCAGGAGTGAAAAAAAATGCTTTGATAATGTCATTGATGCCAGTTATATTATTAGAAACAATACGAGGGTGGAGTAGGGAAATAGGAGTGTCAGACTGGTTGAGAAATGGCACTTAGACAATTCAATTTTATTCTAATATTCACATGTGAAGGGACTTAATATAGTGGCCAGAGAGAACTCCTGCATGTGTTTTGAGTAGAGCACATGTTCCAAGTGAATGAAACTGTAAGTGTTGTACCTCTATTGGCTTAATAAGCTGCTATGTCTGCCGGTGCTGTTTATTTTATGTAAATAAATGCTTTCATTTCTCTGCCCCAGATGGTGCCTACAAATATCTGCTGCTACTTTACAGTCTATTTTAACCCATATCTTGGACTAAGTGATGAATTGTTGCCATAAATGTGACATTTTTTGAGCTGATAGCAATTTAAGAAGTCGAGATGGAGAAAGAGAAAGCAGCGAGAGAAGATTTGGAACTTGATCAACGGCATATCAATCACTCAGCCTTGGGTGCTTGAGCAACGGCGCAAAGTGCCATATTCTCTCTTTGTTTGATGACCTCAATTTACCTCTGCCACCTCTCGTCCCTGCTGACTCAAACAGAAGTGAAGAGAAAGCCATGTTTTCAGGTTTTTATTTGGCTCATCAGCACTATTCTATAGCTTTGAGAGGGGGGGTACGGGGAGGTCCTGTTTACAGCTACCTCTTCCATCTTTATGTTCTATCCAGCACAGCGAGTTTGGCAGCACTACAGTGAGCACATTAGTGCACAGTTATGAAGAAACCACATGTTCTCTCCTTGTTGCTGACAGACACAGGGAGAAGAGAAGAATACGTGCCGGCCCACTTTTACTGGACACCCACCATCAGGAAGCTTTTTGTTAGATTATAAAAAATGTACAATGCATTGCACCATCTAAGGGTTGTAAAAATTTAACAGCTCTCATTCCTTCAACGGAGGCTACAACAATGAGAAAGGCTGGTCTGGAGAAAGCTATACTGTAGTTTTATTTGCCTTACTGATGTTGCTGCCAAGCAAATATAACTTTTTGTCTGCTTTTACAGCACTGCTGAGGGTCTGTGTTTCTAGAAACTACAAAAGACAAAGGGTTGGTGAATGCATGTCATCTAATGCATGACCAATTCTTTATACTTTAAAAATTATGAGCTTCTGCATCCAGACAGAACAAGTATGAGTAGATTTAAAAAGGCTCACTTTGTAAAACACGGGTTGTTGATCACTTCTGTAATTGAAAATAAGATTACTGAGCAGACAAAAGAGAGTCCTGAACTGCTCTGGTCTTTGGCAGTGTCAAAATATATAAGTATGTTTATCAGGAGAGGATATGTCACTTCTGAAAATGTTCTTTTTTTCCTACAGAGTTAGGAGTCTACAAGACTTTGCAATACTTTCTATATTGACTTGCATTTCTTCTTCCACTTATTCAAATAGGTCAAAACTCAGATGATAGCCTCTGGTTTAAACAGATGGAGAGACTCACTTTTGTCCAAGAGAGTTAAGTTGGTGAGTAAAACTGTAGAAACAAAATACATAAACTGAGCAACATTAAGTACTGATACTTCTGATAACTGAAATCTGACCATGTAAAGTTGAGAAATTTCCCCTGAGTTACTAGTAGCAAGTACTCATTTTTTAAAGGTACAACATTATTTTGGCATTTTCTGTGGTACAACAGGCTTGTCATCATAGGACAGCTTACAAGATTTTGGTGTTTTTGCAAGTTCAGTGTGGAGGCTTGCAATGTTTTTCACTCGGGAAATACCTGCTTCCTTAACTTTGAAATTCAGCACTGCTAATTTAACTAGGGACTCCAATTTTGCTTTCATTATAAATAATGTCATGTATAAATCAGTGGGTCCTGATTGATTTCTAAGTTTGTTATTGAGATGTTGCCACTGACTTAGCTTAGCTTTAGCTCCAACATTGATATTGGATATCAGTCCGATATGAAAATCGGGTTGTGTCGGCCTTCGCACAAAATACTTGCACCTGACTATACACATCAAGCACAATGCGATTTTTCAACTTTCCGAGGGGAAAAAAAAAAAGTGTCTCGGGTGGAAGCGAGAAAACTGACACAACACCGGACTGACTATTTTTCAGTTCTGATTAGACACTAGTGTTGAGATGTCTGTCTGTCATGATAGCATGTACTGAGTTGGGGCCAGTACCAGATAAGCACATTAAACGATAATCCATAAATGTAAGGTAACAACCGAGACCTAATGGTGCTGTGACAGCAACATACCATACATATGATATGTTGTATCTGAACAGGTTAGCTTACGAGTTAAGTTACTTAGCACAGATAATTGTTAAAACAAAGACGTTTATCAAATGTTAAAGCACACAAACCATCGTCATATCAGAAATCCGATGCTATGACTCTCCACAAGTTGTCCTTCAGGTCGTTATCTTTGTAATATTTGTGTCTTTTATCAAGTAGCACTCTGTTCTCCGACACGTAAACAATCAGCCGATCGGCCATGTTGGATATACCAGTGAATCTGACGTCGCAACAACACGAAATCTGATTGGTCAGAAGTGGACACACAGTATGCAAAACTTTAGAAAAATCTTGGTGTGAAAGGACCTTAAGAGTGATGTTGGTCTTGTGGCAGTATTTTTTTTTGTCCAAGTCTAAAAAAGACACTGTTGCTGAGTGAAAAACTTGTCATACACAATTTTGAGCCAATATCTGATTAATATCGGTATTGGTCAATATTTAAGGCTACAATATTGGCATCGTATCGGAAGTCAAAAAGTTGTATCGGTACAACCCTACTCACAGTTCATTTTTACACCATATGATTAGCTCTCTTTCCATTTCTTGTCATTTAGTCTTTTATTACAACAACACAAAATGCCTGAAATGGATACTGGGGTTAGGTAGAGTGGAACATCACACCTGTGATACCAGAACATAAAATTCTGTTTTAGCACAGAGTGCTTGTTTTCCGACCTCATTTTGCCTTCTGTTGTGTCAACATTTTCTTGAATCCCGGCCACTGAGGCTTACACAAAGGGCACTCTACCATGCTGCAGACAGTACTGAGCTTTAAATAACATTGTGGAGAGTATGTCAGTGGATTGACAAAACAGAGCAGAGAAGGAGGGGGGAGTCAGAGGCCAGTGGCTGATGTGGTGTGCATTCATAAATATACCTAATGGCTTGTTTTATGAACAGCAGTGATTCATTCTTCTCTTTTTTCTGCTCTTTTCTTGAGACTGATTGGTTTTGAAAGATTGAGACGATAATGCCGTGAGATACAAATGAGGAAGCTGTGAAAAATCTCATTTGAAAAAGCAAGGGGAAGCATAGCCGTGTAAACAAAATTCTATTTCACATTGTTAAAAGGTAATTTGTCTCCATCTTGCCTGGCAGAGCCTTCATAAATAAAACAGTGCACATTGCAGGTGAGCAATTCCTCCTATCTCTTCGTTTTTCTCAACTTTTTGTCTAGTTCGCTTCACTGCTTGCATGCAAATGAGACATATAAAGTCAAACTGGAGATAAGAAGGGACAAAATTAATAAGGTAAAGCCAGCGGCTGCATTAAACAGTAACAATTTGCTTTGCAGGATTTTTTTGTATTCCATTACAATTTGCGAGAGGTGTAAAGTAGAGTGTTACTTAAACTGTAACATTACTGATCACTGAAAGTGGCATTTTTCTTACACACTGTCAGAGATTACTTAAATAGATGTTCTTATTAAGGATACAGAGCCTGATACTATTCACAGCAGCAACAAATTTCTCAGTGTGTGACCAAGACAGCTGAGCTCTCCTGCTCTCAGAGCTGTGTGGGCAGTGTTCACATGTACCTGGGAGCATTGCATGTGGCTGTGGCCTTGCATTTCTTTGGCTGAGTTTCCAAGTTAGTATTTCTGCAAAAGCTGCAACAACTTTTCATACCATGGGCATGTCGGGGATGTGGGAACAGAATCGAAAGAAAAAATGTGGTGGCCAACTTCAAGTCTGAAGCCAGTGTTATATTATGTCAAAAAAGCAAGGAGCACTGACTCAAACATCTAACCTTACGCCTGGTTCACACAGGAAGCGCCGCGCGCGGAACGGAAGCGCCGCGCGCGCAGCGCCGCGCGCGCAGCGCCGGCTCACGCTTGGCTGTTCACACAGGAAGCGCTTTCTGCTGCGCTCTGACATGCCGGTCAGACATCGACTGAGCCCGGCAGTGCTCGGCCGTTTCCGTCTGTCCTCAGTTTTCCACACTTACGAGCGCTTTAAAAATGGGTAAATCAATATTTATTTACGTTTTTATTTCGTCATACATAAATTAAATATTGGCAGCATCTTCAAGTATTGTTTTAAATTATTATATAGGGGTAAACGACAAACAAATTGGGGAGTCTGTTGACTCCGTTGTATGTATAGCCTTGTTAGCTCGAGGCTATTGACTGTATCGTAATAAAGTACCCCCCCCCCCCCCCCGTCTCAATAACATCACTGAATCTCTGCAGCTCTCCCTCCGCGCGTGTGTGTGTGTGTGTGTGTGTGTGTGTGTGTGTGTTCATCGGTAAAAAAAAAATAGACTGACAAGCAACACCGTCAATCCTTTTCTAATTTATTGAAATTTACTTTATTTTGAAAATTGACCGGATTCTCTCGCATCTCCTTCCTGACTTCCTGTCTGGTCCGATCTGCTCTGTTGAGCTTTACATCGGCGCGCGCGGCTTGCGCCAAAAATCGAGAGAAGCGGAGCAGCCGCGCTCCAGAGCGCGAGCCGTTCCGCGCGCGAGCTGTGTGAACAGTCTCATAGGTTAACATGGGCGCCGATCTGAAACTCTGTGCGCGGTGCTTCCGTTCCGCGCGTGGCGCTTCCACGGGGATAAATCTCTTTGTGATTCAATTCAATTTGATCCTTGATAGCAAATATTCAAATCAATAATGATTAATTAAAATAAAGAGCAATTTGGTTTGGTTTGGTTTGATTATACCATAAAATTTACCATATGATGAGTCAAAAATTAAAGACAAATTCAGGGCAGCAATTTGTGCAGAATAATTTCGACAGGTGGTCGTTTGTTTCAAGATGTTCACTTTAGTTTCAACTACATAGATGGGGACAGAGAGAGTACTTTGAAGGGTGTGTTTGATTCATTACCAGTTTGCCTTTTTTTGTTAAAAAGCTATTCTGGATGTCATGTTTGGTAGGTAGGACATCACTTTTATAAGGGAACTCTACTCTGAATATTGTAAACTATAAAATAAATCCTAATACTAGTCCTGATAATAATGGTAGAGATGAAGACTAGCAGTGGGAGTGGAGACGAGCAGTAGAATAACTTTAACCACCACTGGGAGAATTTCCTGGTGGTCTTACTTGTATCTGTAGTATAGGTGCATCAGCATTGATTTTATTCTCTTTGATAACTCTCTAAAAAGCCATGACAGGATGTTGAAGCGGACCAGTTTTGCTATGTCCGTGCTACAGCTTTAAATGAGACTGTAAGGATACAAACTAATCAACAAAGTTGTCCATGGCACTGTCCTTTATCCCAAACTCTCAGGATATGCTTGAGATCTGCCTCTCTATTATGAGCAGACTTTGACACACTGTCAGACAAAAAAAAAAAAGCATCTCTCTCAGAAAGATATACACCAGGAGAAATATCCAGCCAGGTGCGTAGCAACATAAATTGAGAGTAAGTGGTGAGAAATAAACTTGTTGAAGGGAGGAGGATTAAATCTATCACTGAAGGAGAAGAAGAAGAGAACTGTACTGTTCATTTTGACTCTCGGATGATCTAAGCTTTACCGCTGTGTGAGATCATTTTATCAACGCTTGCATACTCTTTTGTGCTATAATTACTGATAGTTGGATGAGTTTAAGTTCACTCTCTTACAATTCATATTTTTTATGGGTTATTCTGCCCCGTTCAAGGTAATAAAATGATTAAGGTTAACAAAGTGTTATCAAAGTTTTGTAAGATATAGAAAGTCACATGTTTAGTCTTTTTGCACAAAACAGAAAAGGCAAACTCAGAAATAACAGTGGTAAAAGGACCTGTGTTGTTGTTTCCAGAGTACTGGCACGAAGAGCAACTTATTAACTCGAAGTGCTGCACAATTTATCTATTCACAGTTATGATAAGAGAATGCGCAATTACATAACCACATAAAACACTGTGATTCACTCTTCAAATACATGTGCATGCATGTGTCTGAGCACTTAATAACCTCTGTGTTGATGTTTTGAGTCTCTAAAGGTCAGCTGTCCTGCAGTTCAAGTACAGTATGTGTGTGAGTGTGTGTGTCCACATGCCTATCTGGTCAGAGGACACAAAGGGACCAACATGGATGTCTATGAGCATGAGTAATGCATATTGTAGTTTGTGGATTATACCTCTACCATGATGGTGCTGAACTACATAAAGACACAAAGACATTATGTGTCTCTAATGTAAATTTTCTTTTTCTAATACAAAACCAGAAGAAACAGTCCAAATGACAATATCAGTATTTGAGCAAAGGCCTACAGAGTAACCTCACCAGGTACAGCTGGTGGTAATGTCACTCAGAAAATGTCACTTTAGCTGGTGTTTTAGCAGATGATATCCAAACCATGTCCAAACCAATATGAGTAGCCACTCATACAAACCAAACCACAAAACTAAAGCTACTAAAATATTTAGCACCTTAAACTCTAAGCAACAGACCACAATAACAGAAAAGAGACATTTTCCTACCTTTTACAGTGGTTCCTTGTTGTTTTCCACTTCGACAGATCCTCCATCTTGCCTCAAATAAATCCCTCGGTGTTGTAGATAACTTTTTGGCAGTGGTCAGGTTCTTCTTGTGAGTTGTGGCCCAGATGTTCCTGCATATTTGTTGCTTAAATCCCAAATTCTGTTCATAAAGTAGCCTTTGCTGAAGCAGACTACTACTGGTTGCTAACTACCACTTGTAGCTGAGGCCGAGCTCTCTTTCATCAGGTGACAAACCTCCCGCCATCATTAGAAAGTAATTATAAAAGTTTGGCGGACCGCGACGTTCAAACGCTGTAAACCCCGCCCAGCGGAAGAGAGAAGAAAGGGAGCCGCTAATCAAAAAGCACCTGGCTGTGGCGGTGCTCCGTCAGCGCATGCGCAGTTAAAAGACTCGCCTCTGCTCGGATGTCACCTGTTTGTGTGCAGTCTATCAGGAAATCATGCGATCTCACGTAAGTTGTTCTTCGTGTCGTTTTGTGTAAGTTTTAAGAGTTAATAGAAGTTTAAATACTCAGTTCTTTAAAGGGAATCCTATTATCCTTAAAAATAAAATGAAATTAACAAGGATAAATAATATGAAAAATGGCTCATCTTACCCCACTCTCTCCAATGTGTTGATCTTCTTCTGATCAACTCACCATAAACAAGAATATCAACAAAAAAGACATCTTGCCACCAATTAATTGTTTTTCATAATCTGAACATAGTTGATACAGGAAGTGTGCAGGAAAATTAGGAAAACTTTGGATCTTAGTAACTACTCTTCTTACATCTGAATCCTCTCCTAATCTGATTTATTTGTATACATATTTGGTATTATTTTAGTTTGTTTGTGGCTATAGCTTGCTCGTGTGCTGCTTGGAAGAATGAGGGAACAAAAATGATTTAATAACCCTCAGGAAAGTTGACAAAACACGCTTTGAGAACTGGCTGGGCTACACCCACATTTCAGCAAATTTCATGATGTTCTGTTTTTTATGGTTGACTGATTTTTATTGTCAAATTCCATCATTCCATTTGTGTTTATTGCATCCTGGGAATCATTGGGCCCTAAATGTGTGTAGTGGAGAGAGAGTGAACCGAAGCACAAGTCATCCAGTCAGATGTGATCAGCCTGTCTTTCACACAATCCTGTTGCAGTGTGTGTCATACATGGCTACAGTAAAGGAAAACAAACATTCAGAGGTATTTATTGAGGTATCTTGATCTCATAAGATCTGTACCAGTCACAAAATGATCAATTAACAATATCAAAATTGATTACAAACTTTTTAAAATTAAGAGGGTTAGCTTAGGACAGACCTCATCACATTCAGCCAGCTCAGATAGCAAGCACACGCTTATACATCCAACTGCACATGCACTCTGCTGTGTCTGCAGTCAGGTCCCTCTCTAGTTTGACTGTATGATAGAAATACTAACAAAAGGCTCTAGTTAACTAGAAACTGGAAATTTTAACAGGTTTTATGGGAACTGAGAAATGAAAGTCCAATAAGTCTTTGTTGACACTGCTGTAGGATTTTCCGCAATAAATAAAATCATTATTGTGAAATACCTTCGTGTGAAAAAAAAAATGCACCTTATCAATTTTTCATAGCTTTTCCTTTGCAAATGTCTGTTTGGTATATTTAGGCACATTTCTTTTACATTCATGATAAATAGTTGTGCGACAGTTCGTGGCCAGAGTGTAATCCAGTTAGTCTCTGTTACAGGTCGGCATTCACAGGCCTAACTGGTTAAGGTTAATACATAATAAAGTGGAGAGAGAACATGTATTTGCAGGTACTTTGAATAGTTTTTCTCTTTTTTGGATGAACTCTTCTCTTCTTATCTCACAAATGTCTCATTCATGTAGTTTAGCTCAGAAATAATGTTTTGACTTCCTGAGAGAGGCTTGATGCTAAAACACATCATCAGGGTGTGTTTTTGGGTTAATATGGCTACGGCAATAAAATAAAGGAATTTTACTATTTAAAAGATAAATTTTTTCATGTTTTTCTGTGACTGCAAAGTTTTGATGTCAGATTTTTTTAAACCACAGAGAATCCTTTTTTCATTGGTGCTTTCCATGGTACTGAAATAGCCTCCTTCTCCTGCAGTTTTGTATGTAGGTCCATTATTTGCTACAGAATTAGCTATGTTAATGTCGAATACCAGACCATATATCTGCTCACCATTAGCAACAAATAGTTACAGGATGTGGTTGCTGCTGGCTGGAGTAAAAGGAAAACAAATTGATATTCCTTTTGTGTGTTACTTCTTACGTGCCCTGGTGCCCAGATCAAGCAATCTTTGTATGACGATATTTTCAAGAACACATTACAAAGACCAGCCATGTTTCTGACCGGTTATTTACTAAATAAGAACAGGTGAACTCCACACTCCCACAGTCGCCTCAGTTGTGGCTTCAGCAGAGTCTATAAATGAACAACTTTGGGACAAGAGCATTTTTATTGTGCTTCCTTTGTGACTAAGAACTACGTCTGTGATTGAAGTGATAAGAGCACCAAAACAAGATAAGAAACAGCTATCTTAAGTTGTGCTATTGTTGGTTCCTGGCCTAATCAGTTGTGATGCAGTTAGCCAGCAGTATCTAGCCTAATGTGTCTCATAAAAATGATCCAGTGCTATCATAAAGACTAATGTTTCTGCTGCTTTAGACTCCAATTACTTCTTTATCCACTGTAGGGAAAGCGAGATGGGAAAGGTCAGCTTTGAAACACTGAAAGTTACTCAGAAGAGGAGCTGTGAGGAATATCTAGAAAACATGTCAGTCATTCATACATTTATTCCACTTTTTAATCCCCCTGTGTTAATGACTTGTTTTTGAATTATGCATCATTGCCTAGTTCCGCATTTTGGTCATATGACTTGAATAGTTCATATGAAATCTTAAAGTTCTTAAAGGCAATTAACCTTAATATTTTATATTTGCCAGTACGCCAATATGGAGATTAAACAGACCAGGGGATCACATCGGGAAATAATTATTCCCATGTTTATTACGTGCTGCTTTCTCACTTAATGCTTAGCACCGGGGAACGTATTCTCCAGGGGGGTGTTCTTTTCAGGCATCTCAAACAAAGCAAATTTTAAAAAGGAAACCATCTAATTGCCAGAGCACCAGCAAAGGATAAAATGCACCATAATTGTAGCATCCTGATGCTGCGGTGCAATTTGAACATGGTATTATTTTGTTACATTTCTGATACCTTTTCTGTGCAAATATGAATAATTAAAAAATGAGTTCTGTTCACAGTCATCAGCATGTACAGCACTGCACAGCTTGATTAAATTATTTTTGTCTTGAAAGAGTCGTAACAGCTGGTGCATTATTTATAACCGCGTTTGCTTTTGCAAGACTCAATGAAATGGGGGAAAAAGGCTGTTCACAATATATATCTGTTACTGTTGTAAAAACAGTTATGGATTACCAGTATACGATGCAGTAGAAGCAGGTGTAGTAGTTTAGTAAAAGAGGAAAATCCACTTCATTGTTAATCATTTTGGGAGCTGTGACACCTCAAAAAAAGCAAATCCTTAGAAGGAAACCCCTCCTTGTTTTCAATATATGACCTGTTAGCAGTTTCACATGAGATTAAATAAAAGACTATATATATTCCCATTGAGTTCCTGTGGGATATCCTTGACAATTCAGAGATCCTTCAGGTATTGTAATTGCTAACCCACCTCAAGAATACTGTACATAAAAATTCACAGGTGAATCATAATGAGGCTGTATTCTACTTACAGTGAGGGTAATAAGAAAACAGAAAAAAGCTGTTTTGATCACTATAGCCCTCAATCTTAGACCATCTGAGACTCATGCAAGACCCTAATCCTATTGGATTTCACTAGGCCTTTATCCATTCGAATACAGCAATCACTGGAAGTAGGATAGATGAATAAATTTACCATACAGTGATATAGATTGTTTTTACAGACACTATAATAAAAATCTTTCAGGTAACAATGTGAAAAACTAAGGGATTCTTCAGACATAGTGATAAATCCAAAATAATAGCAACCTTTCGTAAGTTTAATATCAAGTTTCAGCAAATGTTCAAGCTGTTTTGTTTCACTCTTTTTACCCTCACACTTCCATTTCTGGACTTAGCAAGCAGCTAATTTTTAAAAAACAAAAAACCTCCAAGGACTCTCTGTATACTACTCAACAAGCACCAAACAAACGCAATTAGCAACCATCTGGTGGACAAAGAGGAATTTTTAGCACCTGAAGGGACCGAGATTTCCCACAGGAGTCTATTTTGTCCAAAAACAGCATTCAAATAGAGCGATTATTGGACTTACCAGCAGTGGACGAGGTTGAAAAAGGATACCAGCTGCATACAATAGGGTCCAGTACTTTGAGTAGGGCATGCCAGATGGTACTTTATCAGGTAAAGAAAAGCACCCTATGGTCCTTTGGGTTTTTCCAATCTGTGGGTACCTCACATCACGTTATAAAGTTTGTTTGTTTTTTTACTTCAATGAAATCCCGATAGACACATGATCACATTTTCCCTGGAAATTTATGGGAGAATCACCTCAGAGGGCATAAGTTTATTTTCAGCTTGAAGAACTCCAATGAGGCCACACTGTGGAATTGTAATGTCAAATAAAGTTTTTGTGACTGCTGGATATGTGAACTACAAATGTGCCTTATTTACTCAAAATGGGACGAGTGAATAGTGCTTTTATAACCTGTTCCTGTGGTGAAAAAAAGTTGATTATAGCATTTTCTTTTATTTTTGTCACTACTTTTGGCCTACCCTGCAGGCTCTTGTTTTTCTTCTAGCTGTCAGACATTATAGCAAAGCTTTTTAAAGCATAGATGAAAATTCAGTGTGATTCTTATATCAGACTTGACATAAGACCACCTTCCGCAGCAAGAACACTTCTCCAACAAACACATATGTCTTCAAAAATGCTGTGTATTATTCATAGGCAAACTCATAGCATCCACCCGGATACACTTTTTTTTTAAGTGAGTCTGTGGAAAAAAAAACTGTCTGGCCACTAGATGCTTGGCATTTACTCTAATTCAAGACAACATTGAGACCTAATTTTATATTCACACTGGGACTCACATCATCATGTGAGATCACTTACTGTAGGTTTAAATCATCATTTGGGGCTCAGTGTGCACATCCACTTAAATGAATTTACACTTTTAATGCAGTGTTGGAGATTATACCCGACAGGAAATGTTTGGTCCAAGTTAAGCCAACCTCAAGTAGACGTCACTGAAGATAACAAACTTCGCCCTGAGATCTCATTATGTCGTGTGCATTTGTATATGTGTCCTGACTGAAACAAAGTGTGCATACCAGGAGGACACACCGCACAGACTTGGTTGTATTTTGAAACATGCACTGACGTGTTGTGCTGCGTTCCAGTTGTACTCTGAAGTCGGGATTTCCAAGCTCCAAGTTGGAAATTCATCTGGGATGCCCCCCTGAGGTCGGATTCCAACTCGGAAAGTCGGCTGATCCTCACCAACCCCGACTTGACGACAAGGTCATAATCCAAGATGGCAGCGCAGTGCATCAACAGTGAAGAGTAACAGTGAAGGCTCTCGTAATGTATTATTTATTAGCACTTCTGTTTTGTTTTAGTGATATTAAATAAGTGGTATATGTTGTACCGGCTAAATGTCTAACTGTGAACATGGTGCTATGCTGTTTGTAGAGTAAAATACTGTCTTATGCTTGTTTAATGGAACTCCATCAACTCGGGTTTAACGTGTCAGCTCCGACATCCAACTCCCAAGGTAACTGGAATGCAACATTACTATTGAAAAAGTTGGCGTATTTTCAAACCAACCCCAAATTTGGGTCAAAATAACTTACACATCTCGAAAAGGAAAACTCAAACCCTTATTTTTTATGAGCTACTACAGTTTATTTTTTTGAAAAATCAATGTATAAAATGCTCTGTCGGTGCTAGAAAGACATTATACTACTCGGATACTTATATTTCAATAATAGGAATATTCAGTAAGAGTGAGAGATGCAGACAAAGTTGCACAAAACCATGCACACAAGCAGAGAAATGTGTTATGTGTTCCTTTATGCTCTTCATATCTGTTGGGTCTCTGTTCTAAGGCAGCTTATCAAAATGAGTGACAGTGTAGGGATGTGTCACCTACTTAAGGGGAAAAGGAGGAGTGAACCAGTACCTTTTATTTAGAAAAATGCATGTGGCTGCTGTTCATTTTACTGCTTGTCAAAAAGACATCTGTTAGAGGGTAAAGAAGCAAAACTTTTGATGATTACAAATGTTTCTCCAAGTTTGACCATGGATTAAGTGAAAAGGCTTTATCCACTTGCTGAACTTCTTATTTTTATAAGTCTTACAAGGAACTTTAAGAGGTAAACAAGGAAAGGATGTTTGCAATACAAATATAGGCGGAAAGCAACAAAAATGAACAAATACAGACAAGGAAAAACAGCCTTGGAAAAGCTATATTTTACTTCAATTTGCAGATTGTCCAGTAAAAAAACATCTCAAGGATGCTATTGTGAAGGTTCTTTTGAACTCACCCAGCACCCTTGGGCTTTTATCAGTGCAGCCACGTGTTCTTTTGCTGCAGTCTCTTTCTGCTGTGTTCTCACTCGACCAACAGGTACATTTTGTCTCTGCTATAGCATTTTAAATTTAAGAGAAACATACAGTATATGCAACAGTTAAATGCATGCAAGTACAAGCCATGTTTTAAGAGTTTTGTCATGCAGAGTGCACCACACATTCAGATGACAAATTGGAGCATCATGACAAGATGAGGAAGATGAATGGATGACAATTTGGCCAATAGAGGGATGCTTACAATCGGATTTTAACTGAAAAATTAATACTTACATTTGTTTTGCATATTATTTCTTCGTCTCCTGTTATGTAGGACAACACACTCCAGCAAAAAACCTCTTTTCAGGCCTAGAAAAACTGCAGCCAAACCTCAGAAGCATTCTTCCTTAACTCAAAAAAAAAAAAGATAAACACCAGTGAGTGGTATGAGTGTTTTGAACATGTTGACTGGCTTCTTTTCATGAGCAGGAAGAGGAACTGGCAAAAGATAAGGGATTCAGTCCAATGAGTCTGACTTTAAATATGTCTAATAGTGAATGTGCACACAGAGGATTGAATCTGAAGCTTTGTAGAGAAGAGACCTGGTCCACTTAGAAATGCAGATGGGGTGTGAAAAATGGAGGGACAACTTTAAAAACTGACCATGAGAGTTGACATGATGCCTCAACCTATCATAAATACTTTATGAATTCAAATCCAACAGCCCTCCAGCACTTTCATGTCAGTCCTGGAAAAAGGTGAAGTACATGACAAGTGCCACACTGTCATTAGTGTCACCTGTGTCTACTGTCCCACCCGTGGGTCGTTTCCCAGTCTGTATATGTGTTGACTGTCTTCTGTGTCAGTTCATCATAAGCTGTCATAAGGTTTTTTTTTTTTAAATTGGATTTTTGATTGGACTTTTGGACTTCAGACCGCTGTGTATTGCTATCCTGTGGTTGTTACTTAAGTTGGTATAACTAGAGAAGCAAGCGGTCGGCAACATTCATCTCTCGAGGGAGTGTCTGACTCGGTGTTACGGTGTGTTTGACCCTAAATTAATTTTACACCGGAATATCCTTTTAAGTCTACATTTTGGGTCCTTTCTTTTTGTTAAGTCCACGACCCTTTCCATCTGGGGTTTTAGGGAGAAAACTCTTAAAGTATTTTCAGCCCTAATTTGAGTTGAACAGCCTGCAGAGTCTGTTAAAATCTTAAATATCGGCTGAAAATCAAATTAGAGAAATTTCCAGAAGGATCTTTTATAAGGAAGTACATGAGCAGATGGAGGTCACCTGCTTCAGCCACAAGCCCTCACGCCTCCTGCCCTCACCACTCCTCAGACCCTGAATCCCTTCCCTTCTCCGTCCCCCAATCAATAAACTTACTGGTGTAGCTGAAAACAACTGGTATTATACCTTCATAGTTTGTTTGTTCAACAAGAAACCAACATATTTTGGTTTTCTTTGGGTTAATACCATGTTATTTTATCATAAACTTGTATTTTAAACCCCAGTAGGTTCAGTTTGTTCATAAAGTCATACCCTAAGGATAATATACCCCAGTTTTATCCCTTGACTTTGCTTTCTCTCAACTTTCTCACACATCACTTCACAGTTTCCACATACTTTGCCAATCAAGCCTGATGTAGTATTATAAAAGTACAATAAAAATAGACCACAGAGTAGAAAAAGAGGACAACTACCAAACTCCTAATTTGCAAGCTGATTTCAAGAGCAATCAGGAGGCACTTGCAATCGTGTGGCAGCCTGACATGTGGTTCTAATCTCCAAGCAGGCAGTGAGCACTGAGTAAACCTTCTTTGTACTTTTTGCATCCTCTCTCTACACCTTCCTCCTCCTCAGTAGGAGCCTACCTGTACGATGTGGATCATGAGAACATTGTGCATTAGATTGAATCTTCCAGACATCATTCACAGGAGTTACAGCTGGAAGCAGCACTGGTATTCTCTCCAGGATTAAGCTGCTTTTAAATTGGCTGCCATGAACAAGATGAGCCGTGGAGCAGAAAAGTAAAGTAAGCCAGAGGATGGATGAAAAGAGAGGGAGGAGGAGAAAGCAGGGGATAATGAGCTTTGTTAAGGCTAGAAAAAAGGTGACACCGTGTTTAACTTTGAGAATTATGGCCCTGATCGTGTGAAATGAGGAAAACTTGAGGAAGTTATTCACTGAGTGGTAATTAAATTCAATATGAAACTTTAAATCAGCTAAATAAATTGCTTTTCTAAATTAGCTTTCTTGATGCCTCCTTAGGCCAGCTTTTGGGATCCGCGTATTTGTTTGCTGTACCTTAATTTTGCTAAGTGGGATGTTTTCAGAAACAATTTTTTCAGCATTGATTTTTTTTGGAAGGGTCGGAAAAAACTTAATTTGAAAAATTGGAAACATTTAAATGTGATCACATCAATTTCATTCATTCAATACTAAATTTACCGGCTGAATTTTACCATTTATTTATTAACAGTCAGGAATGGATGGTTTAAAACCCTAAAAACCTTTGCTTTAAACCTTTATAAAGAATTAGAAAAACTTTAAATTACATGAACACATTTATCTGCCACAGTGTCGCCAGAGTTTTCAGTTTTCATCCCTGTAGTTGTGTCTTAATGTGAGGCATTTCACTGAAAACAGTTAACAAGTCTACCTAATTATCTTCATTAGAGTGAGGCCTTAAATTATGTTTCTAATCAGGCGGTATATTTGCTGAAAACAAAAGAGTGCATTAGTTGAATTTCACATGTCTTTGTCTTTCGCACAGTTGTGTATTCGGGGATTAATTAGGCTGTGTCGTTTATTGTTTATCACCTGCGTTTGCTTGATATCTTATAGGCTAGTGTGATATTTCAATAAACTGTCCAGACAGAGTGCACAGAAAATCAGATAATCAGCTCCTTCTGTTCATTTTCTTCGACTAAAATAAAGTGGTCATGCTCAGTACAGACCGGTGACAGCAATTTATCAAATTTTATTCGTGTTTTACGGTCAAAAACGTTTATGGAACTTGTGTGGACAGAGCCTTCTCCGCTGCCAGCCCCACCCTCTGGAATTCACTCCCCAAACTCACTCAAGACTGTACAGACCCCTATACTTTCAAATCACTCCTAAAAACACACCTTTTTAAATTCGCTTTTAACCTGTGAACTGTTCTTTTATTACCATTTCATATGGTGTCCTTTTTTAACCTTTTACATTGTTGGTTTTATTTCTTAAAATTTTCTGTATTTTAAATTGTGTTTTTTCTTTGTAAAGTGTCTTTGAGGACCTGTAAAAGTGCATTATAAATAACATTTATTATTATTAAAATTATATTAGTAAAAATTCAGATCTTTAACGGCTCTGAGAATGTAGGAGAATTTCAGCCAATATTTACCAAAAAGGCAAATTAATCTACTGTACGTTAGCAGCATAGAGATGAAGTTTTCACTGTCTTTGTTGGTAAATTTCTGTGTTTTTAACTGCTGTAAAACTGCGATAGAGTGCAACCATAGTCTGTGACATTACTGTTTGGTGCAGATGTGACTGACCTTTGACAAAAGCAAACCAACTGTGAAACTGTTGAAAATCTAAACCACTGAGGACAAGACAATTTAACTTGTGTGAATGACTCTTAAAGCTCCAGAGTCTGATGTGTATGGTGTGTCTGTGTCTCAGGAGTCAAGTCACTGACTGGAAGATTGGTTGTTCAATCCCCGAGCTATCCCACCCCAACTGTTTCTTTCTGTATTGTTACACCCCACCCTCCAGTGGCCTTATAGAGCAGACGACCTCCCACAGAAAGACCCAGTGAAAATCACAGAAAACACCTTCTTCACTCAAAATCCATGGGATTCATTATTATTACCAAACCATTAAACAAATAACAACTAAACACTGAATAAAAAAAACATACTCTGCATGAGAGGCAGCAGGGCAGCAGTTCCTGCTCCACACGTCTCTGACTTCAGCAGACAGCAGTGGACTTTTAATGCCTCAAAGCAGGTGAACCTCATTGACTTTGTTTGAACTACACCTGCAGGGTGAGACACCAAAGAAAGAGGGGAAGACACACAGAACAATAAAATATACAGCTTTGCCCACAACAGAAGGAAAGTGACATTTAGTGAAAAGTGATCTAAGTGGGTAGAAAGATGATCACAAACAATTATATCACACTATTTCTTTATGTATTTGAAGAGCATAGAAGATTTTTTATGTTTATGAATTCAGCTGAAATTCAGACTGATGCCCTTTCATGTCATTAAAAAGCAAACAAAACCATTAGTGTCAATATTAACATCTACGTGTCACCATTTTTGACACTTGAAATTGATGCATAAGGTAGGTGTCTGCCAAGCAGCCAAAAAAACAGTCCTGTTTTTAAATTTCCATATAAAATATTCACAATAAATGACATTTTGACTGTCAGAAGTCAGCAGGATGAGATTTTTGTTGAAAGACACTGCTTTAGCATCAAGAGGACAAGGTAAGTGAAGGCTGCTTTGACTACAGGCAGCACCAAACTTGACATAAACCCAAAGTTTTAAGACTTTGAAATACTTTTTAGACAAAAAAGTCCTCCAACCAATTCAACCATTTAGGCTCTTTGATCGTAACCTTGCATACTGCAGAAATAAGCATCTCCAATTCAGAGCATTTGGTTGTGAGATGAGACTAGAATTCAGCTCTTTATGGTGGAAACAGGGTTATGTTTACCATACTGTTTATGTAGTCTTGTTTTATCCTTTGAATTGATTACAAAGCACTTTGTGGCAATTGTTCTTGAAAGGCATTTTATTAAAAGAGTCTATTATTATTATTATTATTATTATTATCATTATTATTATTATTATTAGCAGCAGCAGCGGTAGTAGTAGTTGCAGTAAAACTCTTGTTCACAGTTTCACACACATCTTCTCTTCTTATATTTTTTACATTAAAACTATTGTTCAAACCCACCGAGCGCTATAACTACAAACTTCCACTACTGTCATAACAGCAGCTACTTTCCTGTGATCTTTCCTCTGTTTTACTCAAGACATTGACAAGCCACCGAATCAAAACAGAGAATCTGGTTATTATGTAGTGCACTATATGAAATTTAGAGTTGTGTTGTTCGCGAACGATTCGTTCAAAAGAACCAAATCTTTTAAGTAAAGGTACTTCCTCGAGTGATTCGTTCGTTTCTCACTTCAGTTGAGCTGAAGTAAGAAACAGCATTGCCAGGCCAGCAGCCGGCGAACAAGGAACCACATGCACAGACGCCTGAATCATTTGGTGAATGAATCACGCGTTGAACTACACACTCTGGAATCATTTTTGTTGGACAAGACTACCTTATGTAACAAATAGAACATTAAACCCGCAGCACCCTATCATTGCTTTGTGAGGGAACGGTTCATGTTCAGTTTGAATTCTTCTAAACGTGCAGTGAATAAATCACTCACTGAGCCCAATTTACTGAGCAGTCCTGATAAATGGCATACAATAGGACGGTACACTTAAAACATCATGACTTTTGCCAAAGCAACACAACCAAACACTCTTGTCTCCCAGTCCCAGAAACTATGAATTGAACTGAATCCAAAATCATTCAGCTGTGTATCAGTTCAAGAGGTCGGAGTCGCCAAGTGATTCTTTGATTTGGTGAACGAATCTTTTGAACAAATCTTTTTAGCGAACTGATTCTAGTGATTCAGTACATGTATAAGGACTGCTGTGCCCATCACTAATGGAAGGAACCATCATTGGCTCCTGAGGAGTAAAAAAACACCAAAGCCAAAGTGTCCTTTCAGATTCTAGTGAAACTGCAGAGTGTGTTTGACTGAAACACCATTACAAATCATTAAGGGGGACAGATCATGTACCAGGTTAATGTGTGTAAATACCTCACATAGTCTTTGAGAGCATGTTGCTCACATCTACTTTCTCTTCTCTTCATTATTATTTCAAAGGGCATTGTCAGCTTCAAAGGCCCTGATGTTGAAAGATGTTGCCTCTCCCTACTGTTGTGTCTGGAGTTTCCTGCCCAACTACACTAACACAGATAGAATAAAGTTAATTGCCAAGGAGACTGGCAGCTGAGAGGAAGTGGCTCAGGCAAGAAACAAGTCCCATTATTTACACAAGAAACTTTACTGTTCAAGAGAGAAGTTTTCATTTATCACTAGAACTTGTTTATGCAGTCGTGTCCTCTCTATTAAAAAACCCACATGCTTTTTCTCTCACCCACTTTAAAGATCTTTTAAAACTGCTAGTGATGTCAACAGGCTCCAGTTAGCGACTCATTATTCACTTAACAAACAATATCAAATGCTCCATTCTGTCTAGCATGCATCCTTTAATGGAGCTCGGATTTTTTTCAGAAGTGTATCCAGGGAAATTGCTTTATTAGATTATTTATCACCTCAGCAAGGAAGATATTTTGGATGTTTTCTCATGATAACGACTTATTATCTCATTATCTTGATATAACAAAGTTAGTTTAGTCATGATAACAGTTATTTTTTTCATTATCTCAACATAACAAAGATTGTTTGTGATAATTAATCATTTTGCCGACCTAAAATTGTAACTTTTAAAAACGCCCTCTGGAGTGGGACATTTCTGAAACGCTGTAGCCATCATTGTCAACAGCGAGCCGGGGTTTTCAATAAAATGCTGTCAACATGTCCACTTTACGCATGTGTGTTACACTTTCAACATGGGAACATTTAACTGCCAACAGTAACAATGGCAGACACATTATTTATTAATACGTTATCACAAGAAAATGATCTTTGTTATGTCGAGATAACGAGATAATAAGTCATTATTATGAGACAGCAGTGCATAAAAATAAAATGAAAAAATCCACGGCCATTCTCGTCTTTATGTAGAGAGAACATAACGCCTTCTATTTGTTTTTTTTTTACTAGATCAAGACTAATTCCCCAGAATTCAGTGCAACAGTAAGAATGGGGGAAATGTTGTAGACTCTGTTTAACTCACGTTGTACTGGCAGTAGTAGTATTTAGTATTAAGGTGCCGTGGCTGCTTCAGTGGGGTGGACTACCCTGCCCTGATAGAAGAAGAGGCTAAAATGAAAAGGGTTGAATTGCCTGATTGGACCTTCATGGCTCTGAAATCATGAAAAAATGTAAAGTCTCTTTTCTAAACCCTTCTCACTCCTGCTACATGCACAATATAGTTTGACAAGACCTATGAATTGCTGTTTTGGTCTATTCATTAGATTGTTCCTGACACTACTTGGAACAAAAAAAATGCCTTGTTATTGTCGTTTTTATGCAAAATACCTTTTTTCTTCTGTTCACCAAACATCAACATCAGGTTTCAGACCTTTAAATCCCATCACTTGCCTTTGCTGGTCTTTATGGTGCACTTTCTACTTTGACTTGAATCATGAAGACAGAACACGGCAGATATTAAACATAACAAAACTGGCCCCAAAACAGTTTTTTCGGAGACAAACTGCAGAGACTGTCTGGCAGGGAGGAAGCCATCTTCTGGGACCGCCAGGCGTAAAGCTGGCATAGAGAGGGGGTAAATGGAGATTAAATGCTCTGTGCAACTCCAAATTTATCAACAACAAACATAAAAAGGGAGATGAGCAGAGTGAACATATTGATCATGCCAACTAATCTCAGGGAATTCTTTACTAAAAATGTAATGAGCAGTGACGTTATCATCCACATTTTGCTTTAGTTCACAGCTCATCCTTGGATAAACCAACACAGATTCACATCAGATCAGGGGGGAGGTGACACGACTAAACCATAGACTGTATGTAGAATGGACAGCATCTGCCTCCTTGCAGGGTGAAGCCACCGTGAGAACAGCACCCTCTGGTGACGGGCTGCAGTATAGGTCATAAAAACTTTAGAGATTTATTACACAGAATATAATTTTTTTTTGCCCTGTTTGGGATGTTGACATGTAGTTATTGTAAGACTGGTTTGTGTTCAAGTCCTCTTTTTTCTTTACTGCTCCATTTTTAAAAGTTATTAGGAGGTTCATGTTTTCTATGATTGACAATTGATACAGCCTATGGACGTAAGAAGATTGCGTAGTTCACCCGGAGGATATGCTGTTTTAGCCAAGAGTCATCACAGCCAAATGCGTATATTGTTACTGCGCAATGTTGGTTTCAGGAAGTGGACATAAAACACGGAAATACCGAGAACAATTTGGCTTCAAATTCGTTCAACGACGGAAGGCGGAAGCAAGTTGTCCATAGTATAGACAGTCTATGGGCTGAACAGAAGAGCTGAAATGGTTTTAAAGTGTTACCAGGGCCAGTAAAAGATTATTAAAAAAATGTTTGCCCCTGTCGATAGGCTTGTGTTGACAAATGTTCCCTTTTGGTATACTTTATGTCTTTATGGACAAAGATGAACAACAGGTTAATAAACTGGGACTTGTTTCTGGGCTTAGAAACATTGTAAAGACAGCACTCAGCTCAGTTCTATTGAGGAAAACTCAGCCTGGTATTAGACAGAGTAGCAAACAAAATATTTTCTTACAAATCACTTCAATTAGCCTGGGCACTCTGCCATTGATGGAGAGCAGCTGATTAGATATAATACTGAGAAAAAAAAAATATCTTTACACCGATGACATTGGAGTGATGTTGTGTTTGAAAAAATATGCAGCAGTGATATTAAAGAGGTATACTTTCATCATTGTTGCCCTGAAGGTGAAGGCCGTTTCTGCACCACTTGCCATTATAAAGGTGTCAGTTACTGGCTTGTTGATTGATGTTGTCTCACAAAGCATCAGGGATTTGTAAAGATGGCAGAGAGGGAGGACAGTCGTGACAAAAACAATCTCCCTGTGGCAAACTTTTACATATATGACCTGTGAATGAGACCGGCACATCATGGATATACTGCCACCTTAAGTAAATGTATGCCGGTGGATGTGACGACTTATATTTTCTTAAACCACCCTGTCAGCTCTTCCACATAATCCATCTAAATTCAACCAAAGCCCGGTGTAAGTCTATGCTCTGTTGGGAAATTTATTGTTATTTGTTTTGTGCTCGTTTTTTCAATTCCCGCTCAAAGTTTACATCTGTGCCACCATGAGCTGGATCCTTCCTGCTCTCCAGTTAGCATAAAAGTCTCTCCTCCTATCTCCTTTAGTCTGCTGGGTTTCGCTCTTCCTCTGTGAACACTGGCTCATAAATATGTCCACAGTAAGACTCAGCAGACTCAGCTGATCGGTGTGCCGCATGTGTCTGCCTCATCAGAGACGAGCGTAGAAATGAAAGGGCTCCATCGAGGCAAAGTAAAGCACTGAGAAATGTTGTGTACTCTTGCACTGAGAAGCGTGCCTTGGTTGAGGTTTGTTAAACAAAATTATATGGCAGTGCACTTGATAGCCTGGTGTCTACTCTGGGACTCCTGCTACTATTTTCAACAGAGGAGTTGAACTGATTGGGATCCTCTGTGGTTAATAAACCTGATATCCACAAGTACCTCTTACAACCCCAACTAAGAAAACAAACACCTTAAATCTAGCCCGGGTCTTGGTTGCCTGGTACACACCTTTTTTTACAAGATCCAGACTTACCCCAATTTCCACCGCATCCAGAACGGCTATGAAAAGGCCATATCTGCCCATCACAGCTGATCGTAACCAGTCAAGTTAATGCGTCAATTTCCACCGGCTTTTTTCCGTTCCGTGGCGGATCGCCGGACTCTGCAGCTGACTGCAAGAGTTCTATTTGTTCCGGACGCCGGAGCATGCCGAAAAAATTCAGCATAGATTAATCTGTGCTGGAAAGGAAGTCGATCACAGACACAAAATAAAACATTCCGTGTTTCAGGCGGATCGTATCTCACACCATGCAAATGGGCGGGGACGAACAAATGAAAGGTTTTTAGACCGCATTTCACCCTGATGACAACATGGATGAGGGGATGCTGATTCTAAAAGTCTAGAAGTGGATTTCCTCCTCTGCAAGGACACAATCTACTGCTTGTATGGTTATGTGGCTATAGAGATAACTCATTATCGTGCGATTGCATGTGAATTAGCAGGTTCTTGTGAGTTCTCGCGATTCCCACATTCCATAATCCGCCATGAAATTCGCCTCCGTAACGGATCTGGTAGGAATTGGTGGATGGCGAAAATAGCCGCCGTTCCGGATACGGCAGAAATTCAGGGTTAGGTTTGGTGTTGAGTAATGAGAGCAATATTAATGGTGAATTTTTGATGGTGAAAAGTAAGCTAGCATTTTTCTGTAGTTTGTTAGATTACGGTTGCATCCAAAACACTTAAAGCTCCTGTGGGGAACTTTTTGCACCCTTGTTGACAAAACTTCTCTTCTACATGACTAAACAGTTGACGAAAAGAAAAAAATCTGCTGGTGTTTCACAGACAAATGTAAACTAATTTTGCATATTATACGTGGAAATGTTTTTTTTTTTTCAGCAGCTTGACAGACACCTACCGTTTACAGTTTCAGGCATAACAAATATCAAATTAGGAACTGTCAGTCTTGTCCCTGGTGGTCTTGTTTGCTTTTAGATATCAGAAAAAAAGGCATTTTAAGTTAACTCAGTGTATTTCATAAATGTAAAAAAATTCTCCATTGAAGCTTTAACTGCATCCTTTGGCTATTAGTTTTTTTTGTAGCTACTGCACCTTATAAATCAGTCTTTTTCAGTGCTCTGTCTCCCTCACGGCACCGAAAAACACCTCAAGGCCTCGGCAGTAAGCAGAGGTCTTTCACCCTTCAACTTCAATCAAAGTTTGTAGAGCCAATGGAGCGTGAGAGGAACTTTTGAGGTATTTTTCCGAGAGTGTAACAGCACGGAATTGACCACAGAACACCTGTCACAGTGGATCATCAGGCATGTAGATCACATATTCTAGTGAGTGAGGTTTACCTTTCCCCTGAGGTTTCGACAGTCTGATACGGTTAGCGAAGCACAAGATGACGTCCTCTGGTTTAATTCAGAGGAACTGTAGAGGGCTCTGAATATAAAAGCCCCTCTGGTGTATCAAGTCAGGACAACAGTTGTGACTGCAACGACATTAAGAAGAGGAAGTTTTAAAACTTTCTGCCGCTCAGATTCCTCTCTTTATTTTATTTGACTTTTGCAGGTGGATGGTATTATTGAAATCTCCTCTCTAAGGTTCCCCCCGAGCAGACTGTGATACTGCGTCACAGGCTGTGAGAGAAAAAGCGCTGAGTACATCACTGCCCTGCTTAGACCTTTCCTTCAGCTCTCTTAAACCCCTCTGAATTTACTTAAAGATTGCTCTTCTGGTTTATAAAGCGCCAGCTGACCTGGCTCCACAACACATTTCTCACCGGCTCACTTTTTTTTTTCTCCAGCTACAGACCTCTATAATCATCTGGGCGACAAATTTTAGTTGTCCCAAGAATGGAATCCAAATCCAGAGAAGCTGCTTTTAGTCACATACTGAGGAGCAGCCTGTAAGATGACCGGAGACGTGGCCCTAATCTTATCAATTTATAGAGGAGGCGCATAACATCCCTCTTCTGCCAGGCCTTTTATTAGTTTTTATCCAAAGCCTGTGTGCAAGTGTGTGTGTGTGTGTGTGTGCACTCTGTTGTTGTTGAACGTAGTGGTTTGTGCGTTTTGGCGGCAGCGAGGAGAATGGTTTAATCTTGTGCCATGTATCCTGGACTCTGTTTTTGTGTTGGCAGTGTTCTCCTCATATGAATCAGACTGAATAGCTTTGTATGAATGCACAAGGGGCGGACAAATTAAAAGGACCATCTGAGGATAGCATGAAAAACCTTTGAAATAATATCCAAACCTTCATTTTCTCTGGTCATGAATTACAGATGCTCTGTCACGCCTGTCTGCGGCCCACAAAGACACACCAGGCCCTCTTTAGCACCTGTTTGAGATGCAATGAGAAGTCAGAAAACACTGGTGTCAATTCAGCTGCTTTTATATTAGATGTTTACAGCACCTGTTTCGGCTAAAAGTCAGGTGATGCGGTAGATGAGAAAGCCTGTGTGAAAAGCGCAAACGCGGGTAAACAGCACATGGTCCGTCCCAACTGCTACCCACACACCAGCCCTCACATTTCACCACAAAAAAGGCTCAATTACCATGAATATAATATTGGTGTACACCATAATATGATACAAAATGTTAAATAAGTCAGTCATTAAAGGGATATTCCGGCGTAAAATTAATTTAGGGTCAAACACACCGTAACACCGAGTTAGACAACCCCTCAAGAGATGAATGTTGCTGACCGCTTGCTTCTCTAAATTAATTTTACGGCGGAATATCCCTTTAACCTTCTGGGATCAATAAAGTTCTTCTCTTATTTTATAAGCCATCGATGTTTGCAGAGTCCACATTAAAAGATAAATCTGTACACAGGGGTCTGGATTTTCAGCAGAACTGTTTTGGTTCCTAGTCATAATATGTTTGTAGTCTGAGTGGCACGGTCCAATCACATCTCAGCAGGCGTTGGTGTTCTCAGGAAAAACAGTCCACGAGGACTGCCAAAGCAGGTAAACAGCCATTATGCCGCCCCAGTTTCTATTCGCAGTAATCTGATGATTTATTTATCTCTAAACAGATCTATCTTCATGCAACTGCAGCTTATATACAGCCTGTGTTGGAAATGAGTCACCAAACCTTTAGTCCCAGATGAGTCTTGAGTCCTCAAGCCAAGTCACCTGAAAAGAATCCGAGTTAAGTCCTCACTATGTGGATCTAAGTCCAAGCCGAGTCCTCGTTCTTCATGTTATTTATTACAGAGAAAGCAGCTGGTGTAGGGGAAACTGTACAATAGAAATATAAGTATAGATTAGTTGAAGTTGAAGACTAAAGAGCTGGAGACTAAAGAAAGTCTAAAAACAGACTTAATGACCTGTTTTTGCAATGTGTTGAAAAACAGGATGCAGGCCACGGCCTGAGAGGTCACGTCGACCTGGTCGCACATGGTTCTGCCAAATTCGACAGGAAATCTGTCCAGCAAAACATGTTTACACAAAAGTCACGTTGTTGGCTATCAGACACCAAGGTGAAGTACTCTTACGGGAGAGACCATGACTGATGTCACTGGAGAAGTATAAAGGATTTGGGATTGTTTGGTTCTGGGTCGGTCTGTCTGATTGTCATGACATTGTGGTTGACGCTTTGACTGGAATAAATCTCGCAAGAAGCTGCCAACTGATTCTGTCTTCGGGTGTTTCATTTTTGCACCTTCTGCATCTATGAAATCTACAATAATGGATATGCAGAAAACTTCTTTTATCCATATCTGTCATTTTTATCGGCATGTTATTATTAACACTGGCTTTTTACTGGTCCTGCCGTGTTGAGATTTGTGTTGTGGGTAATTGTTGGAAACCTTGCTTATCTTGTTAGAGAGACACATTAATTGTTTCTGCGGTAGGATCAGGTTTCTGACAAACTCTAAAATACCTGCAGCCTAGCAGAAAGATAGTGATAGATGATAGACAATGATTGCAGATGGGACCTGAGATGGCTCAACATGTAAAACAGAAATTATTTGCGTGTCTTTTTGCACCACAGAGCAGGTATGTTAGTTATTTTCATTTTGATGTAAGTTACTACAAAGTGTTTGAAGGACTTCCTTCAGGGGACTTCAGGCTCGACTTTGATGTGATAAGATGTTTAGTTATGTAATTTGCATTACAGGTATCTTCATTATTTTTTAAAAAGTGTCCCTTGTAGTTGATTTTCTATTATGTTTTATAAACCAACAAATTATTTATAAGTTCAATTTTTCTTTTTTGACATAGGTAATACGGGGTAGTGCCTGTCGTCATGTGCTGCTCTGGCGCTCTCATTTCTCTCTGTCAGTCTGCTTCACATTTCAGTTTACACAGTACACATGTATGGCTCAACAGCTAGATAACCAACAAGAGCGATGAAATCTGACAAACTTGGGCCAAACACCGCTGATCATCAAGGTAACATGTCAGCAAGGTTTCTTTAAAATAAACAACAGTGTACAACATGTGGGTAGAGTTTGAGGTAATGTCAGGGAACAAGAGAAAGCTGCAAAGTAATAATAAATGCAAGCTGAGCAGATGGAAGAGAGAGGGAGCTGTCTATATTTGCATTTAACTTAATATTTAGAGTTACACTTGAAACCTCTGTGCCAAAACATGTCACTTGAGGAGATTTCTTACTTGGTCTGCCTGCTCTGGATAAGTTAACAAACAACACAATTGAGGAGACTGTGTTTATATTTAAACACAAAGAACAGCTGATGATTTATTTTAATCAGAACTATGATCTTTCCTTTCACCTAATCTAGTTGTTGCTGTGGTTGCACCAAACAAACTGGATGAGATACATGAAACTGTACTTTGTGTGTCTTCATGACATGTACGGGCAGTGAAATAAAGGACTGAATGTGTACCATAGTTTAACATTTAGGAAAGTAGGGTGGTAAATGTCTTGACAGAAATTCTTTAGTTTATACCTTTTGCTATTGTTGTTATGAATACCATCATACAGTGATGTGTTTTTACTGTTGTGAGAGAAATGAGGCTGCAGGTGTGAAACTGTACAGGAGTTTGAAATGACTGTAAAAAAGTTTTCAATTACTAACAAGACAGAGATTGGATAATTGTTGCCAGGAGCGCAAATGCACTTGCATGAATGCCCTTATCAAATGCAAACACACACAAACACAAACACAAACACAAACACAAACACACACTCTTTGGTCATGTGAGCAGCAGAATAGACCTCGAACTCTTCCTCACCTTCAAAGCTTTGAAATTTTAAACAGTAGTTTCATTGTCTTCCGTGTATGCAGAGCTGGGTCATAGAGGCAGCAGACAAAGCAAGCATCAAAATCCCTCTTCCTACTGATGCCACCCTGGGAGATTCCAAGGCATCTTCATGCCAGATGGGATATATAATCCCTCCAGTGTGTTCAGGATCCACCTCAGGGTGTCCTTCCTGTTGGCCATGTTGGCCAGAACAACCCCAAAAAGGGTCACCCAGGAGGCACTCTTATCAGATGCCCAAAACCACTCTAAATGAAGCTCCAGCGTAAGTTCAGTCCAGAAGACTATAACTGCTGTCACAGCTGTCAGTGTCTTTCCATGCCTACTCACCCTTCCTGCTGCCATCACTCAGAGCAGCCATTGGTTAATCGACCATTCACCGGTGTCTTCCCTGACCCGTAAGCATGGTAACACACACTCACTGTCAGCCTATCCCCGTTACGCACATGTTTTAAAACAACTCTCCTCTCTGCCGCTTGTTCTTTCTCGCCGCTGGTTTGAGCGCAGCACCCTCCACTTCCCCATCTCCACGCAATCTCAGCAGAATCAACATTGCCATCATTCTTCCAACCGGTCCCAGGAGTCATCAGCCACGTCCACCAATGGCTTCAGGACTCCATCAGGGATTTTCCTGCCGCCGCACAGATCAAGCTTCCTACGATCTCAGAAATCACCCCGTTGAGTCCGAACACCAAAGGCTTTCTGTCAAGCATCATTCTAATAATTGTCAAATAAAATTTCTAAATCTTTAAATGTCTTTCCTGAAGCAGTGGCTTTAACCCAAGCTGCCTCTGATGTTTGAGCTTAAGACCCAGACTTTAAGTCCAGCCACTCTTCACAGTGGATCCTACAATTAAACACAAGAAAGCAAGGACAGTAAGTGATGGTTCAATGAAGAGAAAGTAACATTTCACTCATGAAGTGAAAATATATAAAATATTACGGTAAATTACTGCCAGGAAACAGAGTAAAACCAGATTACTGATGATTTTTAAGCTGATGTTATAGAGAGCTGACAGATAGTTAGGAAATGGAGACTAAACATTTCCTTGGAAACATCTGCTGGGTCATGATTGATTCCCAGGATCACCATAATGAAATCACTCTCATCCTTCATCTCATTGATTTAAACAACACTGTCAAATGTTTCCTTCCTGGCCAGAGCTGGTTAAAAACAGATGGCATCATCCTCTTTTGGCAGACACCCCGAATCGAGCCATGCTATTAAACAAGAGGAGGTAAGTATACATTACGAAGGTCTATTGGGAGTGTTTTTGTCCTCCCAAGGACCCATTGATTACTTGTCAAATGACAGCAGAGGATATACAGTAGACGGCTGAGGGTCACATAATGAGAAAGGTGCTGATCTGGGCTGGAAACCTGAAGTACGATCACGACGCTTGGACTTATTCTTCTTTTAATGGCATCAGACAAAACCCCAAAGTCGATGTTCATTATAATTGGACTAATTGGCAGGTGGCCATGATCAAACAAAATCCACAGCACATGAAAGGGTCAGTAATATCCGGTGAAAAAGATACAAGATGCCAAAAGATTCAAAAGCGAAGCAGATTCACAGAACTGAGATCAAATATATGGTGTCCTCAGTCATTGAAAACCTAAAAAAACAACTGAAGAGTGAAGACAAGTTTGAAAACAGTCACTGCCTTGGCATTATTATCACTAATTAAGTCACGAGGGAGGGAGAGATCACTTTGAACATTATCTCTTTTTTAACATCTGAGTCTGTGAGAGCACTGTGCCATTAGGAAACACACAGATAAAGGCACTTGAGCAGTCAGCAAGACGCCGTACAGCCTCTGCCAGTAAGTGCAAGCAATCTTATAGTGTTGAAGCCAGAAGAGTGTGATTGAGCAGGATGGCTCAATGAATGCAGATATATTTACTCAGTGTTGCTCTGGGAAACATCAATCTGATATGCATCACTTCTCAAAAGTTGGAGCATCATTGATCCATGAAAAGCGCTAAATGATTTAAGAGCAAGCATTTCTTCCACAGCACTTGTGTAGCAGCTAAAGGGCAAAGCTTGTAAAGAAGAAGGGATGGAGTTAATGCGTATATTGAAAGGAGAAAAAACACAACCATCTCGCTGAAAGCAGAATAAAAATCCATACCATGAATCATCACAGCGCCATTCAAAGCTTCATTTTGAGCTCACCCTTATAAAGCCCAGCTGAACTCATACAGTAAATCATGCTTGCTACCAAGGTTACTGTCTCACACGATCCAATGCGACCGTTAGCCATAATTATTAATATGAGCTCATAAAATGATGCATGATTTCCTCAGGTGGACTGCTTTAGGCGGGATGCGAAATAAATCTGGCACTTGAGCAAATCAATATGAAGCACATACTGAAAGTTACAAAGAGTTTTCTTTTCCCTCATGAATTTGAGTTGAAGGCACTTAAGGCACTTGTGTTGCAGCCAGCTGAGTGATACATTTGTACCGGTGTTTTAGGCGAGTACTGAAGTGTCTGGCAGGTATTTCTGCACACAAGTGATTGAAATTGACCCAGCAAGAAACATGTGTTTACTGCCTGGCTAGAACAAATTGTTGTTGGACTGACATGTTGCACACGAATCTTTTTTTGGTGTTTGCAAATATCACTTTGTAAGAAAACGAAATGTTATGGTCATTCATGTTATTTGTGCGACCACTGCTGGGACAGGATCAGAGTATGATGCAAAGCTAGCAATTTGCAAGTCGTGTAAACAGATATTTAAATTCCAACGGGACTAAAGGTCTGATTGTTGAGATCACTTTAAAGACCCACTCTGGTGAAAATCATGTTTTTCTTGTTGTCTACATGTTCATATGGCATTTTTTCTGATACTAGAGGACATATTACAAGAAAAAGAAGTGCGAAATTGCCTTTCTGAGTATTTCTGCGTTCAAATCGCTGTGAATCTCTGGCAGACCCAAACGGCAGGATCAGATACAATAAGATTTCCTGCATAACCAATCCAATCTCCGCCCCCAAGCCCAACTATGCAGGCCAAGCTCGGAGAAACAGGGAGGACGATCGCGGAACAAGTGTGTGCTCGTAAGAAAGCTAAATATGATATGAGCTTTCATTATGCCCCTAAACACTTTTTCTCCCTAGCTTTTACCTAGCTCTTGATTGGTATTTTATATTTGTTTTTTATCTACTTATGTATTTTATATTTGTTTTTATTTATGGTGTATTTGTAACTCAATTTTACTTTGCTGTATTTTAATCTTGTATTCTGTGTTTTTTATCATATTGTTTACTGTCTGTTTTATGTATTTTGCTGTGCGTTATTGACCTGTACAGCACTTGTTTTTAAAGTGCTCTATAAATAAAGTTTGAGTTGAGTTGAGTAAAGACATTAGTGTCCGAGAGCTGAATAGCTCCTATGTAACCTGCGTCTTCTACGACACCGGCAATGTTAGGCTGCAAGCTAACTCGAGGAGAACTGTGCAGAGCAGCGCTGTCTCCATCCACGACTCAGAGGTGAATTGCTAATGATCTACTGGAGCTCTGCAGAAGAAAAGACCTTGAAAACGACACAGGTAACATGATTTTGGCTAAAAACTTCGTAATCACAGTTTAAACACCACTGAGAACACTTTAAATAGTAAAAAGAAACAGTCAGAGTGGGACTTTAAGGGTTCGTTGATTGAGAGAAAGACTCTAGACTAGATGTATTGTGAGACAGGGAGATGGTGAAGATTCTGAAGGACAGAGGTGATGTGGTTACAGGAGAGAAAGTATGGGGGTAGGCTGGTTGCAGAGTTTCAGAGATTATTGAGGACAATTATGATTATTGAGAGCAACAGGAAGAGACTAGTTATGTTTTTGAGGGGAAAGGAGAGATCTCTGGTGATATGATTGGCATGATGTTTAAACAAGAAGCTGCAGTGGAAAATGACTGACGGCGATGAGACAAGAGTGGAGGTGTCTATCGTGAGGCAGACGTTTCAGGGGGTATATTTGAGAGATTCAGAGTTAAAAATAAACGGTAACTGATTTGCCACAGGTAAATTGGAGGAAGCTGGCTTGCATTTATGATTTTATTTTGGTAAAGCAGTTTGCCAAATTGGAGCAGATTGGAGATGGAAATCTGACTTCAACTGCATATGAGGACCATGTTTCTGTATCATTTTAGCGGTCCCCTTCCTCTGACTTACGCTTTTACATTTATTTTTCATTTAAAACTTAACCTTTCTTCATGTCTTCAGTTCTTATTTCTTCACTTTTACTTGGTTTTCAAAACTTCAGTCCCCTTGGTCTCGGGTTTTTGTTTTGGCTGGAAAGTTGTGGGTTCTTATGTCTTTGTTTTAATGACATCTTATGCTGCGTTCCAGTTGTACTTGGAAGTCGGAATTTCCAAGCTCCGAGTCGGAAATTAGTCTGGAACGCACCCCTGTAGTTGGATTTCCGACTCAGAAAGTCGGATGATCCTCACCAACCCCGACTTGACGACAAAGTCATAATCCAAGATGGCAGCACAGTGCATCAACAGTAAAGAGTAACGGGCAAAACCCACAGGATCCGGAACGGCTACACTCCACTCCAGCACAGCAGGTGGATCAATTCCACAAGCATTATAATCAATGTGTGCCATTCCACAAATTCTGTCTGCCATTCGGCTCCGCTGCGGATCAGCTCTGACAGCCGGAAGGCTTCTATTTTTGCCAGATGCCGCAGCACAGCGCATCATTTCGGTGCAGCGCAGCACGAGCAGCAGCGGAAGTTGTATGCGGCTACAGAGTAAAATATATTAAAAAAAAAGGTCAATACGTTAAACTTTTCTTAGCTTGATAATAGGAGAGGTCATGGTTGTGGGTGTTTATATACACCACCGTTTATATTCACCGATTGGTGGATCTCATTCAATGTCTCACTGGGAGACACACGAGATCTCGTGAGATCTCGTCCAGTCTCGCAAGAACTATCAGTAATATCGTAGGGGCTTCTCCTCCGATGGCGGTGGCGGGTCGGACACCGTAGGCGCCATATGCTTGCGTATTTGATCTGCCTGCTGGTCCAGAGCGGAGCAGAGCTGATCCGGATCCAGTGGGATTCCCAGGTAACAGTGAAAGCTCTCGTAATGTATCATTTATTAGCACTTCTGCTTCATTTTGTGAAATTAAATAAGTGGTGTATGTTGTACTGCTCAACGTCTAACTGTGAACACAGTGCTATGGTGTCTTTAGAGTAAAATTCTCGGTTGTGCATTGTTTACAACTGGTATAACTAACAACAACTAACAACAGCTGACAACGGCTAACGACAGCTGACAATAGTAAACAACAGCTAACAACGGCTAACTGTAGGCGTCCATCTGGGTTTTCAGACTTGTTAACTGGACCACCATTAACTCGGGTGTAACATCATTCCCAGCTCCGAAATCCGACTTCCGAGGTGACTGGAATGCAGCATTAGTTCATGTGACACTTATCAAAGCTTTTGTCTTCCACTGATTTTTATTTTATTTTATTTTTATTCTTTATTGCTAATAATGTCTCATTCGAAATGTTGTTTGATTGAACATGTAGTCTGGCTTTTATTCTCGTTTAGGCTCCTCTCATGTTGTTGTTTTATATATTTTTTTGCTTTGTTTTCCCGCCTGTCAAAGCACTTTATAAACTCTTGTTTTTAAAAGTGCTAAATAAAAGTTATTATTAAAATGTATGATCTTACAAAGGAGAATGAAGAGGAGGGGACCAAGCACCGAACCATGGGGGACACCTTATGATACACAAGCAGCAGAGGAGGTGCACTTACTGGTTTTGAAAAACTGTCATCTGTTGGGGGATGAGCTCTGAGCCATGAGAGCTCAGTGAGTGTGTCGCTGCAAGATTTCAGACAGAGAAGAGAATGACCTGGTCGATGGTTTCAACCAGAGGTCAGGGATGATGAAAATGTGAAGGTGGCTAGAGTCCGAGGAGAGGAGAAGGTCATAGTAACTTGGAAGAGGGCTGTTTGAGTCCTGTGCTGAGAACAGGATCCAGATTCAAATGTTCTGAACGGGTTACTGGAGGTGAAGTGGTATTTGAGTTAAGCAGCAACGTGTCCCAGAATTTTTGACAGGAATTAGTCATGATGTCAGGGTTGAGTCGTGGCTTTTTGAGGACATGGGTGACAGCAGAGAGTTTGAGGGGCTGAGTCACTGATCCAGAGCTGAGATGACTTGATGATTACAGAAATAGGTACAGAGATGGAAGACAAAGGTGGATGGGATGAGCCAGATTCTTCAAACTGAAAAACTCTGGCTGGGCTAAGTTGGTAACTCAAGGAACAGAAGCTACAGACTCGCACTGTTCAATAGGATGGGTTCGATTTTAAACCCAAAAGCAGATCTGACGAAGCATAACAGTGAATTTATTGATCGGGGGAAAGGAGGAAGGAAGGGATCCAGGGCCCGAGGAGTGGTGAAGGCTGGAGGCGTGAGGGTCTGTGGCTGAAGCAGAGTTGCAGAGATTGAGCGGCTTGCACCAGGGCTCGTAAAGAATGGAAGAGGGAGAACAAACACGAGAGTCACAGGGAAGCACTCAAACATAAGAAATGTAGAAGAAGAAGAAGAAGCAAAACACAAGAGAACTCCAGCAGAGTTGTACCACATGAGATATGGGAATTATCTGGCAACGGAGAGGCATCAGAGCAGAGTTTAAGAGCTGCTGGTGATTGCAGTGATTAGGTGCAGGTGTGAGTGTGCAGGGAGAACCAGGGCAGGAGGAAACACCCAAAGAAGACAAACACAACCCCACACAAGAAACACATCCAGCAATTTACCAAAATAAAAACCAAAAATGTTGCAATCACCAAACATAATTGTAGTTTAGGCTCTGCTACTGCGTTGTTTGCATGTTTGGAGTGATGCCTTGTCCCCCACCAGTGGCTCGGAGAAAGAGGACAAACAAGACATGATGTATGTTCTTATCAGCAAACTGCAAAACCGTCCATTTCATCCTCCAAATCTATAAATATCTGTTTAGGCATAGTGGGAATACTGTGCACTGTGGAGGTGTCACAATGCTGCCAGGTGCTGCAGCAATCTTTCTTTTTAGAAGAGCACAATGCAGTTTTTTTTATTCTGCATAGTTTTACTGATCAAACTCTGAAGTCCCTTCCTCCCCTCACCCACACGAAGGTGAGTGCTTTGGACTCACAATATTCAAAAGTGCTGGGTGTTAAAAATGGATCCCAGTGATCATTGCCCCGCAAGTCAAGTGTGCTTATAAGTGCGTAAAAAGACAAGATCAAAGTAAAAATAAGGGTGCAGTTTTATGACAGTAATGTTGCAGTTAAAAGCCTGTGAAAACAGTAATTAATACCATCTGTGGCTCTGTGGTGCTCAGTTTTGAAACTTCTGCAATTTGAGGGCATAAAGGGTCAGGCTATCTCAGCCTCAGCTGCTTTGATTTTGACCGCTTGTTTTTAAAATAGAGAAAATCTTCCTCTGATAAGCTCTCTAACTTCACGCAAGTGGATTATTAAATCACTGGAGTATCACTCGAACGCTGAGTTCTTACACTTAATTAAAGAAACTTCTGAAAATGTCTCCCAACTGCCTTTCCTGCTGAACTTCACGATCTAAATAAAGAAATGAGAACCCATAATCATGCAAACCGTTGGGTGGAGACGTTGTGGACTTCAGGTTTCTCTGTAAGATATGTAGGATTTTGTAGACAGCCCAGATTGCCACATTAGAGAAATAAAACAACAGACTAGGACTGGGCGATTACATGATCGTGAATAATGATTGTGATAAATTTCAGTCTGATCACAGTGATCAGCTGTGAGCTTATTTACTCGATCAAACATGACGGAGATCTGCGTCACAACACAACAGCCAATCAGAGTCGAGCTTTTCCTGCTCACTTCTATAAGTTGCCAGAGAAGTAAACAGGGGAAGTAAACAGAGTGACCGAACGTGGAGCTAAACGTGGAGCTGAGGACAGCAAAATAGATGTCAGCCGTGATTTTGAGTCATCCTTAAAAGATGTCGTTTTTGAGAAGAAAGTTATTCAAAGTCGGTTGTGTAGCGGTGGTTCGGGTATCTCCGAAGTGATGTCAAGTATTGAAGCCGATGTACATGGTATGTCGGTGGTCGGTGCCCTCAAAAACCAGCAACACAACAGATGGGCTACCGTTGGACCCCCCCTCAAATCTAGCTCTTCTCATTAGCAAAATAGATGTCAGCCATGACTGTGAGTCAGAAGATGCCATTGTTGAGAAGAAAACTTATTCAATGTCGGTGGTGTGGTGGTGGTTCGGGTATCTCCAAAGTGATGTCGAGCAATGAAGCCGATGTACATGGTATGTCGGCGGTCGGTGCCCTCAAAAACTGGCAACACAACAAATCTGTTTAATCACTTGAATAAGAACTACCAAGTGATGATGCGGAAAGCATGAAAATGCAACCGGAGTCTGCACAGCCTGACACTGCTGACAGAACAAGAAGCATTAGCAGTTTAGCCACAACTAGCGGTGCAGCCACCAAACCAAAGCAGTGATCAATCATATCATCTATGTTTACATCATCTAATGTTTACGTTTAAGGCGTCTTTATTAGCCCTGAGGGGGCGAGTTGTTTATTTTGGGTCTTACATACCTGCAGAAACACTCAGGACTGTTAAGTAGGTCACTTTATGATTTAGTATTTATCAACATTTGTTGCATTGTTGAGTAAATATGGTTTTTATATTTTTCTGTCTATCTTATATTATTTACTTTGTATGTCAACAAAATATTGAACTAATCTCTTGTGTCTTCAGTTTTTAGTACAGATGCATCAAAACTGGCAGTTTAAATAGATTTTTCAAAATCGTGATAATAATCGAGATTGGACAATATGACAAAATATATCGTGATCTTTTTTTTTTGCCAAATCGCCCAGGCCTATAACAGACCTAACTGAAGATTTTAATATTGTAGTTTGATACAAATAATCATATAGTTTCATACTCAAAGACTTGCAAACACACTCCTGACTTGAGTACTGAGCTTTTTCCCAGACATGTCTTTATTATGCAGCTGCTATTGCAATTGTACTTTAATCATTTGAACTGCTCATTAGATACAGATATCCCAGAGCATCCATTTACAAGCACTTTGAAATAAAAGGAAAACATTGCACAATGATGAAAACAGAAACTATATTCCCTTTTAATGGATAATAAGCAGGATGATAAAGTCTATGTGAAACGACACTTCACTCAGCAGCCCTCCTGCACAGTTTCCCCAGGCTGCTTCTGCTGCTGCTTGTGCTGAGATCAGGTAATCTGCCAAATCTGTTAAGCTTATTAGCCTCTGGAAGATCTGTTAACTTAAAAAAAATGTAATACCAGAGATTTAGAGTATCTTCGGAGGGTGGTAACAACACTCAATAATTTATGAATAACATTACTGCATGAACCAAAATCATGGCAAGAGTTCCAGCATGCCAGATTTCTCTCTCAGCAACGTTGTTATGCAAGTGCTCAGCTCAGACACTTCCTCATTCACAATTTATGCTCAGCTCCTGTACGCCCACACACTAAACCTTTCTACTCCCCACCCTTTTTTTTCTCCCCTTACCCCCAAAAACTGTAAATCCATGTCCTGGAACACAAATATGTCTCCATCATACCAAATTTGGGTTGCTATTTATTCACCACAAGACATTTTATGCACTCTTGGGTTTTGCTTTCTACTCCATTAGGAGAATAAGAGGAAGCCAGTATGCTGCTAGCTGTCCTAGGGCTTGTCGACTTTCAAAAAGCAGGGAAGATGAAACTAATGTTTGCAATGCATGAATGATAGTCCAGTGTTGTCAAATGTCGGTGGTCATCCAGCAGATTGCTGTCCAATATGCAGTGTGCACAATTCATGAAGACAGTATAGGTTAGCAGAGGCGATATCCTTATAAATGTCCCCTTCTGCTTGTCAGCACCTAAGTGTGCTCCCACAGACTGGCAGGCAACAAACTGTAAAGTGAAACAGAATCGCTGCATGCTGAGAGGCAAATTAAAAAACAGTAAGAGTGGTAGGCAGCCATCCTAATTAGCCTATTTTGTGTAACACCCCTAAAACAATACCTACAATTTTCCTTTTGAGGTGTAAATGCAACATTTCCAAACAGAAAAAAACAACAACACAAAAATCCAACACCTGGCATGTCATGCTGGGTCAACACTCATGCTATACGGGAGAGAAGTTTGTTGTCTCTCAGGAACCGGATGGAAAACACACAGAAAAGAAAGCTCAGAGATGATCTTCAGGGAAATGGGAGTCATCGTTTGATGTTTGTGTGAAGAGGTGCAGGGATAATAAACCACACTGGGAGTTGGGAGCAGCGAAACGGTTTCTCTGACATCATTATGATATTATAATTGCTGGGTGATGGGCAGAGGAGCAGCTCACACAAACATGCTGTCTGAGTTTTTGGAAATGCAGAATAATGACAGTGAGTTTTTCACAATGACGCAGAATCACATATATAGAACTGTGTTACATATTGAAAAATAAAAACGGTGGGACTTTGTGAGAATATATCTTTACATTTGAATGTTTAAATAGAGATGCACAGTACATATAGCTCTGTTAAGATGTACACAGTTCCAGTTATTATAGTGGAGATTTACTGATTGCTGATGTGAGGCAGGATACTCAGACCTGGTATGTCATCCCACTGAGCATTTTTTGGTCTAAAAGAGGTCTAACAGACGTCTAAATGTAGCCTAGACGACTGGTCTACAATCAGGCTACCACAGGTCTAAAAATGAACGTTTTTTAGACGTCTAAATTTAGACCAAGTCTAAATCTGGTCTATATCCATACTACACTGTATATCGTCAACGGCTATCATAATAATTTTGGTTAAGTACTTGGAGATCAGTTATGCAACTCACAGTTGCTTTTTGAAATAAATAATTATCAAATGATGGGTTAAAGTGCAACGTCTAAATTCCGTCTAAAATATAAGGAATCTAGACTGTTGAAATTGGGTCTGAAAAAAACACCTAATAGCCGTCTATTGCTCAGATGGATGAGTAATGCTCAGAGGTTAAATCTGATTCACAGTCAAAGGACGTTACAGGGGCCTAATGGCTGGAAAAGTGACATGTAGAATCTCTAGGAAGCCAATTGTAAAACAACATGACAGTTGTCCAACTAATATGTATTTTCAAGCTTTATTATATTTTCTTCACTGTAATTTTACACACACCTACATGTTGTC
Organism: Xyrichtys novacula; assembly: GCA_962446985.1. Classification (NCBI taxonomy): domain Eukaryota; kingdom Metazoa; phylum Chordata; class Actinopteri; order Labriformes; family Labridae; genus Xyrichtys; species Xyrichtys novacula. Next base: position 3,564,336 of record OY660866.1, read on the forward strand.
CAAGTGCCTACAGCCTGCTTAAACTCTCCTTTTTTTCCTCCTGGTAGGCTAACCAAGGGAAGTCGAGTCCTGTTTAGTTACTTTGGCGTCATAACTCTACATTAGAAACAATTGGGTGGTCACTGATACTTCATCTATGTACATATACACATTCATGACATGAAACAACATGACAAGAGCTTTAATAGACAGTCTATGCTTTCTCCCTATTGGAGAGATCCACTGAGTAGTTGTGGCAGATGTGAAGGCTGCACTATATGGGGTAGTTCAACTAGTGCTGTTATATCTATGGGAGTCAGTAACTATGTTTACATGGGCAAAAGTTTTTGATCCAATTAAAAATTTAAGGGATTGTGTAATCTGAATCCACTGTTTATATGGCTGCAAAATCAAATAATCCGATCATGCACCAAAGCTGCACTGTGCATGCAGATGTGACATCATTACACTGTTCGTACGCCTTGTTTTGTTACCGAAGGAGCAGACATGGCAGCTGCGGTTGGTGTTTTATGCCAAAGTGTTAATAGTAAAACTTCCTGTACTGGCCTCAATAAATAAACCAAAGGTCAAAGAGTGAAGATTGAGTCAGGTAAGAGAGTCACGCTCGGAATAAGTGTTTACATGGACGCGTTTCGGAATAAAGATCGGCATAAACCACCCCTCTTGATCGGAATACAACTTCTTTCCAATTGAGCCGAATTGGATCAGAATCTTCCGATCCACATTTTACATGACCTATTACAATTCCGATCGGGCCTTTATTCTGATTATTTGTGCCCATGTAAATGCACCTATAGTTATTTAAAATAGACTCTACAAGATATGAGGTCAAAGCATGAAAAAGTCGACTTCAGTGTCCTCAGAAGCTAAATCCTCATTGGTCTCTACTGTATGGTAATATGTAGGACTCTCAGTGTGAATTTTGTTTGCAGCAAAAAGGTAAAAATGAGAAGAGCTAGATCGGAGGGGAGGTCAAACGGTAGCCCATTCATTGCTTGCAGAGGCTCCACTGATTCGGTGTGTTACAGCGACTGCATTTCTTCTTTTTTAAGGCACTTCAAATATGATGTGAATGTTCTGAATGTGATAGTGCCTCAATAGTTAGACCTCAACCTTACTTCTTCTGGCATTCCCATAAATTCAAACCTATTTCTCTCCTTATGTTTATGCATCATGTACCCCAGCTTCTCACCCTTTTCTCTCCATTTATTTTTGTCCTTCTACCTGCAGAGCTCCAGGGAGGCCACCCCCTGGGAGTGATGGCAAATCCCCCCTGAGAGCCTCTCCCAACAGAAAGCAGCAAGTAGATGGCTGGTGTGGCTTTTGCTAGTGAATTTTTTAACAGTACAATCTCGTCTGATTATCTATTCTCCTCAAAAGAAACCTTGTTAGGAAATAATTACTGTAATGACCGCACTTTTTAGTTTGCAACTCTGATAAAAGCTTTGTCTTGACCAAGTTTAAGGAGCAAAGTAAGTAACCATGTCGATCACACAAGGTGAAAGGAAAGCCAGCTTCTTGACACTGAAAACTGGGGCTGAATCGACCCAGCTTACCCTTTAATCTCACTTCATAGAAGAGCCCTCAGTCGGGGGGTAGACCTTCTTTCTTTGGCTACTTTCTTTTCTCAGGTTTTTCTGTTGAAGAGGGAGGAGGGAGGATCAAGGGTTTTTTTTTTCACCTCTTTTTCATTGTTGGAGATTTCTTTTGTTGTTTTTGTTATTTTGGCATTTCTTACTCTATGGTTGCTTTACATCTTGTAGGTTTCAAACAAAAAAGAAAAAAAAAAGAAAGAGAGAAAAGGAAATGTGGACTGCATCTTGTGTGCACTGGTTCCTTTGGAGTCAGTATGGGGGATGACACTTTTCTGCTACGCTCCAGTTTGTCTGAGGACGGCCGTAAAGGCTTGACAAAGTGATCTTTGCAACGTAAGGGACAAATACAATGTGTGTAGGATTTTATGTTTTCTTTAAATGTCTCAAAGACAAAGATCTACAAAAAATGAGGACTCAGCGATATGGCCTCAAATCAATATCACAAGATATCATATTCCATGATAAATGGACGGTAACTACTCCACAAGCTGATCACCTCCTCCCACATTAACTTCTACTCCAGCTGCTACAACTATTGAACCGTCCTCCATCTCCTCTCCTGTCTTTCCCTCTTTGTTACAGACTGGATGGGGTGGAGTCAGGTCTCTGTTGTAGGACAGCGTCGTAAAGGGACATGAGATCATAGCCTACCTACACACATCCAAAACAAACTTTTATTTATTTGTTTTTTTGACACAGAATAAACCGATATGGGCAAAATGACGTCTTGTTTTAATTTTCGGTATCTGTAAATTTACGGTATATCGCCCAGCCCTAACAAAAATACTTGATCACCTTGTTTCCCTTCATCACAGCAACTGCTGCCACCACGAGCACTACATACCTGCACAGAGAAGTATCTGCAGTACTCCCCCAAATGGCTTGTAGGCAGTGCATTTTCTATACCGTCATATTGCTAGACTCTTTGCTTGTTTTGCGTACAAAATCATGGCAACTGTGCGTATTGTCCCAGCATACAATGTTAGAATTGGAGTTGTCGGAGATGTAGACCAGCAGACCAGTCACAGGGCTTGGTTACATTTTTGAGGAGGTGCATGTCCGGCGTACACACACAGGCTTCTGTGGTGGTATAGGGTGATGCAGACTTACAGTGTATGCTGCAGCAGGGGTTTGCCTATACCAGGCTTTAGAGAAGGAGGAAGGAAATGGCTGAAATGTGCACAGTATACAGCACAGGCCAAAAGTTTGGACACACCTTCTCATTCAATGCATTTTCTTTGTTTTCATTACTATTTAAATTGTAGATTCTCAAAACTATGAATGAACACATGTGGAATCATGTGCTTAAGAAAAAAGTGTGAAATAACTGAAAACATGTTTTATATTTTAGATTTCTCAAAGTAGCCACCCTTTGCTTTTTTGATAGCGCCGCAAACTTTTGCTGTTCTCTCAATGAGCTTCATGAGGTAGTCACCTGAAATGGTTTTTACTTCACAGGAGTGCCTGAAGTAACCCTGACAAGGTACTTCTGTCATCAAGAGCAAAGGGTGGCTATTTTAAAGAAACTAGAATATGAAACATGTTTTCGGTTATTTCACACTTTTTTTATAAGTACAAAATTCTACATGTGTTCATTCATAGTTTTAATGCCTTCAGTGATAATCTACAATGTAAATAGTCATATAAAAAAATAAAGAAAAGACACTGAATGAGAAGGTGTGTCCAAACTTTTGGCCTGTACTGTATGTCATAATTTTAGCTTGTACTCACAACAAATATATCTGCACTTTGATAATCATGAAAATTGTTCTTATTAAGGGTTATTTTCCTGCTGGACAAACTTTGTAGGTATCATAATTTCTGTTTGCCTAAGAACAATTCCAGGTTGAAAAAGTAGGCCAACCAGCAGCGCTCTTTTTATAGCTTACCAGCTCAAAATGATGTACTTGAGGATCTTTTAACATATGTGTGTTTTTCTTTTTGTTAGCGGCAGTAGCACATTACTCAGGATGTCTTTTCCTCTCCACAAGGTGCCTAATCTCAGTCACACAAGCGCACACAACAGGACTTGAATTACTGGCGCAGGTTTTCATTTTAATTTCACTTGGCCAGAGATGTCCCATGGCTGCTCCGGCCCTATTGACTGCTCCCCAGGCTGCGACCTTTAAACCGGACCTGTAGAACTAATTAATCTTTGCAGAACGATACGTTCAGAGGATCAACCGGCGCATAACACCTGCAGGCTTCAGTTCAGATGTAGACATATCTCACCAGGAGAAAACGCTGAAACCCTATGTACATATACCAGCAGTAAATATACGAAAGCAATACTCCCTGAGCTGAGAGCTTTAAGGAGAGGTTGAACTGATAATAAAGATTTAAATAAATGTTGAGGACAACCTGTGCTGTATCTAGGGGATATAATATCTCTGGGAACAGTTGGCGGAGAAATTCATGAGACAAATATTTGCACCCAAAGATAAAAGTAAAGAGCCGGGGATTTGAGTCCTACAGCTCGCTGAGCACCGCTGGTTTGGTATTCATTTCCCAGCTGGATGAGAACAGAATTTAGTGGACACGTAGATTATTCATCTGTGTCTCCAGTAGAGCCACTTTATACCCTAACAACACAGCAGAATGTAAAAGTGACTCGGAGTTTGATGATTGGTGTAGAGTGTGAGATATTTATGAGGCAAACACACGGTTCTAAATAGAGATTTTCTCACAGCTAAACTTGATTTCTTTTCTCTGGGATTTTATTTATAGTGCAAGATCGGCAGGAAAAATAGCATTCAGACAATTCCATTTTTGATGTGATCTGGGGATTCTTAAGTGAGTGTGAGTGATGGACTTAAAAAAAACACGGGTGAATAACTGATGGCTGAAAAATGAAAGGGAAAACTCCAAAAACCTGTCTCGCTCCCCCTCACATCCCCCTTCTCTCTCTCTCGCTTGTGCTTGTTGTCCTAGCTGCTTCAAATGCAGCAAAGCATTTTCAATGAGTTACCATAGAGATGATTATTGCAGTTGCTGTTGTGAGAAATTCGGCACAAAACCTCAGGGACGGTAACAGCAAGGCAGATATGCAGAGCGGAAGAGAAATGATAAATAAACAGACGTGCTTCAGAGAGAGTGAGCAGAGGTTTTCTTGGGTCTAGCACATTAAGAACAGCCAGTCTACAAGAATTTTGAATTATATTAATATTCATTTTGCTTTTCATTTTTGGAGGGGTGGTGAACGTTCACTCAGTTTCCCTGCAGTAGTTATGTATATTTATGTTTTCAGAAGCTGTATCAGATAAAAAGTAACTGGATGAGAGTCATGTCAGGCCTTTGGAGATCTTTCTATTCTTCACTTTTGTGTGGGTTTCTTCCTCTGAAGATGACACTTAACTTGGTGGCTCCACCGGACAAGCTCAGTGGTCAACAGCTAAGGACTGCTGCTGTGCTGAGCGGCTCCCAAATGTGAATGTGGGCGACTGTACCGTGAATAAAAAGTTGGCAAAAGAGCAAGCTGACAAAACTAGAACAGCAACAAAAAAAAAGAAATCCTAAACTGTGTTTTCTGAGTTATGTCATTTTCATCACAGTTGGCTGTCAGTCAGAGGTTTTTAAAACCACGCCTGAAACAGGACGTTACATTCAGAATCAAAGCCTTCACACAGCTGCGACAATTAGAGCCGTTCAAAAGAAAGAACATGGCATACAATAATAAGTTGTATGACTATAGAAAATTTTCATTTAACCTGCTGCGGCAAGAATTATATGGCAAGAATGAGGTGCTGCATGTACTGTCGGGATATTACAGGAACTGTGATTACCTGCTTCAGGGTCGTGGACTTAGAAATCAACTGCTGAGCTGCCATCAGCCACCAGAGTGGTAGCAGACACGGACAACATTATCTTCCTCTACCTCTCTTGGCTGATTTTCACAGTCTATGATTATCTCCATAAACTCTCAAAGCCCACTCTCCTGACTACCCTTTTCATGCAGAGTTCAATCTCCTTCGCTCTGCCTGCAGTTTTAGAAAGCCCAGGAACAGACAGCAGCATTGTACTTTATTTAATGGAGGTTAAAATACGGCATCAGTTTTACTCTGCGGTAAATTGATTGCATACAAACTTATTTATGAGCTTCGATTGTAAAAGAAGACTGCATTTTTTAAAAATAAGTATGCTCTTACGACTTTGGTTAAAACTCGACCATTTTCAACTCTGCGGGTAAAGGGTGGAGGCGGGTGACTGGGCTTGTTTAGAGAGTAATATGACGGAGAAAGCAGGTCTATAAAATGCTATGATCAACACCTAAAAAGAACAATCAAACAATTACAAAGACTGATAATTTATGGTCAGGTGCAATGGTCATGACAATTACAATTCAAGGTTTAATTATCAATAGCTGCGTTTACATGGGCACAAATAATCTGAATAAATGCCCGATCCGAATAATAATGCGTCATGTAAACATGTCGATCAGAAGATTCTGATCCAATATGGCTAAATCAGAAAGAGATTGTATTCTAGATTGGTGAGATTGGTGGTTTATGCCGATCATTATTCCGAAACGCGTCCATGTAAACACTTATTCCGATCGTGACTTTCTTACCTGACTCGATCTTCACTCTTTAGACTTTGGCTTATTTATTGAGGCCAGTTCAGGAGGTTTCATTATTAACACTCTGGCATCAAACCCAACCACAGGTGCCGTGTCTGCAACTATGACAACATAACAAGGCGTACATACAGCGTAATGATGTCACATCTGCACGCTCAGCGCAACCTTTGACAGAACAGTAAAATAAGTTCACAAGGGCGCCATCTCGTGACAACATTGAACAGGGGGAAAACTCCTGAATTGGATGGATTGAGCCACTACTGCAGTTGTTTCAGTGAAATCAGACAACTCTGCGCATGTCAAAATGCCTCTAATCTGAATAAAACTTGGTACATGTGTTCGCACGTCACATCGGGATTATTTGACTTTGCACCCATATAAACAATGGACTCAGATTATCCGATCCCTTATATTTTTAACCGGATCAAGAAATTTTGCACATGTAAACATGGCTAGTGTAGGCCTTTGAGCACTGTCTCTGTTTCACATATCAAGCTATCTCTCTGAAATTTACACATCATCTTTTTTTTCCAGACTATTCCTTAAAAGCTGAGGTTTTGACGCACAGCTCCAGGACACACCAGCTGTTATTATGAGAGTATTCCCCAATTCCCAAACAAAGAAACGCTTAAACAAATCACTGAAAACCAATTACCCCAAAGTGAATCTGGGACTTCTTGTGGCCGCAAGAACTCTCAGGCCTTGGGCCAGTTATTCCCCCTTCCCAATCGGTAATAAAAGCAACAAACTGCTATATACAGTATAGATTTTCCCCCATTTTTCTATAAGAGACACGCAACCAGCTCAGACTGCTGTGTCAGTATGTTCTCAGGTATTCCTCTCTATAAAGCTGAAGTGTTAGACGACTCCCTGTAGGGATTAAGGCCAATGAAATTATTCCATTTTTCTTCCCTTCGCTGGCATCAAACCTGTGACCTTTAAATCACAGGAGATCCTCTCTCAGCCTTTTTCCACAGAGTTGTTATACAGGAGCCACTTCCTCCTTGGATTTTTGTCAAACTCTAGAGATTCCCATGAGTGCACACACACAGACATTAGATTTGATAAAACAAAACACAGAGAAAAGTATAATTTCTGTTTGGTTCAACATTAGCGAGTCTGTTGTATTAGTGGAGGAGGTATGGTCTGCAGTGAGAGACTGAATAAGCTCCTGGTGATGCGGCGTGCATTTTAAAAGCTGTCCCCCTCTGCTTCATAGCAATACAGGCATGAGGAAGGTTTCTGACTGCCTGAGTGTGAGTGAGTGTGTTGGGACGGTGAAGAGCTGAGAGGAGAAGTCGGTGCTTCATAGATATTAGAAAGATCATTTAAAGGTGGAGTAGGCAGGAATCTACTAAAGAAGCACCTTTTTTGTGGAGTATATCCAAAAAAGTCAATAGCTATTAGTTATTGATGACATTTGGGAATATCATGATATTGCTGTGTTCTCTTATGCCTGTGTAGCCAACATTTAAAAAATTTTGAGTGGCCCGCTCTTTCCGATTGCAAATAAAGCCGTTCTCTGGCTAGGTTGTGAGGCAGATGCTTGAATAGCGTTCACGAGTCCAAACAAAAGTTAGCGTGCTATAATATCAGACAGTAGAAACCAACCAGAATGTACGGAAAATTGTCTGAATCCTCCTTTAGCCACGACTGCCAACACAAGCAAGAAAACGAAGTAAATACCGGAGACTCTGGTGGAATAACAGGCGCTAAAAAAGGAGAGAGACCGGACAAGAGCTGAAAAGCCGGGTCAACATCAATAAAGCATAATCGATCGGGGACGCTTCAGGATCTTACGGACCCTGTGACCTTTCTGCTGGACAGGTAAACCACTTTAACAAAGTAAGACAAGTGTCTGTAACAGAAGTGTTTCTTGTCAAACGGGACCTGCTGCGTTTTGTAGCGCCGCTGAACTGTTTACCTCGGGTCCTGGACTATGTCACTTTATGCCATGTGTAGAAGTCCTGCAATCATTGTGTTTGCTGGTAGTCTGTTGACATCTACAGTAGCACCAATGCTTTTTACTTTTACATTGACTGGGCTCACTTTGTAATTATCTGAAGTATTTATCTGCATTATATCTGAATTTAATTGAAACGACACAAGCATCTGTTTGTGGGCGGGACTTGCTGGAGCAGAGAGGGAGGGAAGAGGAGCAGCTGAGGGGAAAACTGGTTGGGAGGGGTAGTGTTTACATTCGAGATTCTCCCAAAAACTGGCACTTCCTCGGATCCTGCCTACCCCACCTTTAGACAAGAGGAAAAGTGGCACATACACACACACACACACATACACACACGCACAAAAAATTGTCTCTGCAGTAAGCATCCAAAAGTCCTCCAAATGAATGTGCAGATTGAAGGAAAAGAAAACGATAAATTACACCCACAGGATGTAATTCATCATCTGTCCAGATTAAGTGATGAAGGGTTGATTTTGGATTGGAGCTTTTTAAAAATCGCTCAATAATGTGGTTGAGTAGACTCCATCTGCAGCAGATGAGAGGCAAACTTAAGTTCAGCTTCTCCAGCCAGTTTACAGCCACTGTAGGTAATAAAAACCCTCTTAAAAAGAAGAAAAATAACAAACTATCCCTGTAAGAGTTAAAAGATATAAACAGAAATATAGCATCTGTTTTCTATTCCCCACTCGGAGAAGTGGATACAAAAAGAGTAAATAACTACCGTTCATTCGCACAGTGTACACAGACTTTTGCTTAAGTCAGTACTTTCCTGCACTTCCCAAGTCAAAAATAAAACTATGGATACATCCCTGGCTGGAAAGTTCTTCTACAAGAGAACCGCTGATCTCTAATGGTCAGGCTGTTTGGTTTATTCCTTTCAAGTTTTAAAAATTGATGTGCATGATGATCTGAATCACTTTCTGCAGCTTCTAAAGTGAACCTCTGGCATCGCCTCGAGCTGCTAATCATGACAGGTAAGGAGAAACATCCATCCTCCGGCTAACCCGTTCATAGACTGAAAATGTGATAAACATTTAGGGATCAGAGGAACCTACATTCATTGTAAATTACCCCGCAACATCTTAACAGCCAGGGGAAATCTCCACCACGCAGACAGCACGAGCAGTCTGTCTTTGGAGCTTGTGCACAGATAGATTTAAAAAAGGCGGATAAAAACATGTTTTGAGGAACGTTTTGACAGTTTTACATTAAGAACAGGGTTTTTATAACATGTTACAGAGGCACATATATAAAAAGAACTCGTCATCCTGTCAATTTTACGTTCTTGTCAATCTTTATTTATTTTTTTATTTTTTAAAAGAACATTTTATGGCTGACAAGTAAACGAATGGAAACCCACACTCACATCACAAAATAATACCCCCGCAGATCAAACCTTATCGTTCTCGGGGATTAAAGCACACTGCAGTCCTTCCCACTGGGAGGTCTCCTGATGAGGAGCTGAGGCACTGACTGGTTGGACCCGATAACTCAGCATGAACTTACCATCCAAGTCATTATACAGCCACCAGCCGAGGCACTGGGAAACACATTCCTCCTTTTCTAAGCCCACAGAGTGGCTCACTAATACAGTCTTCACTACAGGTTTATAGGCTAATTTCAGCACTAATGCCATTACACTTTATACTTATGCCATTTAAAGATCATTAAAAATCCATTAGCAAGTTTCTGTGTGAAGCACTTTCAACAATTCAAAGTACTTGAGACACAAAAGGAATGGAAGAACCAATGACAAAAAAAAAGTGTATCAATTCGTTTAAATAAACGCCCTAACCTGTTTTTTATTCCCAGTCCTCCATCAAGGGGGTCAGAGGTTCCACTGCCATCTACAGGCCACCAGCAGAAGTGTAATGTGTAATTATGAACGCTAACAAGTCATTACATTTTCTTAAAGGGTTATCAATCAAGCATGCCGTGCTAAATGTTAACAAGATGTTGATTAATGGACTTTGTCAAGATGCTCAGTAGCCATGGTTTTAGTGTTAAATGCTGCGATGTCTTGTTTAATCAGCGTCTTTCTGGGAGTAGCAACAGGGTTCAACATGTACACAAAATGATCCGTCAAAGTCAGAAGAGTTTTCACACGTATTGTTCCTTTTTTTTCTTACAGTGAGTCTCACTGGTTTCAAGTGGTTGAAGCTCAGTCAGAAAAAAACTATCATACATTTTTTTTCCCTGTGCTCCAACAGAGACTCACCAGCACACTTAATTAAGTGATCTGCATTCATCTGTTCCTTCTAAGCTGACCCACGACTCATGTTTGTTCATGTCCTTCAGCTCCTGAGAAGTATTGCAACTAATGCTTGTCTAAATCCATGATGGTCTGAGCTAGCTTCTTGTAAACAACGGAGGCTTACTTCTCTCTTGTAATTTATCCCTGCTGGAATCCTACTTACATTTCACATCCAGCTGATCAGGTACAAACTCTTTAACTCTTACCTTCACCTGCAAAGTCATTGTTTTCAACAGATTAAACATTTCTTTCTGCATTTTGTAAATAGCTCTCTTACTGTCTCTACACATCAAGCGCGAGTAAAATCATTCGCACGACTGAATTGCATGTTAAGTCAATGCAAAGATGCGATCAAATGCTCGTAACAGCGTATCCCCCAGGTGAGATCGCAATCTTCGTAGCTCAGTGTCAATAATAGAAAACATGAACCCCCAAACAACTTTTAAAAATGGAGCTGGAATTCATATTCTGTGTAATAAATTTATAAAGTTTGTCCACAGCCCCATAAGCTGGCGGAGGCGGGATTTATGACCTATACTGCAGCCCGTCACCAGAGGGCGCTGTTCTCGGAGTGGCTTCACTCAGCGAGGAGGCAGACGCTGCCCATTCTATATACAGCCTATGGGATATTCGCGTCGTGACAACAAATCAGCATGAAGGTTGCTGGGTGACGAATGAAAATGGTCGGTTGTTCACTGGTATCTAAAATGGAGGACAAACTGATCGTGTCGGTGTGTGGGTGCCCTGAATTATATGATACCTTTTCTTTCAATTACCGAAACCAGAGTAAAAAGGAGCTCGCCTGGAGGCAAGTGAGTGAGGAGGTCGGATTACCTGGTAAATTGTACAAAACCTTTGTCTATCATTTGACCTGTCAGTTGAATTGGCAGTGATTACTGTTGAAATTACCGTTGATGCGCGAATAAAGCAAGCAAATACTATTCATTCACGCGTCTAGATTTATGCAAATTAAGCGAGTAGATGATTTTACTTGCGCTTCGTGTGAGCGCCCCATTAGTGACTCTCGTCTCAAACATCTCCTCAGGGTCAAACTCATATTTAACCTTGTTGGGGCAAATAATCGTGCTCTGGGCTGGTCTGTGACCCATCAGTTACTGAGGATACTTGCATTGCTTTTGCACTGCCTTTTTAAAGCAAATTAATAATTTCAGTGGCGAATTTAATGAAAGCTTTAAAATGTATTTTTGGTAACATAAAGCGACTGTCTGCTATTCTCCATGTAGTAAGTGTGGGGATGGCAATTTTCCATATCAAACAGGAGTATCATGAATCCTTGCACAGTGTAAGCCTATGAAGAGATTATATGATGTATAAAGGAAATAAATCTTTGTGATAACATGCAAAAGGACATTTGACATGTCATGCTATCTCCCACCATTAGATGAGACCACACTCCTGACTGTAATAAGATTAGACCTCTGAATACTGCTTCATAGAAAATTCCAGCAGTACCAGGTACAGTCAGATGGGCTGATGGTTTTTTTTACAAGCTGTTACTTTTGCAAGATCAGCTTACATCCAACATCTAGGACATCAAATGACTACAGCCAAATTAACTTTGGCTTTATTGGGTCTCCTGCTTGAGGACAAAGTCACATTTCACTTCAATTTCTCCAAACATATAAAATGATCCAAACTTTTGGCTCAATCGCCTGCTCACTCAAATAGTAAAAGCATTGTTACAACCCAAGGGTAGCTGGTAAGGAAGTGTTAAAGGCATATTTCTTTGAGTAATTTCACATCTAAAATGCTACACTGCTTGCTCTTTTCATTGAACAGATGCCAGCAATATGATTGAATTTGTCAGAGCCTCAGCTATAAGAAACAGCAGCCTGCTGTCTGTATATGGCGCTGTCTTTGTGTCTCTTTTTTTTTATCATCTTAAGCCGGACAAATAGAATTTAATACTGTCTGAAGAAGAAACCAATTCTCAGCTGACTGGGAAAAAAGAAAGGGGCTCTGTTCGCGGATCTCTATACATCCTCTCCTCTGTCCTCGTCTTTGCCCTCGAGTCCCAAAGCAATCTAAAGCCAGGCGTTCTATTAAAACAATACTGCTTCATGCAAATTGCTACTGTCAAACCCCTCGGTTTTATTTCTCCTCCTTCTACCGCCGCTCTCTAGTGCTTTAATGGAGATAGTGCAGCATCAGGCAGGATCAATGGTATCAATGAAACAATCTGACAATGATCGCTAGCACTTTCAGGCTGAAAAGAGCGATGTGTGACATTGAACGGATGAGCACTTCATCGAGCCGCTGCTGCCAACAAACAAGGTAATTACAAAGAGGGGCAACATATCTAAACTGCACCTGTACACCTTTCAGATCACACAACTTATCGAAAACAACAACTTCATTATCCTAATTGGCAGATGGTAGCTTGTGCTATTGTTATAATAGCAATGTGAGTGAAAGGCGCGGGCTAATCCCTCGTTTTGGTGTGGAAATTTAAAGAGGGGAAAAATCCTCTCTAACCTGTTCACGTAAGATTCATCTCGACCCTTTCATTAGCACACGCTTAATTTAAAGAGTGATTCAGATGCCCAGGACTTTGGCACTGTTCAACTTCTCCCCACATACATTAGTCATAAGGTGTTGCAGTGTGTGTGTGTGTGTGTGTGTGTGTGTGTGAGGGCACCTGCAGAGCACCCTGTTGAGTTCATTAGGGCTGCTCTCTGTCTGTCTGTCTGCTCCCAGGAATATTTCTGTTTCTTCAACTCAGTGGATCGACTCGCCTGGGGACGGCACACTTTTAGTAATGAGGTCTTTGCTGTGGGTGGAACTCAGTCAGCATTTCATGGGTTTATATATAAAGTTTGGTCTGACAGAATGTCAGCTAGAAGGTTTTTTTTTATTTTTTTTATTCTGGCCAAGAACAATGCCATCACATCTGAATGCACCCATAATCAACGCTACATAATCAGTGAGGCTGGATGCTAAGTTATGGTTTTGGTAAAAGAAACCCAAATCAGTTGTCTGAGAACAAATTTCACTTAACTGCAGACCAATTAAACTTTACAGCCTGTAAAAGGTACTTAGCACAGGCTCAGAATGAGGGTGAGCACTAGCTGGCAGTATTTTCTTAATAAATACAAATCCTTTCAAAGCAGTAAGCGCGATCTTATGTGTCTTTGTACTTTGACGCATAACAAATTCTGACGTTGTTGATATAGTCATTGAAATGTTCGGCTTTTTTCAGTTTTCTTTTGATCTTTCGTGTCTTTATTTTAGAGACAGAGCAGCAGAAGAGTACGAAACTAAGGAGAGAGATTGGGGAATGACAGAGTAAAGAGAAGTGGATAGGAATTAGACCTGGCCTTCCTCTTGGCCTCTAAACATGGGGCACAGTTTTTAACCTCAGGATATACTGTTTTCTGGTTTTTGTCATGCTTTGCCTGCTTAATCCAATGCTCCAATAATCTGCCTTTCAAACATTTGTGTAGTCATTTCCAGAAGGACAACTGCATCGTCTTCAAGATGGGGATTTAAACTCCCCCGTTGGTAATTACCCAGATGCTCCCTCTGAGAATGAGAAAATTCATTTATAAGGTACTTAGTTTGTTTGTTTCAGAGTACAAGACCTTTTTGTTTGACCACCTTGCTTTCTGTAACCCTGGAAATAACCTTTGGCTTAACTCCCCCCAGGTCAGAGAGGTTTTCTACAGCTCACCATGACCATCTCTTTCCAACCGCAGTAAACTAAAACCCACCTAAACAAACTACACAATCAGATCGGTAGACTATGAACAGCTTCGAATAAAATGATCACACTTTGACCCGGAACAAAGCATTTTCACAGGTTGTCAAGCCATGCATGCTGCAAGATAATTTTAGACGTGTTGGCTAATGTCATCGTCACCAATGTCATACCCTTATAAAAGCTAGATGAACTGTAAATGGATCAAGACTGTCTGATTTTTTCAAATCAATAATTAGATGATAAAATGCTATTCAATTATTTTTGTCTGGAAAAAATAACCAGTTATCTTGTTTTATATGATGGAGGAAAAACTATGAGTTCAGCCACACAGATGAAAATGGTGGTAACACTCTATAATAACCATAATTTATAAATGGTAAATAGATATTTTATTAATGTTTAATCATCATTTAAAAACAGCATATAGACCAATTATAAATGGCAAATAGATAGTTTATTAATGTCAGTTAAAAGTTACTTTACTGTTAGGATGAGTTTCTTTAGCCAGTCATTTCAGCCTTTAGAGTGGTGGAGCTGTGTCACTCAAATACCTCAGATACTTCAGTGTTAGATTGCTGGAGCCATGGGCCTCTGACAACCATCCTCAACCAAAGAACCTTATACCCATATTTTACATCATACAGGTCCCCAAAATACGTTCTGTCATGATATTTCCTTCTTGGGACCTTCCACATGTTCATCTAAGGCTTTTAAAATATGTTGTCCTTTGTTTTTACCATACATGGATTTCTCTTAGGGTCAACTAAATACCAACAGTATGTTTAGGATTGTGAACCGCTATATATACTTGAATGGTCTTGGACCACTCTTTGTCACACTTGTGTTGCACTTGTGTTACACTTGTGGCCTGCTGAAGCTGTAACCCAGATCTGTAACCAGTAAAGCTTGTCAAAATGACCATTTGTGTAGACCTTCCATTCTTTCAAGTGTGAACCTGGGCTAGGCATCCTTACATTTACTATTAAAAAGCAATGAAATTATGATTAATAATTTTCATTAACTATTAATGGACTATTTATTAAAGGTTTATATAGGGTTTAAATGTTGGTTGTAAAACATCTAGATTAAAATGTGTCTCAGTAGCACTTTGTAAATAGTTAATATCTGGTTTATAAACCACCTATAAACATTACTTAGTTGATTAATGTAAAGTTAGGGTTTGGTTTTTAAAATTGTAAAACATACTATTTATAAATGGTCTATATGCTATTTATAAATGATGATTAAACATTAATAAATCAAGTTATGGTTATTATAAAGTGTTACCAAAATGGCTCCATTTCTAAATCTGACATAGTTTAGCTTTGTTGAGTTTAGTTGCACTCACTCTGAAAAAGTCTTTAAACAGCAGCCAGACATCAGCAGAGAGCAAACTTTGGCCTCCTTCACATTTCATCCAGGAGTCAAACCAAAGCAGAGTACGGCTTGACAACCTCCGAGCCAGAAGTTCTTCTGAACCCCTAAACAAATAAGCTTTCTGTTCCACCGTCACTCATTATGTTAATTCACTAATGCAGATTAACAAGTAATTGTTAACAATGTGTACACTGAATAATCGGCCTCGGCTGACTGCTGTGCAGCAGATAAGAGTATACTGTAAAGATGTCCAGTGTAGGGCATTATATGCTTCATTACACACTTTTGTCCCTGGCATGTTTATTAAGAAAAGATTCAGTGGGAGGAGAAGCGACTGTAACCTTATCTCCCTCCTTCATTTTCCTCCACTCATTTCAGCATGTGTTCAGTAATGAGGTGTTGGTTTAACATATAGCTTCTGCTACCTCTATGTTGGATTTAGAGGTTTGTCTTAATTAGAGGTTAATCTGAAACTTTGCTCCTAACTGTGATACAGTCTTCATGGTTACAACTTCATTAGAGGTAATGTTACGCCTCCATTAGACACAATCATGGGACAGAAAAATACCTTTACTTAAACTCCTCACAGAAACCCCTTTGTCCTCACAGAAACCCCTTTGTTTGTTTTTAAAGGTAATACCTGCAAGTGAGGGACATGGATATCATACTAGGCAACCACTAAGTAGTAACTTTGCTTTACCTAAGCCCAGAACCAATGCACTTAAGAAAACGGTAATGTACAGAGCCATATCATACTGGAATATGCTTCCACCACACTTGACTATTATGAGAAATAAATCTGTTTTCAAAAAGAGACTCAAGGTAGCAATAATCAGAAAAGATATCAAATTTGATTACGTTTTTGACTGATGGACTGTTTTCCGTTTTTTCTTTTATTTTACTATTAATGTAAATTGTGTTTTCTACTCTAGGATTGATGATCATGCTGTACGGCATTTTATGTTTGTACTGTAATGTATTTTGCCTGGACCCCAGGAAGAATAGTCTCCACTACGGTGTAGACTAATGGGGATCCTTAATAAACTAAACTAAACTAAACTGGAGCAGAATGAAACTAAATTTGAACCTGAAGTGTTTTGTTGGTTTTTTTTGTCTGGTTTTGTCAACAGTTCTTTTTTTCATTTGGTGTTAAAGCTCTCAGGTTTAAACATTACCACTGGACTCTGTTAGGCAAACGCTCATCCTTGATTTTGGTGCCCCTAGTGGACAAAGCATCAACTCTAACCTCTTGCCTGATGTTTCTTTAACTTGAGTATTGTTGTCTGTTGAAAATCTCATCACAGCCTTTTAACGGTCAAATCCAACTCACTATGAAAAGTAAACTACAGTTTCGTGAATTATTGTCCACCATCAGTCTGGTTTTGCTCGGGGTTTCTACCTTCTAAAACAAAGTCTGTCCTCGTCACTGTTGCTCAATGTTCCCTTAAAGTTGCTGATGGTAAACATTGTCCTGCGATAACATTTGTTATGATTTAGCCCTAAAATATTGTGAATAATCTTTTTTTTTTCTTCCTGGGAAATCATTTATGTTGTTAATTAAACAGAGAGGAAAAAGGGGGGCATTTTTATTTAGTCCCAGGATGTGGTTTAGCCAGTTTGTCATCCTCTTGAATTTATAGTTTCTACTTTCAGGCGATGTTCTTCTGAAAGTAAAATATGAAAAGCCTCTTGAGCACAATGTTGAAATCATCCACCTGCGGCTAAAAACTTACTGACATTCTTCTCCTTGAAACTTACTTTGCAGACAAGACACTTTTCTTGACTCCACATATTGATTCTCACTTTGTACTTTTACAATTTGAACTCCAAACCTCTTACTTAATGTCTGTTTTCGAGCTTTAGGGTTGATGAGGTTCAGGTTTTTTTTCCCAGGGACATTTATGTACCATAGACTCTTGGTTCACAGTCAGACTCAGAGGAGGTTACATGGAAACAGAGGCTACAGCACAGTTGTTTTCTGCTTTTATCTCTAATGTAGTTTTCAATTAGATTTTCTTTTTTCCATTCATTATTGGCTCTGATTTGAAAGGAAGGGGCAGGACTAAATAAGCTCTTCGCTTCATTCTGTTCCTTCTCAAACTGTTTGTTTTTGACGTGCGTACGTTAGTGTAAATTTATCTTTGACATTCACAGTTGTTTGGGGTACATATGTGTTATTTTAGTTGATGTTCTTAAAGTTTGAGATAAAAGAAAGAAAGAAAGAAAGAAAGAAAAAAAAGAAAGGGTCATGACTTAAAATCGATGTTTCTATGCACATGTCAGGCATCATAGTTTTTTTTTTCAGCTCTCAGTGGTAAAGCAGCACCTTTATCTCACCTCTTCTCTATGTAATTAATTCTATACATACAATATGTCACAAGTTCAAGCTTTGCTGAAGAGCCCACTCAACATGTGACAGCTTTTGAATCTTTGCCTGTTTTCTTCTCACATATAAAGTTTTGCATTCACGTTACTTCACAGAGGGAGAAAACCCTGACACAGACTGGATCACTGCACTGTGAGACTTTATCGCTGCGATAAAAGCATCAAAACAAACACAGCAGAGAAGTGATATGAGAAATCTTTCTTATTCAGATGGACAGCCAGAGAAATGAGTGATGGATTACAGCAGGAAGAGAATAACAGAAACAAACAGATCACCAAGGTTACCGTGGCGTTCTTCGACACCCTCATTTGTTGACATTGTGTGGAGGGAGAGAAGAAAAAAAAAACATCTATAAAGCTTTTACACTGTGTACATTTGAGTTGTTTTAGAATTCCATTAAGACACTATGTTTTATTCTTTTGTTGTGTGCAAGGTACAAGTTCATGGCAGAAATTACAATATAAACACTGCGTGTGTGCATCATGGTTGAAATAATCAGGGTGTACAGCTACCGCAGGGCAGATCCACCTCCAGAATCCGGCTGTTCGACTCAATATTCAGGGCAGGGGGGTAAAAGGTCGAGTTGCCTTCTTGCACAATTTACAACATCTTCCTCTTCTCAAACTCCTACGGAGATGGACAACAGAGAGAAGGATAGAGAAGAAGAAGAAGAAGAGGAAGAGGGAGAGGGAGACACACCACGTGAAGTGAGATAGACAGAAGTGAATGATTTATTCATGCAGAATTCACACGGCTCTGTTTTTTGATCCCATGCATCAGATCTGCTGTTGAGGCGGGGGAAAACAGAGGCATACAGAGCACTGGAGAGTGCCTGTTGTTTTTTTTCCTGGAGAGTGCAAATCGTGTAGGGCTGTACGTGTCAGTGAGTTCCACTTGTCGACGTTAAAACAGCGAGCTTATTCTGAGTGATTGAAGCGACACATCTGAAAGAAGACATCTGATTTATCTGAGGTTACAGCAGCTGTGTTTTCCACAGAGTCAAACCACGTGACTGCTAATGAGAGTATTATGATCACCATTAAAAAAAAAAAAAAGCTGTAGCTATTTACATATTCAATCAGGGAAATATCACACAAACTGGAGGATGATAGAATACTTTGTTTCCACTGAATTTCACTTCCATGGGGGGGAAAGTAACTTAGTGCAAGTGTCGTTTATCAGGTTTACAGAACACACAAACACTCCAGCACACGTCAGCCCCTTCCTCAGAGCTGTGCGGATACCTGAAGGTCTACTGCCACCTTGAGGAGGAAACATTCCCATGGCTGTGAAATGTTTTAGAGGCAGACTCGGCCTCTCTTATCTTGAGCTTTCCTGTGAAAGATGCAGCAAATGATGGGGAGCCGGTTCACTGGAATATTTTTTTGCTTCAAGTAGGAGGTGGAGCGAAAAACGCAGGGTTCAGTATTAAGGGAAAGAGCTTAAAGAGACTAAGGATAAAAAAAAAATATAGAAGGAATGGGACAGGAAGAGTTGCGAGGCAAAAGGATGAGGGGTTAATGCGTGAAATAAGCAGACAGAGAGATGCTTTGTCGGTCTGAGGCGGCATCCTAACTCAAGGCTAGAATCACGACACAAATAGTAAAAGCAGAGTTTTTTGGTGACAGAGAAGGAGAAAAAACAGACATTTTTTTCCTCCATGAGACAGACTCAGACTCTTGACAAGACAAGGAGGGAGGAGGGTGGAGGAAAGTAGAGGTTGCCACTCAAACAGAGACGGGGGAAAATACCAAGCCGGGGAAAGCGGGAGAAAACAAGCCGTGAGAGAAAAGCAACACATTTACAAGCTGGATATGACAACAGGCTTCCCACACATGAAGACGGGGGCGGGGTGTGTTAAAATATTGTGTGTGTGCGCTTCCTTTAAGTTCTGAGTTTGAATTTATCTCACAGACACAGAAACTTTTCATTCTGTTTGTCTGCACACGTCGGGATACGAGTACACACCTGCTGTACGCAGAATATTGAGCAGGATGGAATAATAGTATCTGCCGCAGCGATTACGAGCCTCAGATACTTTGTAAACAAGCAAAAGGCCATAAATATTGAACCTTGCACATAAATGAGGTCCTTTTCAAATAAACAAAAGTCTGCTGGTATCCCGCTCTTACTCAAGTAGCACTTTGAATATCACTGAAAACACTCAGAATTGAATCGTTTAGGCTCTGATTCCTCGTCTTACAAGTTTCCCTGATTTATCTGCCAGTACACGGGTTTGCCTGTTTCTGCATTTGGGTTTTAACGCTTCACAGCTTTAAAGTGGGAGGGGCTTCACTGACAAAGACGAGACAAACAAGTGTGATAGGCGAATGCTGCTGCGGTTGGGGTGCATTTTAGTGTTGTGTCATTCATGAACGACGTGAATGGAATCACTCTGAGACCTGATTTGTTCCTTTCTCAGTTCAGTTGAGCTCAGCCGCGAGAGTGGCGTGCAGGTCGGGAGTGGAACTGCCGCCTTTGACTCGACACACGGCCAGCCAGCAAGTGGGCGGAGTCTCGTGATGAACAACGTGTAAATTAGTCAGACTGTGAACGAAACAAACGACTTCCGAACGACTTGAGGCAGGAAGAAGAGGGAGGGGTGTAGCATCGTTCACAAACTGCCGAGCAACAGTTCGTCCACTGTGAGGATGTAGGCTAAGATAAAACAGTGCATTATAGCGATATAAAAGAACGACAACTCGCACTTGTTTAGCGGGTGTGTTGCTTGCTGATGTGTTGTTTCACTCGCATCCCGATGTGAATTGCGACGGCACACAGAGAGGTGAGTTTTTCAGGGCAGGGGAGTGATTCTTCCTTCACGACTTGGTGAATGAACGACATGTGTCATCCAGCGAACGATACTGTGACTTCAGCAGCAGGGGAGGGGAGGGGCTTGTTCAATGAACGAACTCCCAATCAGCGCCGCTATGTCACTCACTCGTGTACGGCACCCGGCAGAATATGGATTCGAAACATTGACTGATTTTGGTGAATGAATCTTTTGAACGAATCAATTTTATGATCGGATTCTAAAGATTCAGTACAGTCAAAAGAACTGTTCTTCCCATCACCAATGCATTTGTTTTTGAGGCAACACAACACCCCACCCCAGAAATACTACTATACTAGCCAGTCACACAACACTTAACTACTTTGAGTGTCAACATAGTCCAGCTGAATCTAGTGACAAAAGAAAAACTAGATGCAAACATTTTCAGTAACTGAGCTCCAAAAACTTCAAATTCACAAAACAAAAGAACTTCTCTTTCCTAAGGACTCAAAGTTTAATGCGAAGCTTTCTACACTTGACACACCTCTCCAAATGAATCATCCTCCTTTTATTTGTTCTTTTCTTTCTTGATGTTAATCTACTTTTTCCTTTTTCCTGCATCTCCTTGTTATGACTGAAACTTTTAATAAACTCGGAGTGGTGACAGTGCGAATGCGACTACTTCCTTTAAATTACATCACTTTCCTATGCGCCTGTCTACCAGATGTGCGTGGGACAACGCTGTTATGATTAAAAAACAAAAACTAGACCTAAGGCAATTTATTATTTTGCCTTCCTTTTTTTTGACAGGGAAGAAAAAGCATCCCGCTGTCGTATAGCTCCACATAAAAGCTTTATTATCATCAACAGGGACACTGGCACCTAACAGAAATGCTACTTCCTGTTTCCACTTGACCTGAGTTGGCAGTGCGCATCTGTAGCCGTTATTAAGATGAACACAATATCAAGCCAGAATGTGCTTATGTAACTTTGAGGACAAAAGCATTTTCAGCATTGTTGGTTCCAGTCTGTGACGTACAGCTCGGTGGTTAAGAGCTCACCTAATGTCTGGCATTTAACATTTCATCTACTGAAAACATCCCAGAATGCAGCATGCGTCTTTTGGTTCTAAATATACAACTGCTGACGCACGCACTCCATGATTTCCAGTATTGATAGAGAGTAGAAAAAACAGACAAACATGTGAATAAACAGAGTCAGGAAATAAAGTTGTTTATCTGTAGCTGTACTGTACTGTGACAGCTGATAATCTCCATGATGAACAACTTCTGCTGTTTCCACCACTTAAACGGTGACTCACGCAGGTCAGCGACGGCAGAGCGGCGAGGATCGCACTCAGAGCGTCTGTCTATTAGCCTCTCTTAGACGTTAGTATGTCATCACAGCGGCCAGTGAAATTAACAGAGATGCATGAACACTGTATGCAGCGCAGTGAACAACCACGACACAGGTTTTTCATCATTACACACAATGATTATGAATTAAACTTCAGAGGCAAAAAAAAGTGTGTAAATCTGTATTGGTGTGCAGAAGTGCCAGCAGTGGTAATGAAAATATAAGGTGATGAATGGGCGTAATACATTCTTTCATTTTTTATACATCTTGTTAACAGTGTTCCCCCAGAGATAAATTTGAATAAAGGGGTAGTGCTGCCGACTCAGCCATTGTCAGGGCATGTTTATTCATACTTGCCCTTGTCTTCTGCCTTTTCTTTATGGCATATTAAAAGTTCAATCTCAACCTTGCTACTCCGAGGGAACAGGAAAAAAATCAAGTACCCTGTAAACATTCACATATCCGCAACTGCTCAGTGATGCAAAATGGTGCTACTAAAGGGCAGGGAGCCAAAATAGAAATTGAAATTGAAATCTGAGTAATTGCCCAGCCCTAGAGTGCTACCAGCACATACAAACCCTGCTCTGAATCTGGTTTTAAAACCATTTTAAAAGTTTCAGAAAAATGTTGTGAACTAGTCTTAAGTTTATATTTGCTGGATACTAGCTCTGCTTGAGCTTGATACTGCATCCAAACAATGAAAATGTGACCTTAGTATGTATTTACTGTATGTCTGTAAGATATTGGGGGCAAAATTTCTTTGTGATTGAATGATTGTAAGGTGGTGGTGTGACTTAGAGCAGCAAAGAAATACAGAGAAATTGATAATGAGAGAAGACTAAAGCCTGGGCTGAGAAAACAGACAGGAGTCAGAGGGGAAAATGAAGAGCTCAAGCTCAGATTGTAGGAGTGTGAGAATTGTTTTAAATATGAACTGAAACACAGATTACACAGATTTGTTTGTTAATTTGAAAAGTCAAAAAATATATATTTATGATTTGAATGATGGGACAGCTGTTTGACTCAGCCAATGCCTTGTATACAATAGCTGGGCACCTTAGAGCAGCTGCATCAGTCGGTGTTGCATTTCGACCTCCGCTCTCTCTCCACATCTCCTGTCTGTCCTCGGCTTGACTAACTAATAGAAACAAAATGGCTCCAAAAGTGACTACAAACAAAAGTGGGTCAGTACAAATTTCTTTAAGACAGATTAAATGTTGCTGAAGTCAACTTTTCATTGGAGAGAAGCTTAATTGAGTTTGATTGTTCAGAAATGCCTTCAATCTAACTTCCATCCTATAAGGTATTGTTTTACTGTTCCTTGGCAGGAGAATAATGAAGTGTTAAAACTGAATTATTGCTGGTAATCACAGGTAATAGATGGCAAACTATTAGAGATATTTAGAGAAGTTAAAGTCACTTAATAATCTGTCCTTACCTCTCATAATTCCACATTAATATTACAGTCCTGAAAATATCACGATTGGTAGTTCAACTTTAATTTTAAAATGTCTGAAAGAGATATAAAGTCCTCCATTTGACATCCTCCCAAAGTTTAAGTTTGAAAGTTTATCAGCCTAATCTAAGGTGTCACAAGAAAGTGTAGTCTTTAGACCGTGTCACCTTTTCGAAGTGTTATTATGTACAATCATGTCTTGCAGGAACAAAGTTCTCACCTTGAACATGGTGCTGCCCAGCTGTGCAGGGGACATACTGACTACGACTCCAGCTGACTGGAGGGCTGCAATCTTCTCTTTGGCTCCGCCTTTTCCACCAGCGATGATGGCACCGGCGTGGCCCATACGGCGTCCGGGGGGAGCGGTTAGCCCCGCGATGAAGGACACCACGGGCTTTGCATTGGCACCCTAGACACAGGGGGTGGAAGTGGAAGAAAAACATGAGCATATAATGAGGTGGAAAAAAAAAAAACGCTGTAAAAAAAAAAAAGAGTAAACTCAAAAAGGTGGGTGCCGAGGTGTGCTAGTACATCAACAAAGAAGATAAGACGCGGGAAAAGAGGGAGCGAAACATGGTGGGGATTAAAATAGGGAGAATTAGTTTTCTGCACCTACATTTTATTCATTCATTAGATATTAAACACCCAATCTCTTCCAATTACAGAGCCCCCATGGTAACAGGCTTGTCTAACCAGCCATCACTGTCTCAGTCTGCATTATTAAAACAAAGGGTCAATCAAGCCATTTAATTGCATGGGTTGGTGTATGACCAGATAGGAGCTCAGACTCCTGCCATTTCATATCATCTCATTTCTGAGATGGTAATTAGTCATGCAGCCACTGATTAGCTCAGCGCCTGTCTGTGCTGCTCGCCCATTGATGGATGTTACATTCAACAGTTAAGATCATTTCCAAGGTGAAGAGAGCTAATATTTCATCTTCAGCAATAACATCATAACCAGCGCAAGGGACACAGTGTGAAAGTGTGTGTGTCTGCGCGTACAGCAGCTAATATTTCATACTTAGAAATAACAACCTAATTGTAGAAGACGGCTTTGTGTATGCACGTACACACGCACACACGCACACACGCACACACACACACGCACACACACACACACACACACACACACACACACACACACACACACACACACACACAGAGAGAGCGAGTCCTAGGCGTTCGACAAAGGCAGTGGCTCATCTGGCAGACAGCTTTTGCAGGATGAATGTGGCTTGTTCAACAGTCAGAGCAACGCAGCGAAGACCTTCAGAGACATATCCGCTTCTCTCACTGTCTCAGCTTGAAATCCATTCCTGTCACTGACATGAGCAAGATGGCAGCAACTCATATCATATCAAGTAGAGATGACTTTTAATAATTAAGACGAGCAGGGACGTATATCAGCCAGGAAAACGTGGAGGACCTTGGCTAGAAAAGCTGCACTAATGAGACATTAACACTTAGCGTAGTTAATGTCACAATGGAGGAGAAAGACAGAGAGAGAGAGAGAGAGAGAGAGAGGGGGGAGGGTTATCACTTTAAAGTGCTCCAAATATGTTACGAGCAACTGTGCTGTGTTCAAAAATCTAAGCACAAGCAGAGCAGCAGCAAAGCCCCCATCAGTATTGAGAACTCAGATCACGTCGTGAATAAACAAACCACCCTCATGTGAATCAAGTCTTAAATCTACCTCAAACGAAAGGGGTTTAATTACTCTATTAATCCCTGCCTCCCTTGATACTAAGTGCTAACAATACATACAGGGAGGGGAGTCATACTATCACTCACTTCTCCTGCATTTTGTCTTCGGCTGTTAGCAGTTCAGATATATTACCTTAATTATGAGGCCAATGGGGTACTTTCCACATCCCTGAGTGCCAACATGGCTAGAGGAAGACTTTGTTATATAAATACAGAGCAGCTGTGTCTAAGGTGAGGAGAAGCACAAAAAGGCTTAAAAAGCCAAACTGGGACACAAACACGCCTGACAGGTAGAAGTAAAGCCAACATGTGTGTACACACGTGGAGCGAACAAACCTTATACTTCAATCTGCCTTGGTTTTTCAGTGGTTTCCTTGGAATTACAAGAGCTTTAGCTAAGCCCACACGAGACAACTTGGTTCTGAAATATAGAGAAAAATCAGTTACCCCCTACGGTGGCTTAGGTGCCAAATTCTCTGACCTACTTGGTATGCATGAAGCAAATTGTAATATGGTTGTTCTCTGTAAGCCTATTTTTGACTTCAGAAAGCCTGCGAGGCAACGATACGCAGACCTTTGATACAGGTGACTTTTAAATCACATAATGTTACCAAGCACTGCTGACACTGATGAAGACAGAACCTTGAAATATGCCCTGCATCATGAAATCCGACAGCAGAACCAAGAGGGAAGTATAAAGATTTTCTCTTGAATTTTACAGAATTAAGGCACTGGTAGATAAACAGTCAGCAGTAACTCAGCTGTAACACTGCTGCATACAGAAATCAATACTTCTTCACCTTCTGGTGTAATGTGTGTTTCTCAAGTGGGAGTTCAATATATTTAATGTTGCATGACACAAATCAATCATGACTTTAGACCTTATTTCCACTGAGCAGTTTGTACTTAATGTGTCCGGAGTGGCAGAATTTGTCAAGTTAATGTGAAACGCAGTGTCCTAAAAAAAACTATTTTCTCAAATGACTCCTTACTATGACTGATGGTGTTATACATGACCACACAATATTCTGACTAAATGAAGTTTATCTCTGAAGTTATTTCTCCACACTCTTCTCGGTGGTTTCAAGAGGCCGTGGTTTGGATGCAGCAGCTGACAAACATCTGAGCGGAGACTTGGATTACGTTTTGTCCCATTTGCTCACGAGGATGCATCTGCTCACCTTTCCATTTAGACATATATCTGTCCGGTCCAATCAAATCTGTTCATCTCATCATGAGGCTTTTTAACTGACATGGCTGCTTCTGCTACTAAATCCTGTTTAAAAAAAAATCTATATCTATCTATCTATCTATATCTATCTATCTATATCTATATCTATCTATCTATCTATCTATCTATCTATCTATGTTTAAATGTATATCTATCTATATCTATATATCTATCAGTCTATATGTGTACATGTATCTATATATGTATATCTATCTATGTCTATATGTATATCTATCCATCTATCCATCTATGTCTATATGTATATCTATCCATCTATCTATCTATCTATCTATCTATCTATCTATCTATCTATCTATCTGTCTATATGTGTACATGTATCCATATATGTATATCTACCTATCTATATGTCTACATCTATCAATTTGTCTATATCTATCTATTTGTATATATGTCTATATCTATCTATATGTCTATATCTATCTATTTGTATATGTCTATATCTATCTATATGTCTATATCTATCTATTTGTATATGTCTATATCTATCTATATGTCTATATCTATCCATCCATCTATCTATATGTCTATATCTATCTATATGTCCATATCTATCCATCCATCTATCTCTGTCTCTATCTACCTCTCTATATCTATCTCTCTATCTATATCCCTTCATCCATCTATCTATTGCTCTCTCTCTCTCTCATATATATATATATATATATATATATATATATATTTAAAAAATTCTGCAGTCCACAGATGTCCACAGACGTCTACCAGGACCTGCTGATCTGACATTGCATAATTTGTGACACAGTACATCAACAAAGTTATCATAAGAGACTCTTGGCTGTGGTGGAATTTCTTCTTTTTTAATATAGATGTACAAATGGTTTAGACCTTTGACCCTTCTATCCGTTCAATCTTGATGTCTCCCAGTGTAGGATTACTCTTCACCTGCTGTGTCAGACTTAAGGTCACGGGCCTCTTCAGAAGTGAAATGACCTTCCTCACACACCTTGTAATTTGCTCCTCATGCCAGTTAAGATGCTGCTGTGAAGACAGCGAAATAACCAAGGTCTTTTTTTCCCTGAAAGCTCCTCTAAGTTATCTGTTTGTCAGACATAGTGTCTCCAGGCTTGAACAAAGCTGCGTTAGGAATCCTTGTTGTGTCTATCATCATCTTTAGTTCAAACTACATGAAATATGTCCCTCTTATGGCCATCTAAGTGACTTGCCTCTCAGTTTAGTGTGATCATTGTGGACAAATACTACAGCAGTCTCCTGCTGTGTGTTGTGAATGTCAGGTCTCCTCGAGTTCTGCATTAACTATTCCAGCCATCAGACTCCCCTGAGCCGTCTGTGTCTGGCAGTCATGTTGTTTATAAATGGGAAATCACAGCAAGCAGTTGAAAGTTTGTCCTGGCTCCACTAAAAAGATAATGACTCAGCAAAGTGCAGCATAGGTGAAAACAACTTATCAGGGAAGAAACGCGTCTAATATGTCAGAGTAGGGCTGGTTGATATGGCCTCAAATCAATATCACGATATATTGAGCAGTTCAGCTCAATAATGATAAATGGACGATAACTACCCCACAAGCTGCTCACCCCCTCCTTCATTAACTTGAGTCTACTCCAGCCATCACAACTTTTGAGACGTCCTCCATCTCCTCACCTGTCTTTCCCTCTTTGTTACAGACTGGATGGGGTGGAGTCACGTCTCCGATGTAGGACAACGTCTTAAAAGGGACATGAGACCATAGCCTACCTACACACATACAAAAACAACTTTTATTTATTTTTTGACACTGAATATATTGACTGCACTGTTTTAGATGTGCTGTGGCCCTGAACACGGCTGGTGTCTTGTCACACTCCGTGTTCAAAACATAGACAGACAAAAGGTGACTGTGTCTCTATTAGAGAGCCTGTGCTGTGGATTAGCCTGTCAAAGGAAATAAGGCTCATCCAATCAGTGTCATCTTCAATTCTAATCTAAAACCATACTTTAATAAAAAAGCTTTTACCTAAATTCAGTTTTAGCACTTTCAATATGATCTAGCTAGCTAATCATAGCTAATTCTTTTCTGTCAGTGTTTTTATTTTTTTTATCTGAACCTGTTTGCCTTACAAACTCTCATTTCTTTTTCACCTTCTGTATTAATGTTGTTTTCTGTTTTATTGTTGTCGTTTTATTTCCCTTCATAAACTTTGTTTCAAAAAGGTGCTGTATTAAAAGTTATGATTATCATTGAATTGTTTGTTTGTAACCTTTCTTGTTACTCTATCGTCATAAGAAAGGGTGACATTTATGATAATACATAAAGGGGAAAAAATCAGTCTAAAAAGTGGGAGGAGTTTGAGAAATTTGAAATGATCTGGTTGGTCAGTTTTGAACAAATTTCAGGCTTTTATACCAGGCAGTTAAGAATAGTAAACCACACTGATTCAGTCTATCAATGAGGCGAAGAGACTATATCACTGCTTCACATTTAACTTCAAATAGATACAAAAACAGTTCATTTTTAAGTCTAACTTTGCTCCATGGTGAGACCGGATGCAATATTTTTTTTATCCTTTAAGAGCTGAGAAAGTGTTTAACCAAATCTAAATAGTGCAAGTTCAAGGATTGAAAGTCATATTAGGATAAATTACAAAAAGCGCTCTTGTTTCAGAGGGTCGGTGTCCTCTGATCCTGACCACTGACACACTTGAACTGATTAACGGAGGGAAAATAATATGTCAACAAGTTTAGGCCTTCTATATTCTGTAGGTTTGATTTATTTTGGACAGACTCACCTGTTGCTCCTCTGCAGTCAGCCTGTGCTTTGCATTCATATAAAGTTCACATAGGGGAGCTGCCCTGGGTTATTGTAAATGTGTTGCGAATTCAAATTTATTCAAAACAAGTAAAGTTAAGTTTGCTCCAAAAGTCTCTCTAAAAAAACAGTACGCCGGTTGATCTTCCACGCAATTGACTTTTCACTAGAGATCTGCGGCTTACTCCCACGTGGCTCTATTTGGTGCATGGGTTTTATTTGAACTGTCCCTCGCTGTCAACACTCACGGTGATTGAGTGGGTGGGGGACCGGGCGGGAGGGTGGGATGTGGTGGTGGTGGGATGTAAAACTTTAATTGTGGAGAGAGAGAAGTTATTCTCCTGAGACGCCAGCGGGAGATTTGCATGCATTAGAGAAACCGAGGGCAAATCAAGTCCAATCCTCAGCTCAAGAGCACCACAGGCACGCACAAATACACACACAGAAACACAACACATTCGCACTGAAAAATTAAAAATCATCTGCAGGAAAGGGAAAAAAGCCCAGGAACAGACCTGGTGAAGTTGTTAGCAACTCGACTAGAGTTGATGAGCCAATTATCACCTCACTGCTGTTCATCACATGTGGGCATTGCTAAAGGTTTACAGCTCGACACTGCAGATTTCTAGATCATGCCCTGTGATTCATCCCTACATGCCATCTGTCACGCTTTGTCTTCATCATTGAGACAGAGGGAGCTGAGAGAGAAAGCCTGAGGCTGTGATCAAAAGAAAAACACTCTCATATTTCCACCTTGTTCTCTGCACACAATAGTTCTCGGTGTGCGCAGCAGATCTGAGAGGACTTAGAGCTAATTCATAGAAGAATAAATATTTTATATGAACAGATATATCTGTCGAGGTAAGGCACCGTAGCGAAGGATATTACAAGGAGATCCAGGTTAAATAATGGGTGTGCTGTGTGTTATCTCCTTACAGAGTTGTGTTGTATGAGGTACTCTGCTGCGTTCTCCTCAGCGTTGCCTCCAATTTCCCCGATAAGAATGATGCCTTCAGTCTTGGGGTCCTGCAGGAACACCTCCAGACAGTCTATGAAGTTTGTACCGTTGAATGGATCCCCGCCAATACCTTACAGAAAACAAAGCAAACACTTGTTGTAAACTCCAGACTTGCATGATCGTTCCAGGGAATACCTGCAGATCACACGGATGCTGAGCGGAATAAGAAGCAGATTTGTGCCGGAGTTGGTCTTATCTTCACAAGAGGCGCTAATCTGTTTTCATAGCTGATCAGTGGGGATGCCTGGAAACAAATCTGCACTGCCTGGATCTTTTGACCTGAGAGCAAGACAAATTACAGGCTGAAGATGGCCCCACTGGGATTTTAAAGGATTAAATATCTCAACTTTTTTACTACTTCACCGATGAATCTAGGCCTTCGTTTTTCAGCCTCATCCTCGACAGTATACATTAAGTTTTACAGAAACATTCACTTCTTCTGAGGGTTGTTGGATATCTTCCTTATTCAAGGGTTAATTATTAAGTCAATTCAATAAT
Organism: Xyrichtys novacula; assembly: GCA_962446985.1. Taxonomy (NCBI): domain Eukaryota; kingdom Metazoa; phylum Chordata; class Actinopteri; order Labriformes; family Labridae; genus Xyrichtys; species Xyrichtys novacula. The sequence goes on from OY660866.1 coordinate 3,595,034, forward strand.
TCTAATTATTTGTTTTGGCCGAGGGGTAATTATTGGTTCATTAAAACATCTGAAGTTCATAAAGGAACATTTTCGCCAACTGCCACTTTTTATACATTCCTTAGATGTGTAGCAGCAAATTCATTCATAAATAGCCTTAGCAAATAAAAGGCAGTCTCTGCTTATGGCTGTGGATTTGGTATGTGGTGAGATTGGTCATTTATTTACACTAAATTGTAGTGCCTATGTGGTTGTATTTTCTGAAACCAAAGCTGAGGTGAATTTTGTGATGATACAGGGTGATAGTGCTCATTGGAAATGCAGTTTTCAACCTGGTTTAAACTAGGGATGCACCGATACGATATTTGGATTGGATATCAGTTCTGACGTTGACAAATTAACTAGATCAGATATCGGATAAATCCAGCGTTCCAATCCAGTCTTTTTTTTTCTTTTAATTAATTTTTCTTTTATTATATGGAAGTCTTACTTCTTTGTGCTAATGTGCAATTTGTTATTTGTTAATAAACAATATTAAGTAAATTTATATCTGCGTTAATTTGTTACTTTTTTTTTAACAAGGCTAATGTCAAGCCTGATGCCTTCACTCACAAGGTAAGGTCTACAGTTCATTCATTCAACAGTAGTATTGGATCGTTATCGGATATCTGCCGATACGCTCAGCCCAGGTATCGGGTATTCACTATGGGAAGGCTTTGAAACCTCATCATAGTGCCCATAGGGAACCTGCATTGTGACAAGATGTTACTATGAAATGCTGGAAATTATTAAAATAGAAATATTACTTAACAGCAGCTGTGACTTATGGCTCAAAACATGATCAAGGCTCAAAAGTAACAGGTTTGCATTTTTTCCAAAGCCTCAGTGAGTGGAATTTTTCAGAGTACTGTTTAATAGTCCAAAGATGACAAAAACACATTTTTTTCCATCCATTTAAAAGATGCTTCAAAGTCCCTTTAATAGCATAACCATTTTAATTTACCATGACCTCTGTTTGGTAGTGTAATCATGCTTTCCCTTCCATATCATTGACACAGGGCTTTCAAAGGGACCAGAACTCATTTTCAATAAAATGAAACCAGGATTCAGAAAAGCAAAAAGCAAGACACCCAGAAACCTGAAACATCACAGACCAAATTGCCTTGAGATTAATATTAGCTGAATTAAAAACCTGGACACACCAAGAAACGAATGATATGAATAATAATCAGAGAGGAACATTACCAGCAACAAGGAGGACAGTAATTTTAAATATTGTAACAACAGTCATCCGCTGTAGCCTGTAGGTCATACTCAGACTTAAGAAGTCTGAAGCAGAACCACCAATAAACCCTCTTAATGAACTCTACAATATTAAATACTGTTGCCACACTAGCTTTATGAAGTCTGGCTAGAGGACACTCTATAATTAAAATGTCTAAATAATAATGGTGCTAAGTTGTTTTTCCCGTTAATTCCAGTGTCCGACCAGGCCTGTAATATCGATTTTCTGGCTGCGAATAAGTCAGCCAAAGGAATTAGCTTTTGTTAAATAATTAATCTTTTATTAGCAGTGTGTCGAGATGGTGTGTTAAAATTAAAAATAAATATTCTGAGCATGAAAAGCTGCATCAGGAGACCCCGAAAACAGGGCTGACGGAAACTGAAAACTAATCATTTCAATTAAAACCACAATAAGGAGCAGCACACCATGAATTAAGTTTAGTTTGTTAAGCCGCAGAAATAATCAGTCAACAAGAGACACAAGGCTGTTTCAAAATCATGGACAGGTACGGTAATAACAAGGCGGGGATGTTTGTTTTGTTTTAAAAGTAAATACAGAAGTACCTGCAACTACTAGATGCACTTGTCTCTCAGTTCAGCTCATTTGTAGTAACACAGTAACACTGGAAATGTTGTTTTAGAGTCTCGATTTGATGAATCTGACTCTTCTGTTTGACTGCTCTCTTTAACTTACCTTAAAAGTTGGCTAACTTTAAATGTCTTACAGAGAACGTACACCTCTGGTTTGTACTAAGTTTATGCCTCCTGTATCAAAGAGGAAACTTTCCTTTGAAACTTCGGGATAAAGAGATCTGAAGGTAGACAAAGTGTCCACTTTTACCTGAGCCTCTCAATCAGTCTTTTCAATCTTTAAGTAGCACTCTGGGATGGCAGCAAATTTAGTGCACTGATGTGAGTAGATGGCCTTCAAATTTAGTGAGTGCTTCTTCAAACACGGTGTCTGATGAGGTGAAAACCATTCATCCAAGGTTAGGAAATCTAAATTCTAGAGTATTGTTGGTGAAGGTAAAAGTAATTAAACAATCACACTTCATTGATTTTAAGTTTTAAATGTTGGCAGGTCTCTGATACTTAATGCCTGGTATATCACTGAGTATCATTGTTGTGCAATATATCCGCTGATGATGTTAGGAAACAGGAACCGCCATTTCTTCACTGTCAGGAAAGATTTGGTCTTGTAACCTCATCTGACTATTTCAAATAATGTCGGCAGAGAAAAAAATGCTACGAGCAGTGTGTCTGTGTGCCATAACCAAATCTTATATACTCACCAACGCAGAGTGACTGGCCCAGGCCGACTTGTGTAGTTTGGTGCACAGCTTCATATGTCAGGGTGCCTGATCTTGACACAATACCTGGGAGAAAAGTTTTAGAAACAGTTTATGATTATGTTTTTTTTTTTTTTTTTATGCAAATCAAAATCAAAACATTGCTGCAATCAAGTGTAATAAAATGAAATCAAATGCAGCTGTAATTTTGTCCCCCAACTCTGGCTGAATTGTTTCATCCTGACAGCACAAACAAATGAGATCAAACCCGCCAACAGATGCTCGGTTTAAGCTTCAGAAATGATGACAGTTGATGTAGTCTAAAAGAGACTTCCTCTTAGGTTCACTGGTCAACAGCAGCACAGGTTGCTTATCAAGCTGTCTACGGCAGAAACTCAATCTAGGATTTAAGTGTAGTGCATTTAAGAAAGTTTAACTTGTGAAGGATAGCTGGAGTATGAACAAAGTTTGTATTTCTGTTTTATCACACTTCAGTCATTCTGCTATTTTTTTAAGAGAAGTACGCAGATGTACTTCTTTTTAAAGACAAACCAGCTGCACACCCTTCAGTCGTTACAAATGCAACTTTGATTTCAATGTTCAAATTCAAAACTCTACTTTTCATCACAGTAACAGAGAAAGCAGGAAACCTCACCGATTCTTCCTTTCTTGTGAATGTGCCCTGGCATGATCCCAATCTTACATTCACCAGGCTGTGAAAAAAACATAATTATATACTTAGATTCGAATAAATGACATTAACAGGACATGTGCGAATGCTTCTGCTCCATATCAAGTGAAATGATCCATCACTTGGTCCTCGGCTGAACCTGAATCCAGTTTGTGATTCTTTTTACTGCAGAGGAGCCTTTCTTTATGGAGTGCAGTAATCTATAATTCAGCATTTTTCCCTACACTATGAGCTCAATTTAAATAAAGCAGAACAAATTCAATGAATATTCACTGCTCAAATTCCCATGAGTAAAGAGAACTTCTTAAAGTTTCCTTTGCCTAAATGATAACTTTGCTACACTCTCGAAATGCAGAAAACATTGATATTCAAACGACAGAGCTGCTATTATTTATCTGCAGCGAAAACACAGAAACTAAAGAAAGAAAACAGCAGCATAAGTAAATAATGAAAGCTTTCAACTGCATCTTTACAAGTAGAAATGCTAATGTGTTGCATCTGTCAGCACAGTATGTATGTGTGTGTGTGTGTGTGTGTGTGTGTGTGTGTGTGTGAGAACTTACATTAATGACTCCTGGGCAGTTGGGGCCTATGAGGCGGGTGGAGCCCTGGCGCAGCAGCTTATGTTTGACTCTCACCATGTCCTGCTGGGGGATGCCCTCTGTGATGCACACCACCAAGGGTATCTCTGCGTCAATGGCCTCAATGATGGCTGCAGCCGCAAATGGAGGAGGGACATAAATCACAGTGGCATCTGCCCCTGTGCCCTCCTTCGCCTGAGGAGGGAGCGGAAGAAAAGGTATTGTTGGTGCATTAAAAATGAAAATTTTAATAAGTAATGAAATAGTGCCACCTAATGTTTTTTTTAAACATCTATTATATAAAGCCTTGCAGTCGTTCTCCACTGCAACACTTATTTGAGTTTTATCCATATTTACAGATATTTCAGGTTAAAAGTTTCTTACGAACCTCTTTGACTGAGTTGAAGACGGGCAGGCCGAGGTGTGTCTTTCCGCCCTTACCGGGTGAGACACCTCCGACTAACTGGGAGCCATAGTCAAGAGATTGCTGACTGTGAAACGTTCCCTACGAAGGAAAGAGGAGGCAGAGTGTGTGTAAGTGTGTAATGAAGTGAGGTGTTGGTGCTTCTGCAGCATCAACCTTGAGATATCATTACAGACAGAAAGGAAGGAGGAAATATGCTGCCATCCAGGATTAATCACCTGTGCAGCCAAGGAAAGGGATGGATACAGAGGTGAGGCTGGGTTTTTCTCAGGTTTTAAAATGAGACTAAGTGAGAGCGGGTTAAACTTTTGAGAAGACGGTATTATAGAGTCCATTTTTAGCAGTGTGTCGGTTTGTTTGCTAGCATGAACAACTCTAGGAATCCGTCATTTATTCAGGCTACAATGTTTATCTTCAGTCAAAGTGGAGCTTGTTTATAGGAATGGTCATTTCTGTGGATGCAGCAGTTTGTGCTGCTTTACAGATGTGTCACATCACACTGGCCAGTGTTTCTGTTAATTGACCAAGCATCATTGTTATACATAGGGATGCACCAATCCGATATTCAGATCGGATATCGGCTCCGATCTTGACAAATTAACTGGATTGGATATCTGATGAATGATGCCGATCCAGTCTTTTTTTTGTTTGAATTATTATCAGACACAGCAACACAGCCATTCTGTTCACTCTATATTCTATGTCTATCCTTTTGCGCTAAATGTTTACATGGAACTCTTCTTTTTGCTGTGTGCCAATGTGCGATTTGTTATCTGTTAATAAATAATATCAAGTACATTTATATCTGTGTTAATTTGTCACCTCTTTTTAACAAGGCTAATGTCAAGCCTGATGCCTTCACTCACAGGGCAAGGTATACAGTTCATTCATTCAACAGTCATATTGGATCGGTATTGGATATCGGCCGATACGCTTGGCCCAGGTATCGGTATCGGATCGGAAAAAAATGGATCGGTGCATTTCTAGTTACACAAGGGTTGTACAATTACAACCACAAACTGAAATTATGCAGTAAAAATTGACAACAAACCACATAGGTATTGGGTGGGAATCACTAGTGGCCCCACGATACGATATTATCACGAAACTTGGGCCACGATATGATAGTAGTGCGATTTTCAACATTTTGTAATACATTGAGTATTGCGATACAATGTATTGCAATTTATACAATTTTTCAACTGTTTAGCTAATTAAGCATTTGTCTTTCATTATATTTGTCTTATTTACACAGTATTTCATTTTCATGTTACACATCTTGCAAACCTCATATGTCAGGTCCTTCTCATTTGTGCCCTGTTTGCATTCCTAATGTCTTTCTCCAGGTGCTATGTTTGTTGTACTAACTTTCTCCCGCTCTATGATGTCACCTCTGCCAACCTCATTGGACAAACAGTTGACTTTATTTTCTCCATTATCATAGATTTGACTTCATATTAGCAGTTAATTTGAAAAAAATCCATACTTGGTAAATGTGATGATACGATATATCACCAGACAAAATGTTGCAATACTATGCTGTATCCATTTTCTCTTCCACCCCTAATACGTATATAAAAGACAAATAGATAATAATAATCTTCTCTGATTTAATTTATCGCAGAAGTGTTTCATAATTTTAGCAGGATGTATCTGATGATCGAGGTTCATGAATGTATCCCAAATGTGCTATAGAAGTCTTTACAATCAAAGCCAGCTGTTGTTACTGTGTGTTCATTGGTACAAATATTCCCACCAGGCCTGTTTTGACAGAGAATACTCAATATTAAGAAGCGATAACACCAGAGGGGGAAAAACACGCTCTGAGAGGCAAATTCTTCAAAGTGAACCTCACATGTACTCGTCCAGAAAACCAGTGCATAAATGCGGGGTAAATTGATTTTCTGCTGAACAAATCACATCACACCACAGTCAGTTAATAATTACTGAAGATGCTGAAACAATGTAGATAAAGCAGCCAAGGGTCATAACTATAAGTGCAGATAAATGACCCCCGTGTAAAAATTATAACTGGCCTATTAACAGGAATTAGAAGCTCTGAATCAGCATTTTTTTCTTCTAATTGTAACACACCCCTTAACCCTGCTAACTTTGCTGTTTTTTGCCAGTCATTATTATCGCAAATGTTGAGACAATAAATTTGAAAAATTGCTTGCTTATCAGCCCAGAAAGACACCCAAATGTGCACTCAATAGCTCTTGCTTCATTTCTCATCCTTTTCTAATTATCCGGAGTGTTCACTGGAACTATATTTAACAACCTTTTATTATGTTGAAGAGAAATTGGAGGATGAAAAATGGAAAGTTCATTGAGGACAGAAGGGGGATATAAATCTGTGAAGCCCGTGTTTCAGGCTTGTTTAACACGCTTGCCAAGATTTTTATTCTCCTTGAGTGGACACGGCTCAAAGTGAATCACCTGCACTTCTCCGTGCCTTGAAAAGTAACTTGAGGGATCAACAACTGGGCATCCAAAGTTTATATTTCTTACTAAAACAGGTGAAACTAACCCTAACCTTGGGGAAAAAAAGAACAATACTTTAATAAACCAATAGCCTTAACCAGCTATCACAATTTGTCTTCTTCTAAATACCTGCTGAAAATGCCGTTTTGTACCCAGGGGAAAAACATTACGCGGCAAAAGCCAAAATTTGTTGACTCTTGGCTAATTTAATGCATCGATTCTTTATTCAGATTATTATTAGCGTTACATGTTTTTGTTAGTTTGCTATCTGAATTCAAAATATGAAGTAAATCAATACAAAAAGGCAGTTAGACCTCCTGTCAGCACCAGTTTTACCCTTTCAAAATAAGGGGCTGGTATAACAAAAAGTGTTACATGGTCTAGGGCTGGGTGATATGGCGTCAAAACAATAACACAGTTCACCTTGATAATAATAAATAGACGATAACTACTCCACAAGCTGCTCACCCCCACCCACATTAACTTCGTCTACTCCAGCCGCTACAACTTTTGAACCGTCATCCATCTCCTCATCTGTCTTTTCCTCTTTGTTACAGACTGGATGGGGTTGAGTCATGTCTCTGACGTAGGACAGTGTCTTAAAGGGACATGAGACTACAGCCTACCTACACACGTCCAAAACCAACTTTTATTTATTTTTTTGACACCGAATATACCAATATGGACGGTTTTTGTTGTAAATTTCGTTATCAGTTAATTTTCAGTTTATCGCCCAGCCCTAACATGGCTCACCCCCGAAGTTAAAACATTCGTGTTTTTTAGTACTCATTTAGAAATTTAATAATAAGAGTAGAGTCTCTTAGCACTGTGGTGGTAATTTGTTCAACAAACTTAAAAGAAAAACACAAAATCATTTATTGATATTGAAAAACTCATGTATACTCTCTGTATAAGTTTCTCTGTTAACAGTGACGGACGTACAGCGATCCCATCTGAACAATCCTCCACATGTTGAAAATGTGTTTTTCAGGCTTATAGAGCAGGCGCCATTTTATTGTCACCATTGTTTTCTAGTCTCTCAGAATCATCTCATAACAGTCATGACCCCTCACTGTGCAGTAAGAAGCAATTCGTGTTCTATTTTCCAACAAAGTTGTTTACCCAGGTTTTTATGTACACTCACATACAACACTAACCCACTATTTCATACTCACAGAGCATACAGAAACATGTTTGACACAGACACAGACCTTTTTCTCATGTTTGTATTAGTATTAGACAGAGGTTAAGGAAAACCTGCTCTGAGATTTCACAATAAGAGCCAGCTTATCTAAAGAAATTAATGTTGTTATGGTATCTATAGGGAAATACATACCTGCTTCCCTGTAAAACCTTGGCAGATGACCTTGGTGTCCTTGTTGATGTACAGGTTTTTCCTCGAGCCTGTATAGCAGTGCCTGACCCCGGTCTGCTGCACTGAATAGTGAAAGAAACAAGCTTGATTTAAAAGAGGCACAAGAATACATCGGTTGATATAATCTATCAATACTTGTAGACTGAGGTCTCACTGTCATCTGTTCAAAGGTAAAAAAGAAGGATAATAATAACAGCTCCATACTTTTTCAACAAAAGTAAACAATCCTTTGAAAAGTTAAAGATGGAGTTGGAGCGCTGAGATGATTTATTCCCAGAGTGTGTTTGAAACTGAGGCTTTGAACATGGAACATGGCGTCTAGTGTAGGGTAGGAAGCCCATATGCTCGCAAATAGGAGAGAAAAAAAAAAACAAGACTTTAAATCAAACAATCTGGATATCTGAGTTTAATGTGGAAGCAGATAAATGCATTATTTGATCATTATATTAATAAGGTTAGAGAAAATTACTCATAAGAATGTCAATACTTTAAGAAGTAAATGACTTTTGAGTAATAAAATGTACTAAAATTTTTCACCATCCCTGAATATAACCATGTTATCAATTTAGAAAAGTACAATAGTACCTGCACATTCCCAGACTGTCAGTGTGAGCTTATTTTCAGGTTGTCTCTTTGTGTTTTATGGTTACAGTTATAGACTGTATCATATTTAAATGACGGTGCCAAGCTGCAGTTCAACATCCTTCAAAACTGCACCAGTGCTTCATACATCAACAAGGTATTGAATCATTTCATGTGACAAGTGTCGCAGGGACAAATTCATACAGTTGTCACCCAGCTTTGCAATTTTCTCACTCTATTAGCTTTGTGTTTTTCTTTACCAAATCACATGTTTACGGTGTGACTCGGTCCAATCTCAGAGCTCTTATCAAATCTGTCTCCATCGGCTGCAAACAGCTGTCTTCAAATCCCCAGTTTAGACACAACACAGGGAGTAGCTGCACACATTTCTGTCAGAGGGCAAGTGATGAGGCTCAGTCAAGTTTAACATCTAATGTGAGAGATCTCATAGGACCTCAACTGGAGCGGTTTTGTGACAACCTTACCTTACAGGCTTAAAGCACCACTGAACAAACAATGCTCAAAGTTATATAGCGTGGAGACTGACAAGGTTACCAAATCGAAAGGTATTTTAATACAGTACAATGCATTTTTATGGGTTTGAAGTGAACCCATTTTTAAAAACATTTTCAAAAGTTGTATTCAGATTGATATTATGTTTGATATATTGTTGTTTTGTGTTGCAGAGTGAGCAATACATCAGTTTGTTTCCCACCTGCCATCATTGAATAGAGATATTCAGTTTAATGGCCAGAGGGTGAAACAGTTCTTTAGTCTGTTGGTTGAGTACAGCAGTCTGCTGCTGAACACACTCCTCTGCCTGGAATGTACTACACAGGCTACATGGTTACAAGTACATTCTCCAAAGTTTGTCAGTATCAGACTGCTACCACCGTCTTCAAGTACTGCAATGACCTTATTACTGCTGATTCAAAAACTGCAGGCTATACACGAGCGTGCCTTAACATCACAAACACCTGGGCAAAAGAAGGCAACCAGATACAACAGCTCTGCCGCTAATTCTACTTTCACAAAGCATGTACATTTTTTGAATTTGTTGGTCAGACACATGATTTCTGCTATTTAAATCTTTATATCAACTTCATTAGGCTGAAGATGTTCAATTTTGATTCCTTAATTGTGTTAATTCAGTGGATAGAGTGTTAGGAACACAATAAAACACACAAAAGTACACTACCACTGCTCACTTCATCTTCAATAATAAATGTGAAGTACTATAATCACCAGTGTCTATTAATCATGTCAACAAAACTGGACATTTTACACCTCCTAAAAATAGAACTTGTGTGGAGCAAGTGTTCATAATGTTATGGCTTGTCAGACAGACATATTTCCTGGCAACTTCATCTAACTTAATCTAAAGTTTTCTTCTTTTGCATTAAAAGAAACCAAGAAGGAAACAACAACTGCTTAGCACTACCTCAAATAAGAAACACGTTGATGTCCTCTGACTGTGTGGTTGTGAAGGTCAATAACTTGCTTCATCCATGTTTACATTCATGGTAAAGTCCACTATATGATTCTACTTTAAACAACAGCCACACAGAGGCCTCTGTTGAGTTGAATGTAAAGCAGCAGTGCTCACTCTTCCAGGCTGAACTTTGGTCTCCTAACAGAGCCTCAGAATCTCATCAATGATCCTGAGCAAAGTCCAGCTTCTGAAACAAGCTCAAGGTCCATGCAGGAGGAAAACTACATCCTGCACTAGTTTATCTCATGATGCAGTGTCCCTGAATGAACCTCACCTCTGTATTGTCAGAATCAAGCAGGTTGCAAACAGACTGACAGAAATGATATTTCAGCTTCTTACAAACACTCTTAGATGAACGTCAAAGGCAAAGGAGAGCAAATGTGTCTTAATAGGCAACATAGAGGCAACAGGACGTGCAAGGTCACCAGTCAGCTCTGCCTCTGTCCTGGAAGAAGGTTCACAGAGGGTTAAAGTTAGATTTTAGCCTCACAGTAAGCTAGCTGACAGGCTCACTGTCATTGAACTACAACAGCAGAGTCGGTTAGTATGCTAACGTGGCTAACTAGCCTGAATGAGTGCAAGACTGAGGGAGCCTGCGGAGCTCGTCTTCAGTTCAGCATACAGCAAACTAGTACACGCATATGGGGTAAAATATACTGTCAAATTTACAAAGCATAACATAATAAAATTCACTGGTAAACTTACAAAGCAGCCTGGCAAACAACCTGCTGTGAGACATCTTCGGTCATTCACCAATGACACCAGAGGTTGAGGACCTGACAGACGGAACTTAGCTGCCTACAAATATCCGTCATTAAAAGTTGTACCTTTAAATCAGATAGATTTTTTTTTTATTCTGTTTTTCTCCTATCCACCGTTTTAATCATATATTTATATATTTTTATCTGGTTATCGATATTCTTAAAGTGAAACACTACTTGAAATTACTTCAGGCAGAATAGACGGATGCCTCTGTTGATGGGGGACTTCGGGAAATGTAGTTCTCAAGCATACGAATGAATGAAAACCTTCTAGCACAAGAGGGCGCATGGACCTCATGAATATCATTGCTTTGAATCTACTGAGTTGTTTACAAAACTAGGTGAGAACACTGTAATTGGTTTTGTCCTTAAAGAGAATGATTGGACAAAATCTGAACCAGACCTAACACCACTACAGTTTCAATTGTATGTTTAAATCAGTTTTGTTACAGTATTTTTCAGTTGCTTACAAGCATTTGTCCAACCAGTTCTCACGTTTTCAAAACTGCAAACACAATTGGCACAGTATCGGTCATGTGTGGCCTTACCATTCACACGTTTTATGTTGTTTTCACACAATATGCCATCAGTGAACACATTTCCACAATGCTTACATTTTCTTAACAGACAAGCTATACATTTTGTATTATTTATTGTTTAACACACAACATCCCACAATAGCAAAAACAATATTCCAAGCAGAGCCGGCCCAAACTACTAAGCATACTTGGTCCCCCCCCCCCCCCCAAAAAAAAAATAAAAAAAAAATAAAAAATAAATAAATAAATAAATAAATAAAATAAATAATTTTAAAAATAAAATAAAGACATTTTAGTGTTGCTGCTGATGTAGGTCTGTGATTCTTACTGCTGTTACGTGCCTCCTGCTGTAGAATGTGCACTGAGAATCCAAAGCGTGGGTAGCTGTGGGGCAAAACAATGTCCCAAAAAAGGACAAATCCTTTAAGAGCAGAGAAAAGAAAGAGGAAGAAGAGGGAAAAAAAAGCCAAGATAAAGGTACGTTTGCATGTCAGGGAATGTTAGTCAAAGAGATTTGTGAAGGTGTGTGAAAGATCAACAATCAATATGACTGGCAGAAATAGAGGGCCGCAAAATCAAATTTTGCTAAGAGCCCCATTAAGGCTTGGGCCTGCTCTGAGAAAACGTGGCACATTTCAACAACCTGAAGTGAAACTCCGATCCTCTCATCAGACTCCTTTACTTTCTCAGTTGAACCACTGACTCAACTTACCCCAGAACTACTATGATGACTTCATTAGTCCTCTAAGCTAAAATGGTGGACTTTTATGCTCAGTGTTTGACCTCATGTTGTAGCTCATAGATACCATAATTGATGTATAAAACAAATTTAAAATGATCTTTGTTGGTCTGAACACAATTCTCATAAAACTTATGACAGACTAAATTCACTTTCAAGATTGAAAAATGTTTTTTTTTTTTGCAAATACATTTTTCACCCATGTGCCTCCAACCTTCACAGACTCCATGAATTGATGCCCATCCCCTAAATATTTGGTCACATGATCAATTTCTTTGACAATTTCCAAGCAACAGGGAGTGGTTCAATTTAGCCTCTGGCTCAACTGACACCACTCTCCCCTAAAAGTTGACAACAGTCAGTGGATGAAGGTCTACAGTGTCTAACAGTGACTTTTTTCTGATAAAGTATTAAACATTAAACATAAATGCATACACTTCGCTCTGATTGAACCTAATTTTGAATAAAACCCCTAATGATACCTAATTCTTGATTGAATACGTGCCATGACAGAAGTTTCATTTTTAAGAGCGAACTTTACAAGCAGACCCTGAAGCAGACAAAAACCACCTTCTCCTATGAGTTCTTAATTCATCCAATCAGGAGCCACCAACTCCTTCAACGCTGATTGGTCGCAAACCTCAGCGTCATAGGTCGTTCATACGTGTATTCACGACGGCGCTCACGTACTTTTCTTCTTCCTCTCTCATTTTTACGTCGGGAGTTTACGCACCGGTACCCAGCTACGCACGGAAAGAGACGCAATGACATGAACGAACCCCAGGAACTGTCCAAGCTAATGACAAAACCTACTACACTGAGTTATTCAAGATGGTTTTGGAAACAATTTCAAGGATAATAAAAGTCCAGCTCCCTGCTTATCTGAAGAGGCTTCCGCTTCCGGAGACTGTTACCGGTTTTGCAAGGTTGACAGGTAAAAAGCGGCGCAGCTGTGCCGTCCTCCTGACTCCACTGTGAGGGGGACTTCTCAACTCATTAGGGGCAATCTTCAGCTCATATCGTGGCTTTTTACCATGGCTAATGTTTGCATGCTGACCAAAACTCATCCTTTGCAGTGTTGTGGAAGACTTACTTATCTTAATTTAAATACTGAGTCAACGTCGACCGGCTACGAAACTTTTACGTATCGGTTGTTGTCTTTGCTAAAAGTGCAAACAACCAAGTATGAGAAGTTTATAAGAGCCGTGACTGCTTCAAAGCCTACATGATAGGGAAGTTTTGATGATACTCGTTTGACCTTAAACATACAGAGTCTATAGTTGTAGCCTGTCCTCTGAGGTGAAAGTGATATGTTGATAAAAGCAACATTGGTCATGTGAATCCGGTTCAGTCCGCCGGACGGCCAAGTGATGCCTCTACAGGTGAAGGAAAGCAGTCAGTCCTTCAGTGAGAGGATGTACATGGGGATCAGTGTGGATAGCTTTCAGTTGTAATGGTTTAAACCTCTTCAATGTAGATAATCATGATGGCCTTTTCAGCTGGTTATTTATCTAATTCATTTTCAGTACTGGAGGATTTCTAGCAGGTTTGCATCTGTTGTTTATTTGAGAAGAAAAATAACTTCTTTCAAGCAATGATCAATTAAACATCCTTTAGTGAGACCCTTTGATTGAGTGTGCATTTTGACTCCCTATTTAGTTGAGGAGATGCACTCATTCAAAGGTGACACAAAGTGCAAGTAGGGAAGAGTGGGGTAAGATTAACCTTTTTTCACATTTGGGATCACTACATCAAGGCGATCATAGTTTTGTCTCTAACTAGTATATCTGCAGATATTTCAAGATGTTGTGCACCCCTGCAAACCAACAGAATGAGTGTAAACATAACTGTCTTGATAATATAGCATGCTAAAAAAGTGGTCTCCTATGGTCAACTTACGCCGTGTGTGGGGTAAGTTGACCATAGGAGTGGGGTAAGTTGAGGAGTAGAAGATAGTTGGGGTAAATCCCTACTACCCCCTACTCTCTACCCCAGCCCTCCCTCACCTTCTCTTTCCCTAAATGACAGTCACTTCTTCTCGTTCATGTATATTTTTATCTATTATACACTATCAAATAATGATTCTTTTTATTATTATTGCATATAACTGCCAAAAAAATGGTGGACTTTTATGCAAGGTTTTTGACCTCATGTTGTAGCTCATAGATACCACAATTGATGTATAAAACAAATTTAAATGATCTTTTTTGGTCTGAACACAATTCTAATAAAACTTATGACAGACTAAATTCACTTTCAAGAGGGAAAAATGTTTTTTGTTTTTTTTTTGTAAATAAATGTCTAACCCCTTTAACCATGTGCTTCTAATCTTCCCAGACTCCATAATTTGATGCCCATCTCCTAAATATTTGGTCACATGATCAATTTCTTTTACCATTTACAAGCAACAGGGGGTGGCTCAACTGACCCCACTCTCCCCTAAAATTTGACAACAGTTAATAGATAAACTTCTAATGTCTCTTTTTTCCCACTCTCCCCTACTGGCTGATTATTTAAATGGATTTATCCAAGCTAGATTTAAAGAATTAATTTATGATCAGTGCATCCCTATGAATAAAACAAAAACAGAGAGGACTCCCAAACTTTACTCCCCAAATCAAAAGTTTGTGTCCTATCACATGTGGTTTCTATGACATCACAATTAAAAGCTGTTTCATTAATAATTTCCCAGCCAAACAATCAAAATACAACAACCTGAGCACAACTGCTGATACAGGAAACTTAATATGACATGACGTATTTGAGGTTCCTTTTGGAGCTTATTGACCATCACAGTTTGACCTCTTGGCCAACACAGACCCTTACAAAGTGTCAAGTGGATCCTAAAAATAGCCCAAAAAGGTTGAAAAGGCCGAGCTAGCCCAGCAGCAGTGACACGCTTAAGTGGCGATAACCATGCTATTTCAGTAGTTCCTCACTGTGCAGCTGAAGAAACCAATAACATGGTCGAAAGATTTTAGTGTTGGGGTACTAATTGCACAGGCTTAAAGAAGTAGAAGACAATTTGATAGTGTCAGATGATTTATTAAATCCTCATGTACATGTGAAATATAATTCCTTAACAGGATTAAGGATTAGCATGTCCCATTAGGCATCTGAATCCTTTGATTCTGAGTATTTTAATTGGCATAAGAGCATTAAAAAAAAAGTTAAAGGAGCCAGTGAATAACTCTCATCTAAAAGTAAAATGACGTAACTGAGGCTAATCCTCACTGCGCTTCACTTGTCGGTCCGCTCCATGTATGGTGGAATGTATGCCGGGCCTTTCCTAAAACTCTTCATGGCTCAGTGTGGTATTTCCCCCCCTGGACAGATGTCATATGAGACAATTCTTCTCAGAGGTCACCAAGTAATGCAGCAGAGATGTAGATAAGAGGTCAGATAGATATGCAGTTGGTCCAGGAAATAAATCTTGTCCCTCCTCTTGTGGTGGTAAAATAAAGGTAGGTGTATTCAGATATTCAACATGCATCAGACACGTTAGCCATTAAACTAGAAATTAAACTTTAGTCTTTCAGTCTTATGTCAATCAAAATTTACTTTACAAAACATCTTGGAATAAGGAAAAGAAGCTTATTGCACAGGGTAGCTTTCAGGCACCACTTCTAGTAGCAGCAACATCGTATTACTCCCAGTTAGTACCTCATGTTTGGTTACACGGGTGTGATCTGCTTTGTTTGTAGTGTCTGAGTGGCTGCGGTTGCTGCCTCTCCTTGGTATCCTGGCTCTGCTCGGCTATCTGACCATTCGTCCATTCCTGCCCAAGAAGAAGAAGCAGAGAGACAGCCTGATCAACCTGAAAATCCAGAAAGAAAACCCGAAAGTGGTCAATGAGATAGACATCGAGGACCTGAACAGCGCGAACGTGTGCTACTGTCGTTGCTGGCGCTCCAAAACTGTAAGTCTATAGGTTATTTTTAGATATCATCACATTATCAGTATTTGTGTGAATATAACTGATGTGTTTTATGAGCTTCTTTTACTTTTACTCTGATCTACCTAAATGAGAGCAATTCATTTGAAGTTTGTTTTATGTATCTCAGGGTCAAAGGGGGAATTAAGTGTTTGTGTGTCATGCCTTCAGCTAATCTGAAGTTGTTTCCTGTTTTTCAGTTTCCTGTTTGTGATAAGTCACACTTAAAGCACAACGAGCTGACTGGAGACAATGTGGGACCACTTATTCTCAAGAAGAAGATACTATAGTCGACCTCTGATGGGAGTTTTCTTTCACCTCTACAGTCTTTAGTTCTTTTTGTTTTTTTAACAGTTTTTTTTTCTTTAAAATAATCCTAGTGTTGCCATAGTGTCATGCTTTTATCGGTCAAAGGTTTGGCACACAGTCTTTGCTCAAAGTGGTCCTAAGACACCTCAAAATGATAGTTTCCAGACTGGTTACTGTTTTGTACAATTGCAAATCCAGCTAAAGTCATGTTGTCCAACAAACGGGACCACTTTGAGGAGGAAACTTGAAACAAATCAGCAACGATGTCTAACAATATCAAGTCAAAATAAGGATTTTCTCTGAAAATAACAGTAAACCCTACTATCATTCTTTAGTACTGTACCTCTTTAATTCTGCCATTGTCTAACAGTCTGTTTAGAGTTTTTTTCCCTCCTGTTTCTGATTGTTGGTGTGATATTATCAACACCCTGATCATTCTCCTTTAAGTTATTGTGAATGTATTGGAGGTCACTTAGTCTTCATTTGTGTTTTGTTCAAAGCCTTAAACGTTTAAACATTTCAAACCACTGCATTGAGGAATATATTGTTGCATTTTTAATCTCATTACCATGCTGGTGAGGGTGAATGTCTGCTGCACAGAACTGGCTCTGTAAACTTGTAGTCTCTGTAAAATCATGATGGTTGTAAATATTTGACTTCCAGCTGTTTTTTTTTTTTCATCAGGAATATTTTATACATAAATGCCCTTTATTTCCAAATCCGCTTTTTCATGATGGTGTCTTTGGATGACTTCGCACTTTGTACATTTTTTCATTCTGCAGATAGAAAGTAAATATAACAAAAAATAGCAAGGATTATGAGCTTTGAGAGGTTCTACTCAAAAGGTAAACAGTGTACATTTATGCAGTGTATGTTGTGATGATTCATCCTGTAGGGATATTTCAATCCGAAGAGCCACGATGCAAGCATTTCTGAAATGCAGACAAACTTATGCAGAATTAAAAGTTTACATACCTGAAGAAGGGCAGTTGCGATGCACGGAGCTCATCAAATCGTACGAATCTGTCTCATTGGGAAAATATACAGAATCACTGACTTCAGCAAAAATAAGGGAAAGTTTTATCATTTATTTTTAAAGAATATTTGGTAAAAAACTAATCCTTATTTATGTAAATCTAACATAAATAGTTGCTGACAATATAAAAGATCATTTCAAATGTAAATAGATTCAAACAAATCAAAAAAAACATTTCAAGTTAAACTGCATACTTCATACTTTGTAATAAAAACAATTGTACATGTAACAAACATAAAATCTCTACATCATGAACCACGAAATGTTGGGTTTGAATGAGGACCTAATTCATGTTGATTGCTCTTAAATTCAACAGCAGACATGATAAATGTGAAAGATGATCAGTGTTTAGCAGCACTGTATTTAAAGCTAAAGAAAGTATTGATTTAGATTCTTTCCTGAGTCTTCCTGAGCCACTCAAACCCGTCTTATAAGCAAGAAACAGCTAGTACATTTTTACTTGTAACACGCACACACACAAACACAAAGCAGTGAAAATGCTGTACTTAATTAAAAACATCTAAAACTTACAGTCAAATGTGTAGCCTAATTTAAAACAGGACAGTATTTCTACAAAAATCCTGCCTCTCAGTCCAGATAGAGCAACTTGTTTATAGAAAAAGTAATAATAAAGACAGTGGATACAGTGACAATGACAGGCGGGAATATTTTTCCCCTTAATAAAAAAGTGAAACTGAATAAACATTCATTTGACAGTGTAGCTGTGCCATGTGGGTCATTTGTTGGGAGCCTGAGGACTGAAAAACCCCTAAAGGCTAAAAATAGTGATGATGTGTCCCTGCAGCACGGCAAACATCAGGAGCTGACAACAAACAGACAAAGAGAGCCACTTGGTGGCTAAAGAAAAAACTCAAATGTCTGAGGTGTAAAAGCAAAACTGAAGTCTCCTATAATGTTTTTCTTGCTGTGCTAGGACAGGCGTTGTCAGAGTGTACTCTCGTAGGTGACAGGAGTTTCGTTGTCATCCTCTGCTTCTGCTGCAGTTCCTGGAAAGATGAAGAGGACAGTGAGCAACAATGCCACCACTGTGTGAATGTAAAAGATATGAATGCATGATTGACAGGGTAAATAGAGGCATACTAAAAAGCTATGCAAATCTTACCCTATGCAAAAACTACTCACTACCCAAACACAGCTACAGGGCGAGGCTTGACTGCAGTGTTGTGTTGTCGAATAAAGACTTTACATACCTAAGAAAAAAGCTGATAAATTGGGTTTGACACGCTCACCACTGGACGAGTTCTTTGGTTTTTGTAGCAGACGGGGACCAGTGAGCCCTATAATGAGAGCTCCTACAGGAGCTGTGAGAAGGATGGCCAGCACAGCCACAGTCAGTACGTCCATGCCGTACTTCTGCAGTTGCGTGTCGTTCTTACTCCTGGCCATGTCCAAAGCTGTGGAGCCAATAGCTGCCTGATGGAAGACAGGCACAATGATGTAAAGTTTATCATCACTTCAAGAGGACACCCTACACCCAAAACACCTTAATCCTTTCATCACTGTGAAAACACAAACTTGTGAGAAATGAAACAAAACACAAAATGATGAGTGCAACTGCGGACAAATCTTTTAGCACTGACATACCTGCACTGTGGCTTTGGGCATCCACGCTAGAGCGATGAATATTTTTTCCTTCAAGTTAAAGCCGGCATACAACACACACACAAAAGTGAAGAGGACTCGAACCAGCAGGGCAATGAGCAAAGAGGCTATACCAAGACCTAGGCACAAAAACAGATGAGAGTCATAAAGAGTGTCACAACATGTTGTTGTTGTGAAAAACAACTTCAGGTGCCAAGTTTTCCTGTTTCTGTGTGTGAGGTGGTGTAAAAAAATTTAGAAGTGAAATATTATGTAACTGTGGGTAATGTGTGGTGTCTGTGCAATGACAGCCAAGCACAGTCATCCTGGATCTCTAATGGCTACATATAGTGAATTATGAGTGGGGATGATGCAAGTATTTTACAGAAAAAAACAACACAATCGTATGTGAGTGCTAACACAAACTCAGGGTTAAATATTTGCTGAGCACAGACAGAGTAAAGCCTCCTGGGGCACCGCTTTTAGCAAGGCAAATACATTTACACCCATACAGACATATTTGAATTTCTCACAGTGACAACAGCGACCTGACTGTGTTTTATGATGTGTGTGCGTCCATGTGTGTAGTGTCCTCACCAACTGTGTGTCCATCCAACTCAGAAAGTCTGATCTCTGCTCCTATTAGTCCAAAGAGTAGAGGCTGGAAGACATCCCATGCCCAGCCCACCACCTCCTCCACCTGTGCCTTTAGACAAACAGAGAGGAGAAAACTTGAACACTGACGTACAGCAGAGCAGATATTCCAAGTATTAATGAACTATGCGTCTGTAGTTTTCTGCTGGGCTAACCTTTTCTGTTTATTTAGAAGTCAAAGCTTTGGTTACCTTTCCTACTCCCCAGCCAAGGCCAGCCAGAAAAGCGAGTACCAGGGTGCAGAGACCTCCAGAACCAGGGAACCCAGCCACTCCACTGCCAAACACGGCAAAGACGGACAGGCCCAGCACCAAGAAGGATCGCTTCATGACTAAATTTTTCTAGATTAAAAAGTAAATGACAGAATATATCACCAATTTTTTTCAAATGACTCGATTCTGAGCAGGCAGTAGGAAAACTGTTTAATAACACGATGATAAGTGCAGGCCTACCTGGTCCACACTGGGAAAGTACTGAATGAGGAAGCCAAGAAGAATTCCAGCAATCATCCCTCCTGCCACCTCCAGTACTCCTCTCAGAAGGTTGTACCATGTAGAGCCTGGAAAGATCAGCAGAGCTCAAACATTTAAAAAAGTTTATTTAACTGAATCTATTTTCCTACAGTTTGCAAACCGTGACAATTTATGAAAGAAGCAGGTTAAATAATCTTTTTAATACTTGGTGTTCTGAGTGCAGTTCAGGAAAAACCTTCAGAGGTTATACTGAGGTCATGAAATCTTCCTGCTTTAGCGAGAAAACCCGATGCACTCTTGATTTTATAAAAGTAAACAGTACACTCACACCCTCTGCTGAGCTCCTGACAAACTACACACACAAAAGAAATAACTCTTTTCCCATGCTGACAGCTGATCACTGAACTTGCCGCCACTCCCTCACAGATAAGGTGGTGTTGTGTTCCAAGAAAAAACAAAAAAACAATTCAATTCAGCACTTTACCTCCACTCACACAGACGCGCATACAGTATAAACGAGGTTACCTGTGGCAAAAGCCATTCCCAAGCATGTGGTGAACCCTGTGATGGCAAGAATGTCATCAAAGCTTCCCGCCGCCATCAAGAGGGTGGGGATTCCTTGCTCCAGGCCATAACCTTCTTTCTGCAGCAGCAGCATGGAGGGGACGACCACAGCTGGGGACACAGCGCCCAGCACAAAGCTAGACGGTGGAGGACATAAATGTTTGTTAATCCAGACACACACAGACTAAGTTTATAAGGTATTATCTTTAAGAACCATTTCAGAGCATCAGCCTCGAAACACTGTTGGAAATGCATTTTATTGGCATGCAAACATAAGTGTAATTTGTTTTGGTTCTAAAAATGTCTGGTATTTATAGATTTAAATACAGTTTTAAAACTTTTATGAAAAAATTACTTTATTCTTTTATGTGTTTAAAATCTTCATTCTTGATTTTAAACTCTAAAATGTCTATTCAATGTGACATTTCGGTTGGATAGTGCTCAAACTGTTGACCTGGCCCTAAAAGTGAAAAAGCTGAGCAGGTTGTAATGTGATTTAATGACTATCAGAGAGAAGAGTGTAGGGGGCATTGTTCTCTGTTGGTTTGACTCAATTTTGAAATCAAAGTTCAACCAGTCTTGTTTACAAAGCAAGGCAGAATCACTAAGGTACAATCAGTTCAGATGAAGCTGAATAGAGTGTGCACAGTACACACAGTAAAATTATGTGATATATAAAAAACTACATCTTCGCTCTTGTTTGGGAAATTACAAGTACTGTTAAGTATAAAGAGTTCCTGTTCAGAGTAGATCAGCCTGTATTTCAACTTTATTTAGTCTTTGCTGCATGTCACACTACAAACTGAGCGAGAAATGACTAAAAAGGCCAGTGGAGAGAGTAGAAAGTGTTCGAATTACCCAAGGATGAAGCCCCACACCCAGGGCAAACCCATGAGGAAGTGGGAGACCAGCGCTGTGGTACATGCTTCGATGATGCAGGGTCCAGCTGCCACACGTACACACACAGATTTCAGTTTCTTCAGAGCCTGAAAAAAACAGACACTAACCATGAGTCATGAATTTAAAACATGGCTGCTACAAAATTATGCTATTTTATACGAGTAAAGGGTACAAACTTTTGCTCCTTTGAGGCTCAGACTTGTTTTTTGTTTTTTTTTCCCAATGGATTGTCTACAAAAATCTGACATACATAGTGTTACTTGATGCTGTAAGTAACACTGTTTGAAGATATTACAGCAGACTGCTAACTAGAGTCAGTACTGTATGGTAGCTTTTTAAAATGTAAGAATTAACAGCATTTAAAATTATAGACCACAATGGGAAAACTAAATGCACACAGATGTGACCACTAAGTAGTTCGTAGTTTAAGACTGACTTCATATATAAGTCATACCGTGGGATCCAACCCAAGACCTGCTCGGGCCAGTATAACAGCCAGGGCGATGTTCCTCAGTGATGCAGACCATTTGTAGTTAATGTACACTCCATCTTTTATGACTGGGATGTTTTTCAGCATGAAGCCCATCAGCAGCATACCTGCAACACAGAAAAAGGCATGAGAGAGTGAAAGACTCCCACACACATACAGAGGAGGAAGAGCGATCACCTGTTGCTTTTTGAACTCACATTGTTTGTGTTCGATACCGGAGACACTGAGAATCACCGCAAGACCCTGAGTGCTTAAAACTAGAATTTCAACAAACCTCCACTCAAAAATCTGTTATGCTTTTCTGATCATTTTCATGTTGAAAATATTCAACTTGTTCAGAAGTAATCCTTTTAATTAGGGAAAATATGAATGTTGGTAAGTGTTAATAAGTGGGGACAAATGGATGCATTTCTGCATTTTACACTATTCTACAGTATCTATCTATCATATCATCATACAGTTTTCCTCTCCGCATCTGGTGAACAAAGTACTGGATGAAGACAGAGGTAAACAATGGAAAACCTAAGATGAGTTTATAATAAACTCTTGGATCTGTCTTGGCCACACTTCAATCTACTTATGATGTTTTTGCGAAGGAGTGTCTCCACTTCCCTGATTTGAATCTCCAAGTGGGTGCAGCTGGTGGCTTATGATCTTGATTTTTCGATTCAAAATGCACGAGTTTTAGATTAGATTAGATTTCAAATTTTGCCAAGATCTAACAAGAGGAATTAAATCTACAGTCTGATTATTACTCTGTTCAAAGTGTTTATGGATTTATGGATTGCTTTGTTCAAAGTGTTTATGGATTTAAAACTACAAATACGGAAGCAATTTATCACCTCATGTACTCACTGACGCCCCCATAAAATTTTAAGTTTACCACAATCATTTACTAAAAGAGCCATCAAAATGTAGGCCATAATTACACCGAACAGAAGCGATACACAACAAAACACGACCGCAGCCTAAGTGTGCTCGACTAAGAACAAGGGAGTATCAAAGTTATACTGATTAACATGAACTTTCTTATTGTCAAGAAAAATTACTGACATAAAAAAGCTTTCAATCTTTTTAGTCTTTTATTTATTTAAAATTAATCTGGGGGGGTCATTTTGCCTTTATTTTGGTAGGACAGCTTAAGAGAGCCAGGAAAAGGAGACGTGCACCAAATCATGCTTGGACTGGGAACAGATAATACGACCGGTGTGATATGGACTGCACTGAGGCTTCTGTATATAGGGCACACACTGTACTCTTATTTTTAGTGCTTATAGGGCATAAAATTCCCAGTGGGATTTGATACTCCAAGTTTAACATTAATCAGCAAGTGTTCACTCCATTTTCTCATACAGTAAGTACAGAATACTCAACATGCGGCTATTTCCTATCCTGAATTACACTGTAATTCTCTTGACAAAAGAGGCACAAAACACTTAAGCAAATGCTAAAAACTATCCTGCATTTTTTTTTACTGATGAGCCTCTCTGGCTCACGCTTGAGTGAAAGACTTAATGAAAAAAGTGAGAGGTTTGGATAACTGAGAGCAATGTAATGACAACACGGTGCACCCACCACCTAAACCTATAATTTTACTTCAAATTATCGCTGTTTCAAGCTGAAATATAGGACTGATCTGTCAAAACTACAGCTGTCAAGGACCAGCCTTTACAACATATAATTGCTCAGAGCAAACTATATGGCAGACATATAGTTTTAACACAAATAAGCAGTTTTAACACTAATGTATAGTGTGACAAAACATCACCTTGGTGGGGGTATCTGTGTCATTAAATATATTATATGGGCTATAGGCACATCACCTCCTAAAGCATAAATACAAAATTTAAGTTTCTGCCTTACCCAGGAGTGGTGGGAATGGGGGAAGTTTTGGCAGACGGATGAGAGCCACTGCTTTCCCACCGACGAGTGCGCAGATAAAGAGGATTGTGATGCCAAACAGGTTGCCCCCTGGAAGACATTCTTTCTCGGTGATGGACCACACCACCCCAAAAAGCACAGCTGCCAAAAGGACTGGAGGATACACAGAGGACAGACATTACATTGGAACGTGATAATTAATAAACATTACGCTTAAGAGGATGAATAATGTATTATTGGGCATAGTCCGGATATAAATCAACCTCTTATACTCTTGAATAAAAAGAAGTCTCAAAATGTGACTCTTGAGAACTCGTGGTTTTCCCTCTCTGATTGTGTTCTATGAAGTAAATATTGTGAAGTATAAGTGTTTTTTTTTTTTCAAAATTCAAAGAAATAAAAGTAATCATGTCATGAATTGTTTTTATTCATGTGTGCAAAAGAAAGAGGTAACATGCATAAGTGTCTGAGCCAACCAGACCTTTTCCTTGATTTACCTTTGGTAATGAGAGAAGCTAGAAGGCCTCTCGGGGGACATGGGCAGAATCTATGGAGCAAGGGGCAACAGACCACAGGGGGGTCTGTGTTGGTGCCAGCATCCACAACAGGGTTGCGAGGAATA
Organism: Xyrichtys novacula; assembly: GCA_962446985.1. Classification (NCBI taxonomy): domain Eukaryota; kingdom Metazoa; phylum Chordata; class Actinopteri; order Labriformes; family Labridae; genus Xyrichtys; species Xyrichtys novacula. The sequence continues at coordinate 3,619,719 of OY660866.1, forward strand.
AAATATGTGGTTTCCTCTGTGACATTTGGACTAGAGCAGCGCCGTACCACCACCTGGATCTGGTTCACACTCAGGTGCTGGAATGGGAAGATCAAATGAGTGAAGCTGGAGCCTTATCAACATGCCTTTTTGTAGGATAACGTCACATCTTTAAAAACCATACAGAAGTGTAATAATTCTGCTTTAAAATGTTTTTTGTGTTTTGTTTTTTCATAACAATCTGTAACTGAAAAGTCAAAAAACATTATCTATCATTAGCAGACCATTACTTTTAATTTTTTTTAACATTGAAGGACATATTTATGCAGTTCTTTTAAAAATCTGAAATACTGATAACTGTCCCAGAAGCTCCTTCAATTTCAAAATCTCTGTTTAGTCCCATGCTCTATCATTTGTAACACATGTACGTCACACCAGCAGATTATATGCTTGAATATTTTGGATAATGATAGTGCAAAGATAAGAAGTTGCTCAAGAAACTGATAACTGCACTCCGAGAGCTTTCTTTGTCACATAGTTCACTTGCATATTAACCTCAACTTAACTGCATTTAAATACATTTCTAACCTGAGACAATCACATATCCAATATTTGTTGCCAGGCTCGTAAGCACTGGATGTCACACAAGAGTTTAAATTAGTTGACAAAAACAGTAATACTTTACCTCTACATGGTTTGGTGAGGGCAAAGCAATCCTGTCCAGCAGAGGGCTGGGTACTGGACTGGGTGCCGGACTTGGTGCTGGAGTGTGAACAGGACTTGGTTCTGGGGTGGCAGGTTTGGGCTGAGATTCCTCCATGGCAGATGATAACAATTCTGGTAAACTCTCTTCTTTATTACAGGACATCAAGCTTAGGGGTGGGGTTGGCCATTGATGGGCAGTCCCTTCACTCTGGTTCACTGGGTTTGTACAGCTCTGACAAGTTTCTGCCCACAATACAGCGTTATCAACAGAAAGATATATTATAGTTTGAATGGGTTGTGTTTTGACAAGTGTGGAAATTTACACAGTATGACTTTATACCTTTATTTTCTCAAACATAGACCTCTGTAACTTGATCAGTAGAACAAAGATTGTGCTGGATTTGAACAAGAGGTATTAAGAAAAGAGAACAAACATGGCTTCATGCCACCAAAAGTTGAGTATGTATGTTTTGTGCAGTTTGAGTGGTAAATATATATATACAGCTTTGGAGTTAATCTAAGGTGAATAAAACTCTTTTAAGTATATTTGAGGATGAGACTTCAATGAGTACCAGACCTGTAACTGTGAATGCAGCTCTAGTTTGGTTAGACATAACATACACTGTCAACTTCAGTGAGGAAAAGGGTCACTTAAACTTAAAAATATCTACTTATTTAGACCTGAAGAGAGGAAACAAAGACCATGGGAGATGTGCTCTCATGTCTGTCCACAAAGCATGTCAATATTGAACACCAGCCTCTTAACAACGTGGGTTAAACTCATTACATTTAACAAATACCGTTCCCTAATTTACTAATAATAGCTATATCCTGAAATCTTGATACACAAATGTAGTCGACTCACTTACAGAGAGCTACCACTACTACAATGTTTTGACAGTTGCTTGTTGCAACAGACGTTGGTTAATCCAATTGTAAGTAGACCGCACTAATCAATGCTTACAGTTCGACCATATGGTACATTTAGCTAGCTTTAGCTCAAGTAATGTTACTGCGGGTGCCAGGACAAGTAGGTTAGGGTTAACTAGCAATTGCCAACTGCGAGCCTGTCCAAATGGCATCGGTTGCTATCAACTCAGCGACGCAAAGTCAGTGTTTACAGGTAGGGTTGTCACGACATTGATCCTGTAAGGTTACAGGCACAGAGGGAACAGTAGCAAACCAACGCCTCACTCAATGGACCCATTATCGGACAGCGGCGTATTTATTAAAAAAGGAAATATAAAATCCGACTTGAGTTTAGTCTTTCAACCACTGCTAACCCACGTTGGCTCGCCGGAAATGTCACACGTTGCCTTTAAAGAGCACAGATACCATCCGTAACACAAGCGTCAACTCCTGTAAACCAACATTTGGCACCAAATCGTGAGCTAATTCAGCCGACGACATCGGTCATTTGTAATAATTAGTCCGGTTTGGCATGCTATCGTGACAGAAATCGAGGACAGTAACGGTATATTGCTGATAGTGATAGGTCTTGTCCAAAAATATATATTCTCATTGGTTGGAGCAGACGTCAGACTTCATACCACTGAGCCGTCAGTGAACGCAACACGGTAGCATTTCAGGGAGAAACCATAACTGAACACACAAACGGGATCCCCGCCGTTTATAACCCCATGAAAGAAAATGCAGCTCACCTCATAACGTAAACATTGTCATCTCCTGTCAACGACACCGTGTCTGGCACTAGTCCTGTGGCAGATAGAGCAGCTGGGAAATGGGAATCAGGAGGATTAGTGATGGCAAAGCAAGTATGTACCGCGCGCTGAAGTGCTGCTTTGTTGGAGGGGGGGAGTTGTTGTGTTTAATTTAAGAGCCACTCAAGAGTATTGGTCAAAAATTTTTAATTCCGGTTAAACATATTTCACTATGAATCATATTTTCAACCACAATTTATTAAATTTATTTTTTCACTAATTTCCAAACCTGAATAATTTTTGCATGTATGATTTTGACGTTTATTCTTGCTGTGACATGAGCAGGATAGAGGTGCATAGGTGCACACTACACAAACTCCAAAAAAGAGCAATAAAAATAGTAAATAAAAGTACCTACAGAGAACCATCAAACCTACTCTTCATCAGACTGAAGGATTTGGTCTACCTCAAAACAATTCAGATCATGCAGAGCAAATCAGGATCAGTTACCACAGGGCATCCAAAAGTTGTTTCAAATAAGAGAAAACAAACATAATCTCAGGGGAATATGCATTTGAAAAAAAAAAACAACCTGTATGTACCTGTACCTGTATGTGGAAAAGCTGCAGCAAAGGAATAAAAACCTGCAGATCACTGAGCAAGTTCAAACTTATTTTTATAAACCACATTCTGAGTGGATATAAGTGAGAAACAGAAACATGAATTTATAACAATGTGCCTTTTTTTCGGATATATTTTCTTACTTCTGTTCTGTTATTCCTACACATAATCTGACTGATTAAATTATAGTGACACAACAATAAAGGGGTGGGACGAGATAAGTTTTATCAACTTCATCCAACACCCTTCCGAAGAAAGTATGATTATTCATGTTGCTACAGAGCCGTCTCTTTAATTGTTTTTTTTGCCAAGGCACATTGTATTTATTTTGTTTTTTCTTTTCACCTGTTTGAATAAACAACTAAACTAAACTAGGTTTGCACAATTGATTTCAGTGAAAGAATTAAAAAGTCTCTACAGAATAATTTTGCATGATGAAGACATTTTATATAAACTTTATTTAGGCTTCAAACAAGAAAACAACCAAGTGCCTGGGCCGTCTGTTGCAAAGATGAGCTTCCAGAGGTGTTCTCAGAGTCTCCAGCCTCCATCAATAATGTGCTCTGTCCCGGTTACATAGGCAGACTGTGGAGGAGCCCAAAACAAAAGTTAAAAAAGTCCTCATTAGCTTTACTTGCATTACTATCACACACATAAATCAGGGTTACACATGCATTCTGAATGACTAAATCTGCATTTGACATATCCAGGGTGAGGGTTTAATTAGCTTTTATTTGCAACTTCCACTTGGTTGTTCGCCTTACATTTTTACAGCAAGTTCAAAGTACCCAAGCCTACATTTAATCTGTTAACGCAGCCCTGCAAACACTTCCTGTAGATAAACTGTGCAATAAACATTCAGGACAAGGATCAGTTGACAAGCGCTCACCTCATCTGACGCCAGGTACACGCACAGGTATGCCACCTCTTCAGCTGTGCACATCCTGCCAGTCTTTTGTCGTGCCATGAAAGCCTTATAGGCCTGTGGAGTTGAAATTTTTGACATTACCATATGCAATACCTGACCATTAGGATTTCCTCTAATGGAAACAGAGATAAGATAACATATTTGTTGTGTGATGTCAAGTACAGGCTAGAGAAATGAAGTACTCATACTTCTTCTGGGTCAGGTTGAGCCTGGATCCTTCCTCTAAGTGATGGAGTATCAACAGTACCTGTAAAAATATGAAAGAACAACCTTGACATTGTGGATGTTTTTGATCACAAGATGTGCATAAATGGGGTTTGCTGATATAAAAGGTAAAAGATACTCATGGCAGTAATTGAAGTTGTATACCTGATGCACACACTGTCTGTGAATGTAAACACGTTTTGCTTTCAAGGATGTCTGCAGTGTATTATCTACTACAGTGCTAACAACCTTGGGGAAAAGCTCAAGTAGTACACTAAAAGGACTTGCTTTTATTTTGTAGGGGCCTTCTGAACTTACCAGGACAAACACAGTTGCAGCGAATGCCTTTGTCAATGAAATCAGCTGCTATAGATTTGGTGAGCCCGATCACTGCAGCCTTTGAAGTACTGTAGACGCACCGGTTCACAACACCTGAGAGGAGGGCAGCGCACATATGTCACTCACGCACACACCACTGCAAACAATTATCTGAGATAAGAGGATTACAGTGTTCATGGTCCTACTTAAACGGCAAAATATCCTTTTCATTGAGTGTAATATTTGTTTTACACTCATCTAAAGAGGAAAGATTAATAGACGACTATTTACCTTTAATGCTAGATGCAACAGATGCCATGTTTATGATGTTTCCTGACTTCTTTTCCAGCATCTACAATAACAAAAGATATCACAAAGGTCGGCATGTGAAGAGTAAAGTTTGAAACAGTATTTAGGATGATTTTTTTTAACAAAACGATAAATGACATTTTTGCTATGATCCAAGGTACAATGATCCGTTTGAGACAGTTTGGTGAGTTTGCCGGCTAAAGCTGGATTAGTGATTGGGCAGTCACCGCCCATCATGGCACAGGCTCAGAGTAATACAGCTAATCCCAGAGGACAAAGGATGAGAACAAAATCAAAGCATATGTCGCTAACTGTACAAAAGCACCTCTGTCATCCTCTCAGCAACAGGATAAATAGTGTTGTGTTTTTGGTTTGGTGGGCAAAGGTCACCTTAGGCAAAAAAGCTTTGCACATGAGGAACATGCTGCGGACATTCGTGTTCATTGTGAAGTCCCAGTCGGTCTCCTTGCAGTCCAAGATGGTGCCGTGGTGCACAAACCTGTCGACAGTGGACACGATGTAACCTTAAAGAGTTTGCAAAAACAGACTCACTGTACATGTAGATTAATTCAGACATGGCTTTGGCAGAGAGGTTAATCATCTGAGGTGTCAATCAGATTAAAAGCAGATGGCAGAGGAGATCAAAATGACATATAGAATATTTACTAAAATGTTATGCTGGAGGTGATGCTGTATGAAACCCCCTTCTACATATGACTTAGTCTTAAAAGGTGTCAATTCAAAGACCTTTGTTAAGGAGCTTGACACAAGGCCAAGTAGAGGTTAAACCTTTTCGTATAGGGATTTTGGAAATGAAGTCAAGGGGTGGATAAATGTGATTAAAGTAGAGGCCTGTTGGAACTATAAGAAGGCTTGTGGTTGTATTTCAAATGCCAAGGCAGGAGTAGGCCTGTATGTTTATCTATACTCTGCTCTTACATTTAGACACTTGGAAAAAAGTAAATCTCTGTAGCTTTGCACACCTTTTATTCACAACTTATATCATTACTTAAAATAAAAGTGTGTTACTTTGTCTTTCCACACTTTGACTGACTGAAACAAAAAAATGGTACAAATATCAAGTTTTGTTTTATGAAAGTTTTTGGTTCATTCTTGACAGCTTAGCACTGCTATTAGAAAGAATATTGCAGAAAACAAAAGTGAAAAGAAAATTTTGGTCAATCTCTATGTGTGGAATTGCTGTGCTGATGAATACTGGTGCTCATTAAAATGGGAAATGCAGTGGTATGGCACCCTATGCAATAGATTTTCCCAAAACAGTAGAAGCAGAGTACCCGGCAACGTTGAACAGCACATCTACATGGTCATGCTCCTTGGCCAGGGCTTCTACTTGGTCCGTCTTCGTGACATCCACAACCTTGGTCTTGATCCCTGTTGATGAGAGGGAAAGGACTTTAAGTGGGAATGAGAGTTTCACTGGTTTACATCCCTATAATACCCAAACCACCTGTGTTATTTGTATTTTATTGTAGGGGATACTAGTGTAACATGAAGCAATCTTTTTTTTTTTTCTTTTCATCTAGCAGCTTAAGAGAAAGGCAGCTGGGAGTTATGTGCTTTGCTTGTGCACAGAGGTTGTAAAATTCCAAGAGTGTGGATTCACTGAGAAGATAAGGTCACAGCCACACTGACACCATGCAAGGACAGTAGGAGCATAACAAATAGAATGAAACAAGGTGCAAGTGTGACTTGTTTAAATAGTCTGTTGACCATATTTGGAAATGGTGACGAAGGTTCAAGAGGGCTGAGAAAGCGGGGATAAAAGACTGAAACCCCCACAATCAGGGAACACTTTTGTGTATTCATTGATGCTTTGGTTGTGCTCCATTCTTGCAAGAATTAAATTTACTTTTATTATTAACTTTCATGTTAATTATTCATTTAACAGAAAATTTCCAATCAGAGTTATATTAAAGGAGGAATTGACCGAGGTGTCCATTTGTTTCACTCCGAATACAGCAAGGGACAGTTCCAATGGTAAACCTGCTCCTTAAATTCACTAATGACCTGCTAAAAATACAAATCTACACTTCTGAAATAAAGCTACTTCATAATGTTTTACAACTATTATGAATCACTACATTGATTTATCAAAATAAAAAATATTACTGATTTTAAAACACTGAAATGAAAAAAATGAATGAAGGAGGAAAGTCAAACATCTCAGCTATTGTGACTGCATTACTCTGGTTAGCCAGCAGATGTCAGCCTCACATAAAGAGACAAATCTTGCCTTGAATGCCGTTCAGCTCCTTCAGTTTCTCTCCATTGATGTCTGTCGCTGTGACTAGAGCTCCCTCCTTTGCAAATTCCTACAGATGGAAAACTTGAGTAAGTTCCAGTAAATATACGTCTGTTCAAGTCGTCATAGAATACAAACTTACTGCTTGTTACTCCAATGCAGAAATGAGACCCTGTGATCCAAACAAAATTTTTAAAGATCTTTTCTTTTTTAAAATAAAGGAAACTCAACATGGAACAGAAAGAGGACGGTCGGTTTTTCGAACACTAATTAGCCTTTTGTTGCCTCCCATTTACGCGCAGTCGCTTCATTCCACCTTCGGTCAGGTGCAAGCTGTGTAGTGTCCGCACCATTAACCACAGCACCCGACACATCAACAGCTGTACTTCCTTTATAGTCTAGCTAGAGCATGTTCAATAGGCCTCTTGCACTTTTAATGCCATGTTGTTTGGAGCTAATGATCTGAGACATTAAAAGATCTTTTCTGTGTGTGAATTCTTTCACACTGCAGTAAACACGGTAAACAAAGCACATTTTCAACACAGGAGGACATCAATTGATGGGATTGGATGTGATAATGATGACCTGATCTGTACCAGGCTGTGTAGCATGTTTTCTTTTTCTTAGCTTCTCAGCAATTTCATGCAAAAAAAAAAAAAAGATATATAGAGAAAGAATAAGATGGATAAGGGATGTTTTCTTAAATATCCTGAATAGTCTCGATGGAGTTTTTTGAAAGCAAACCAAGGCCATATTTTTTGCAATCAAGTGCAAGGTTCAATGGTGAATTTGGTAGGAAAATTGTTCACATCTATATCATATAGCAAAGCTGCACTTTGTATCAACCCAATTATCTGTATCATGACATATGGCACTTTTTAGCGCAACAGCCACATTTAAATCTTCTGTATGCATTAAACAACAGCCAGAAATGTATAATAAAGTCAAAATACAAATAGCTTTCCGTCTGTGCAGAATAAACTACTTAATATACAATTTTTCTCTGTGAATTTAGAGAAGATATATCAGCAAGAAGTCATATCAATGCTCATTACTATTGCTGCAGCACGGCCGATTCCCTGCGCCGCAGCTGACAACACGATCACTTTCCCATCCAGACGGCCCATAGTGCACCTTTCACTGCTGCTGTGGAGAAAAACAAAGAAAGAGAAATAGTAATACCAAGTTCATTTAGATGAAAAAGGCTCCCATTCTTAACTAGAAGGAAAAACTCCCGCCCATGCTCATTGAAGATAATTTCAGCTTTCAGTGTGCAGACGCTTAAAGTGAGGAGTATAGTCAAAGTAGAGAGTCATTAAATTACAGACATATTATGTAACTACTTGCAATCAAACTTTGCTGAAAAGTTATCCTCACCTTGAACAGGCGTACTGAGGGTATGATGCTGGATCGAGCTCTTATTGAGTTTCCCGCTTGATTTGTGAAGTAATCTTTGACAGGCTTAGAATTATTGACAGGCTATTTGTCATCATACAATTTGTAGCAGACACAACTCAAGTTTACTTAAGACAAAAAAATTAGAGCCTTTTAATTTTAAAGCATTATGGAACTCATGACAGAGATTGCCTTGTGTTATATCATTGAAGCTTATCTGATATGGCTGAGAGTCCTTCAACAAGAGCGGTCTTTAGAAGTATTCTGTAACAGATGTAGTAGGTGCAAAGTCTCAGGTTGTAAATACACATATTGATTTTGTAACAGTCTTTCTTACAATTATATTTTACCTGCAAAGAAATACCTTCTGATCTGCGAGTGCCGGTTCATGGTTTTGTTATGGTTGTGTTTTATAATTTCTTAATAAAACACCGTACTCTTTGCAGATCATTAAGCTGTAGTCAGCCTGTACAGTTTCAGGAGGGACTAACCTATGCAAGTCAGCTGAACATAACTGAGAAGCAGTTTGTAAAGGACAGATTAGTTCAGTTAGTCATTGTCTTTACTCTTTACTCATTGAGTTCAACTTTTCCCCTTCGGCCTCTTTTTCCTTTTCCTTCTGGCCAAAAGCTTTAGACTGACAACACCAGCCTGGTATTATGCATAATCACCCAAAAGAAAATCACCTGCCTTGTTCTTTCCAGGGTGAAATTAACATCTTACTGCCAGATATTTTCCCTTGATAGACCCATGTGGGACGATCAGTATTCATAAGAGCCTACAAAGTATCTTTGTATTTTGTAAAACTATTGTTTTTTGACAGAAGTTTTGCTGTGACAGATACATGAAATGCATTCATGAAACATCAACTTCAAAGGCTTTAACATTCAAATGAATGTAAATGCAAAAAAAATTACAACGGAATAACACATGTTCAAAGTTTTCTTTCTTCTGGTCTGCATTCACAGCAAAGCCAAACTGCCTGTGTTTAGCAGTGGAGATTAAACTGACACGTAAATGAGTAGCACAGAGGGGATGTAAATACTATTGACATTCCATTAGACAAAACTCAAACGAACAATTTTAAGGAAATTGCCACTTTAAAAGTATGCCGCATTAGCTGTTGACATTTCCTTTTTACAATGACAGTGTTCAGGCTATAGGGGAGAGTGGGGTAAGATGAGCTATTTTTTATATTTCTACATCAAGTCAATCATAGTTTTGTCTCTAACTAGTGTATCTGCATATATTTCAAGATGTTGTTCATCCCTGCAAACCAACAGAATGAGTGTAAACAGAACTGTCTTGATAAAATAACATGCCAAAAAAGTGGTCTCCTATGATCAACTTACCCTGTGTATGGGGTAAGTTGATCATAGGAGCGGGGTAAGTTGAGCTGTATCCCTGCTACCCCCTCACTCTCCACCCCAGCCCTCCCTCACCTTCTCTCTCCCTAAATAAAAGTCACTTCTTCATATTCATGTGTATTTTTATCTATTATACACTACTCAGCTGGTATTGATGCCCATCTCCTAAATATTTGGTCACATGATCAATTTCTTTTACCATTTCCAAGCAACAGGGGGTGGCTCAACTTACCCCACTCTCCCCTATGTTTTGTAGCTTGGACTTTACTATGGAGCTAAGCATAGCAGCCTGCACGTGTCTTTCATGGCTGTATTGGGCAAAGTGTTACTGCTCTGTGTAGCACACCTGCTACTCTATAAATCGGGATACATCCCTGCACGTCCAGCTCATGCCCATAGGACAGATTGCCTTGATTCATCTGTTCATTGCATAACTTCAATGTGTCACTGCTTCTTCAATTACAATCCTCGTTTCAGTTAAAAAAATACTGTAGCTTCGCTTCATTTCGGCTTTGAAACCGTTAAAAACATTCACGGTGGGAATCTTAACTGTATGCGAGACACGACAGGGCAGGAGAAAAGTAATTTGTCTCAAACTTACCGTCTTCAATCTGTCGCTGCACTCCTGCACGTCAAAAGTCAGAGGAGAACCACGTGATCTTCAGCTTGCGTCGCTATTGGTTCAAGACCAGGAAACGGTAAATGTCAGCGGCTGCAGTGTTTTCTTGGCCCAGCAGGGAGAAGTGAAGTCAAATAAACGTGGACTTTTCTCTCTCCTTCAAGTTCATGTACTTTTTAGCTATGCATCATAGTTTTTTCTCTGTAAATTGGTTTCTTAGGGTGGCCGAGAACCCCCACAAATAAAAAAAGAATGCAAAACAAAAAAAGGAAACCACAACGGAAGTTACTGATGCCAAAAAAAAAACAAAAAGAAAAAAAAGTCGCATATAAAATTGAATAAATGAATTTAAAAAGCAGCAGAAGTCAATGATGCAAAAAAAAAAAGTGGTGATGCAAAAAAGAAAAAAAAATAGTTACTGCAAAAATACACGGATGCAAATTAAAAAAGCCACAACGGAAGTGAGCTGCCAGGGACCAAAAATGATGATGCACTGGTGTTTTACGATCCAGGCACAGAAGGCGACAGCGAAAAACACGAGCAAAGACGTTAGTGGAAAGGTTATTGTTTCATTTTGCTTCTTAAATTTTTCAATGTGTCATTTGGTCAGGCCATGTAGAGCCTGAGTCAATATGAAGTTGAACTGGAGGATGCCGGTGTCGTGTTAGCTTCAGTTGTAATCAAGACAGTGTGAGCTGTCTTGTTTACAACACCTACTTCTCTCTGCAAAGACTTTAGCTACTGATCTGCTTAAAGTTTTTGTTAATCGAGTTTCATTTTCTTCCTTACGGGTCAATGGTTTGTTAATAAATATCTTTGAGTTAAGAGCTGCCGGTGCAAAGAGTAAATGAACACACTTTTTGATTTCTTTTTTAAACTTCGACAATGATTAACTGTTTGTCCTGTACAAGAAAAGTTAAATAAAGTAAGCCTACCCCTACATGAAACCTAAGCACAGACGATCATTTGTTACACTGCACCACAGGTTTGGATCAGACCACATAATCTGAGAATTATCTCAACAGATGGTCAAGAGAGGTTCCTGAAAAAGGCACAATGACCATGTTCATTGAGAATATGTTCAAGGTAGTGGGTGAAGATTTCATATGATTCAAAGCTTTAGAGAAACTCACTTAATTTTTTTTCTTTTGTTTTCTAAGTAAATTATCTTTGAATCTCAATATCTCTGAATATGTTTCTCATTTTAAGCATAAGTGAGCTAATTTATTTTCAAAGCAAAACATAATTTTCTATCGCTTTGGGTAAACCAGGATGATTTCAGCTGTTTTAAATCTAAATACCAATTATTTTTCACTGCCTTTCCTCAAATTAACCTTTCATCTTAGTTTTCAAAGACGTCAAGTTGAAAAACTGTGTTTAAAATTCAGCTTTACAACTTGCCCTTCCTTATCATAGCCTACCATAATGGTAAAAACCAGCAAACTGTGATCTGCTGGCAGACCTAATGAGCCATTTGAATGATAACGTATGTATGAATAGTTTTGTTCTCAAAAAATGGGACCAACCTACCTGCTGGTTTTGAATTCTGCCAAGGGGGTTGGGGGGAGTCAGGACACCATTATTTTCTGTATCAAGTCAGAAGAGTGGACTGAGATTGGGTCAGTTACTCTCTCTGGGAAACACTTCAATCAGCAAATAACAGGCTAACATGCAGAGATCTAGTACATGCTGGGACAATTTGAACATTGTAATCTGACCACTGGTGACTTCATACAACTTCAACGACAAAAACCATTTCCTGTTATTTCCTGTGTTTAATACAACAAATTGAAGCCTATATCTGCACATTTTTGAGTAAACTACTGTCATTTTAAAAGGTTGTTAGGGTTTGGTATGTGATTTCATCCTCCTAAATGGTTTCAGTCATTATCCTTTTGCACTGTCAAAATGCACTGGTTCATTTATCTAAATTGAACATCCCTTTGCTCCATTTGACTGTTGCCACCAGGACACCTGCTTGGTTTCCCAGTTCAAAGCCCTCACAGGTGTCTCTTTGGTGTCCACAGTCATGCTTCCTGCCTGATCCTCTTGGTCTTTGAAAATCTCATGCATTTCTTCAAAGAAAATTATATTGACAAGCCACAAGTAGTGATTAAAACTCAGCCAACCAAGAGGAGGAGAAGGGTCTTAAGCCAGGCCTGGAGCTCATCATAACAAGTGATAACATTTGAGGAGGTTGTGACATTTTGAGTGTGTGATTTGTCAATTGAATCTATTGGCTTAAAATGACAAGACACAGTTTGTTTATCATTTGGGTACAGCTAACACGTAATTTGACCTTATCCTGGCAATAAAACCCTAATATTTACAGTGTTTGTGGAGTGATTGTATTACAACACTTCGCATATTGTCCTTGGGATGATTTTGGGGAGCCATGCTTGTTTGGTATGAAATTCAGCTCACAACTCATGGTACAAAGTTGTTGTTGTACACTCTGCTTAGCCTGACTGAGAACTTTTATTTTTGCTTGTTTGTCTCTGGAGAGTTAGAGGGCAAAGGTTGAGACCCACCTTTAAAAAAGTAGTTTGTACAGTTTTGTTTGTATTGTGCTGAGACTCAGGTGTTCATATCTTTTCAGGATTAAATCAGCAGTATAGCAGTGATCCTGCTGTTGTAGTTTTTGCTCTGGCAACTGAGTTGGAAGAGAAAAGGACTCCCAAGTCCAAAGAGATTTTTGTGTTTTACCCAACTTCACTGTCGACTGGTTCATGTATGGTGTTTATTTTACCACATAACTTCACACTTGGCTTGAGTAAAGACAGGTGAAATTCTTTGTTTGAAGAGGTATTTAAAAGGCTATTTTAACAGATGTAAAAATGTGAGCAAATATATTTTACAGTAAACATGCAAAAGTGCAACCAAGTTCATATAAAGAATGAGCTTTTCAATCACTTTGAAGGCTGTCAAACTGAACAAATACTCATTCTGAAATGTGCTGCACACTGTTGATGTTCTTTTCTGTAACTGTATTTGTCATATTAATTATTGAATTCAATGAAAAGAAGTATGTACACAAACCCGTTTTTTTCCTTAAAAAAAAACACTGAAGAAAATGAATGTTTAACAGACACAAAAGCATTGCTAATTAAAAGCTTTAGCTGTTTAAGTCTTAAAGGTTTTTATGTTGCACAATGAACTCCAACCAAGACAGGACTTTTAAGAATTTTTTTTTCAGCCACCCTGTCCTCGCTGCTTTCTCTCAAGCTGTGAAGTGTCCCTGCAATTAATTTTCTTCCACAAGCCTGCTCTTGATAAAACACCCCATTGTCAGGCAGTTAGGATGAAAAATCCTATCATTCCTCATTGTGAAGTGAATATGTGAATTCTTAGACAGATTTATCTTAAAGCCAAGAGAACAGGCAAGTACAGCCTCCTCTTTTAGATTGTGGTTCTGTTGCCAGAATAAGTACAGTGAATTATGCTTAATTGATTATTGCGCCAGTTGTATGGTTAGTTTGACCTCTGCTACATTATTACTGTTCAGGTCAGCCTGCTGTAGAATTGAACACGTTTAGATGTTATCACACAAGAGGAGGCTATTACTGGCCCTGCTGTGAATTACACTGATAGCTTCCAGGACAAACCAGGGGTTTTAAAGGAGTCAGACGATTTTCTCCTCAGTGATATACAACACAACTGCTGTTTGAACCAACACAACTGAGGCTTCCCATCTCGGCTTTGTGCTTTCGTCAAGTGTAACTAGTACGCTGACAATTTGACATTTAGCAACGCTGCAATTTTAAATATGTTAATATAGAAATGTGTGCACCTGAAAAACACAATGGCATGTCATTAGCCCCCCACACATTTTCATCTACTGACTAATTTTTGATAAAACAGCCAGAAACAATGTTTTCATACAAGACTATGGTATCAGGGCCCTGAGCTATGTGAAAATGTTTAATGTGGGGTTACTGCATTTGACCCTAATTTCAGCTGGGTTGAGGAATATGAATAGCCGTGGTGTGTCTTCTTTTATCAGCTGTCACATGTGAAAATAAAAAAGGTCACTGGTACAAGCACAATCAGTTAAGTGTCGTGCATTAATGAGCATGGGTAATTTAGGAATTGCATGACTGGCCTTGTATGAATTTCAACTAGTCCAGTCTGCCCTTTCAGAGCCTTGTCTTTGTAATGTGAGGTGGTGTGTGCGCAATGCTTTCAGTGGAAAAAAAACTGCTGTCTAACATCACTGTATTATTATTTTAATATTATGTTCTAGATTTCTACTGCTATGAAATATACAGGAAGATAGCACTGATTTTCAGAGCAAACATCTGTAGAAAAAATTACAAGAACAAAGAATCTCTTCATGTCTGCATCACTATGGTCATATCCAATTTTCTATCAGGGTGTACAAACCATAAAATACCTTTGGTGCAAAGACCACATCAAGGCTCTCGCTGGAGGAGTCCACTGGAGAGTGATAAAACAAAGCTGACTCCACTTCCATCACACTACAGAGGCAGACCTGGTTGGGAGAGGACAGTGGCTGCTGGATAAAACAGTGTGCCATGGGCGATGTATCAAAGTGCCATGATGAATTGCCAAATGAAACTGTAAAATAGGGAAGAAAAGGGGAACTGGGCGCTAGTAAGAAGTCCTAGTATACCACCAAAGTCCCCACATCCCCACTTCCCTCCTTTACAGTAAACCCAAAAGCACCCTGCTTGCTTTTGACAAAACCTCCATTACCAACAGAGAAGTAATTGAGAGATTCAGTAGGATGGGGGCACTGATTAAGTGGCTCTTCACTGCATGTGCTGTCCATTCAGACCATCTCAACATGTTCTGGGGACAGCTTTTCAAGGAAAATTGACTTCGCCTCAAAAAGTCTGGAGCAAAATTGATCAACTTTAATCTATTTTACTTTTTGTGTCAACCATCAGTCTCCTCTTTGGGATGAGAGAAGTCAGACTGACCTTACAAATATCTTAGCCTTAATATAAACCATCAGCACAACCATCTACAATTTCTACCACAAAGAATGATGAACATTTGTACATTTTTATTTATTCTGACTAGATCTGGTAACAAGATAGAACTTAATTGACTCTTTCGTCATTTCTTCATGGAAGTGCAATCAGACCGAGACCCTAAGGCAGAAGAACTCCCGCGTCTGCAGTGCAAAATGATTAATATGGTGATTATTACTTCAAGGAAATGATAAAGTAGTAATCATAAGTGTTCTTCCTTCAGCTGCGTCATCCCACAGCAGTCCATAATGGATTGGCCTTAGGTCAAGCGGCTGCTGGAAGAGAGTAGGTGAGTTGTGTTTAGTCTCATTGCTAAAGAAATTAGTCAAAGTTAAAAAGATGTTTGGTTTCTAGCGCTGTGGCTGGGACCCTATATGTCCTGTTGATGAAGTTAGGTGCTGTTCTGAGCATTATTTGTGGCTATAGAGTGGTATTTTGGTTGAGGTTTGTTTATGGCTCCTTAGATCGCTGTGTATTGCTGTCGTGCGGACATTACTAAAGTTGGTATAACTAAAGGAGCAAGCGGTCGGCCACTTGTTGAATTTAAAGTCAATCATGTTCACTTCCGAGTTGTACAAGACAAAATTAATACACTCAAGCTTCAGTGTCCCACATTACCACACTTCACTACTCCACCCTACTGCTCTTTTGGAAACCATTCATTTAGGGGCACCTCACTATAGAGTCACACACGACACTATTTTCAGAGCACTTACAGTCAAACACCATCCATTTTACCATTGGTAGAGTGCCTGAATCAGCCTAACCTCATACCACGTTATAACTCACCCTGTAATCAATTTCCCGTTTCATGTCAGTGTGTGTGTTTATGCATGTGTGTAATTGGCCCTGGAGGGAAGAAGTGGGGAAATAATTAAATGACTTATTGATTCATTGGCTTAGATGACATCACTTGTATATTTGAAGTACTTTTCACGAAACAGCAAGGTCTAAAGCGCATGCCGCAGAGTAAACCACAGCGC
The DNA here is from genome assembly GCA_962446985.1 of Xyrichtys novacula. NCBI lineage: Eukaryota > Metazoa > Chordata > Actinopteri > Labriformes > Labridae > Xyrichtys > Xyrichtys novacula. The sequence continues at coordinate 3,636,068 of OY660866.1, forward strand.
ATCTGACCGTGTTCCCCTGATCAATAAGCGCACACGTTTAGTGAACCCAAACAGTACGGTACTCATTAATATCTAGGAGCAGCAGAGCCGACCCAAGCCTCCATGGGGCCCTGAGCAAAATCTAAATTGGAGTCCTCTAAAATCAGGAATCCATCAGCTGTGTGACCATAGATGACAACTTCACTACTACTTGGTAGGTATCCAGAACAAACCCATGCTAACTGAGCCTGTTTGATGTTGTGGATGGTAGATGGAGCCCCATTGATGGTCGTGAGGTGGGTGGAGGGCCTTGAAAAAATTTCAACCCAGGGCCCGCAGAGCTATAAGGCAGTCATCTGTTCAGACTTTTGTAAAAGGAGGACCTCCAGTTGGTTTTGAAGTAACCCTTTTGTCTTGATCCTTACATGTGTTGTACTTACTCTGAGATGTGCATAGCTTTGAACATAAGTGTCTACTAGATAAGTTTGTTTCAAAGGAATCTTAAATACTGATTGAAGAAGCTTAACAAGGGACTCTTATACCTTTTTGTTTTGTGTCTGATATTTGTATGACAGGACACATTTGATTCAGTCCATGCATGGTTTCATAGATTTGTCAAACCTCAGAAAATTAAGTAATTTTGCTCATTTGCAAGAAAAAATATTAGACACCACAAGTATATGCACTGTATTAAAAGGTGGTTTTTATTAGTTTCTATGTTTTTTGTCCTCTTGTTAGTGGACCACACCTTTTAACTAGGTTATATAATGCACACCAAAATATGTCTTTATTGTTATTTTGAACATTTTTACTTCTTTTAAGACCTTACTCCTGATGCCTCTCACTGTTATGGGATTCCAGACAATGTTGTGTAAGAGGCATCTGGTTGATTTCTCAGTGTGACATTAAGAGGCTGGGCTGCAGGAGCTTTGGACAGATGTTGATTGCCAAAGATTCTGTGGAAAATCCCATCTTCAGTTTTCAATCTCCCACAGCTGGATTCTATCACCTCAGGAATATGACAACACTGAGCAAAGATGGCTTACCTGTATTTCTTCTGTTAAGGTAAAACTGCCACCTAAATGTCACACAGCTTTTGTTTACACTGGGCGTATTTCAAACAGCGCCCAACCCTCTGGAACGTGAGAAATGTTGACTTTAATTCGAGGCTTGAAGATGCCACTCTGCTAAAACAGGAATGAATCACAAGCTCTGCTTAGGCTGTAATTTATTTGACATTTTCCTCATACAACAGCTTTATGGAAAGGTAGCTTGAAGAAATACCTGTATGCCCCAGGGGACTGCTGTGAAAACAGAATGTGGGATCAGGGGCATTTGGAGGTTAGCTGGTGTAGCATGCATGTGACTATATGTCCTGATTATCCAACTGAAAAATGTCTGTACATCAGTATAATACCTTTTTACTTTTGAAAAACCAAAGTGCTTCCTTCTGAAGTGCCATAGCCATAACTAAAGGTTCAGTTAGCCCATAGAAAAGGTGTTTATTTTCCTGTTTCAAAAAGGAGATCAAGGGGGGAATCTCTCTATATCAAAGGGATATTCAGGCGTAAAATAAATTTAGGGTTAAACACACCATAACATCGAGTTCATCTTTCATCCAATATTTTTAGCAAAGAGACTAAACACAACTTACCCTCTCTCTTCCAGCTGCTGCTTGTTTGTACGGAGATCTCGAGCAAGTCCATTACGGACTGCAGCGGGGTGACGCAGCTGAAGGAAGAACATTTATGATCATTACTTTATCATTTCCTTGAAGTAATAATCACCATATTTATCATTTTGCACTGCAGACGCAGTAGTTCTTCTGCCTTAGAATCTCAGTCTGATTGCATTTCCAGTAAGAAATGATTATAAATGTTCTTGTCTAACTCGGTGTTACAGTGTGTTTAACCCTAAATTAATTTTACGCTGGAATATCCCTATAAGTACTGTAATTCACCAACAGCTGGTTGAAGCAACAGCAAGTATGAACGAATGTGCTGTCAGATGATTTCAGATGCAGCCAAAGTAGCCTGTTGGTTTGTGCAGACAAGACTGTATTACAAGTTTACCTCAACTGTAATTTCTTTCAGGATTGGGACCTTGCAAATTTGATGCCAAGGTCGTTGCCTTTAGTTCCCATAATTTATATGGGCTGTTACTCCTCCTATAAAACAATTAAAAATCTATAAAAAAAGATTTAAAGTGCAATATTGGCTTCCAAAAGTGGAAAGGCATTTTCTGCAAGGACTTCAAAATGGAATGATAAAGCGGTGCAGGGACTGTAAATATTACAGAGTACACCACAGTTGCGTCTTCTACACTTTTGCCAGACTGAACAGAAATTGTGACTGTCAGTATGCAGAAAAAAAAGTGCTTTTTCGTCATAAATGTGGTCGTGAAAAAGACAATTACCTATATTCCTGTAAAGTAAGGCCTCCAGTTTGGCATGCAGGTCTTTGCCATCTTGATTCTTTTTTTGAATGTTTAAATTTGACATGAAACATGACCTGATTGTGACACAGTCTGCTAACTACTTACAAACTAGTCTTGTTCCAAATGGTATAGCTGTTCTTCAAATTAAAGTTTTTGCTAAATGGAAATATAATTAACTTAATGAACATGAGGCCTAAAGCTATGTAGGGATAAGAATGTATTGTTTAAAAAACTGTACAGTGTTTTTGAAAATACTAACAGTCTCACACTGCAGGACTTTTCTTTGAACTCCTCAGATAAGTTAAATTGCTCTCTGTGAGCTATGGGGCTGTCTTGATCACCATCAAGAACTTAAGAGAGCCCTTGGGATGAGGCCAGAATGGCTGCAGCAGTGCCAGTCCACGGTGGCGGAGAGGAGGGGAAAAAATGCTTTTTAATAATTTAACCTCAGACAATTTATATTTGAAGAGACATTCAAAAGTCGTTTGTCGAATTTCTTTTTTTGTGTGTCATGAAATGTCCCATAAAAGTCCAAACCTGCAAGTTGACAGCAAAAATTTTCAACAACAGTCCCTCTTCGAAATACTGAGTGGCATAGAGCAAAGTAACACACAAAAACAACAACTACTAAGTACAATAATAGAAAGAAAAAAAGCAACAGTACACGCGGATGCTTGGGAGGGGATCTGCCAATATCAGTCGTTAACTTGTATTCTCTTTAAAAGATGGGAAAAGTTGTTTGTGCTGTCAGAACTGCATAAACTTAAGAATAAGGATAAACAAGATAAAAAGAAAGGCAAATTTCTTGTGTAGCACATTTCAGCAAAAGGGCAAGTCAAAGTGCTTCACACAGGACATGGAAAGAAAATGACCAAGATTTGAATAGAACATTACAAGGAAAATATAAAAACCATTAAGATAAGACATTAAAATGTCATTAAAATAATGTTTATTAAAAACCCGAGCAAATAAAAAGCGAAAAGAAAAGGTAAACATATAATAATAGTGTTTTAAAAAACAGCATATAAGTGAAACAACTCTGACAGTTTTCAGGCGGTAGTCATACATCAGAGCAGTTTTAGTTCTGTGAGGGGGTTGAAAACCTGACTGAAGGGCATCAAAACAGTCATTCAGTGTTAGAAACTGAAATTTGTGATACAAATCATATGCTGAATGCAGTTTATTGTGAGTTGAGTGCATCCATAATCCCAAAGGAGAAACATAAAGTAGGTATTTGCCTTTTGTTTGATGCTGTTAACGTGGTATTAAACCTTCACAGCATGTGTAAAAAAAGACCCAGAGCTAAACCAAACTGCAACCAAGAGCTAGAATCGCATAAGATACTCTTACTTTAGAGTAATTTTCATCTCTCTCAGTTTTCTCCAAGGTTTCCCCTCCTTTGTTTGGTCTCTGTGAACCCTTGTCCCCTCAAACATTGTAAGATTTCTTTCTCACACTTTTACTTTTGAAAAGTCAAACTGAATCAACAGACAAATGGTTCATTCTTCTTTTTTGATTTCATATGACTAGGCTGTCTACTAGAAATACTGCAGAAAATGAGAATCAAACATTTCTAAATGAAAATGTAATCTTATTATTCCATGACAACTTTGTCTCCCTCAGTAAAAAGATTCCAAAGTATGAAATCAAGTCTTGTCCTGTTTATTTGTTCATAGACTATGGATGAGTATTTTTAATCAAAGTTTGGGGAGTAATATATAGAAATTGAAACTTCCTTGTTCCTGTGTAAGTACGAAGAACTATAATCTCACTGACATAATCCTTACACAAATAATTTACATAATAGCTGGGAAATGGTCTCAGTCAACACTATGGCTTGTTTTTTAACCCTTAAGTGTCAATAATTATTCATGAAATAGTCTTTTCTGTCAAGTTGTAAGCCATAGAGAAGGGATGTGTTGAAGTGCCATCTGGTGTTGGACTTGTATGGGTAAATGTTACACATGCACAATCTGGAAAGTGGAGATGTTCATTTCCTATCATTACCTGAGGGAGGGAGGTAGGTAGGTAGGTCGTTTGGTGTTATTATCCCGTTTTATACAAAAATAGGATGTACAGTGGAGTATTAAAAAAAGTCAAGTTTTAAATCTGGGAAAAAGAAAAGTTTGAGTCACATCTAGTAGCCGGTTGCCGCCATCTTTGGCCATTGCCAGCCTCCTACAGCATTGTGACTAGTAATTGTAAGTTATTGCTAGTTTTCAGTGACACTGAACAGTATCTTTCTGACCAATTAATGCAAGTATAATAAGGTTGACTAATTTATTTTTAGTCCGTGCGTGAGCATGAAGCCAGATGGTAGCCAATGTGTGACCTTGTGGTTACAGTGAAACTGCCATTCACATGATAGAACGAGAGACACTTTGCAGTTGAAACAGACATTGGTAAGCGATTCCATTGGGGATTCAGAATATGATTTTGTCAGCAGATATAGAGACAGCCAATACAAATAAGGTACCAAGATAATTTTTCCACATTTTTAAATCGAAATGAAGTTGTGTTGTCTGAGTTTATTGGCTGCCACGTGACTCTGCTGGACAAAGCAAACTGCAGCCAGCACACATTGCATTTGTTTTCATAGTCAATTGGAAAATGAGACTGAAAAGTAATGAAGTTATGACAGCCTGGCAATTGCCTGTGCTTTGGCCCATTTTACAAAATTGCTTTGGGAGCACAAAATGACTCAAGGGAGAAATGTAAATATCTCTCTCGCTTGAATTTTTTTATTTTTTGGTTGAATGGAAACAAAGCAAACGAGCCACAGGTGTGTAAGCATCCCCAGATTTAGTCAGCGTTGATGAAAACACACTATGTTAAACATTGTAATTAAAAATTCAATCTGAAATCTCTGCTGTTGATGTGAAAAAAAGCAGTTCTGACTCTACATTTGTCTTTCTTATGCTATGCCACGGTAAAAATGAACAAAATATTAGCCAACGTGCCCAAGAAACTGTAAACACTTAAGTCATTACCCTGAAAATATATTTCAGCTGTTTCTGTGTATTAAAGAAAACATAATTTATTTTACATTTAAACCTTCCTACGCACTGTAAAATTCCTACTTTGTCATCACATCCTGCAGTGTATGACTTTATTTCCAAATCCAGGCACCACTGAGGCCTATAGAGTCCTTGCCAAGAGGTGCATTGCTTATGAGTATCCTCTTTATAAGAGAATTGCATTTTACTGCATTTAATATTCCAGTCACTACCAACAGTAAGGTCTCTCCTCAGAACAATAAAATAATTCCCCTCTCTGTAATTGTGTTCTGGAAACACTTGAATCACCCAAGTTTGCATTTTACGTCCACTTACCAAAGGAATGACATTAACAATTGCACTATAAAGAAAGCACCAAGGGAGGAACATTATCCTGGATACTGTCCAGCATGGTAATGTAAAGCTGGCACGCAAACCAATCCCTCCTGTATCAAGAGGAAAAGATGAAAAAGACACAGAATAGCATGCTGAAGAGTTTTTGAATCTATTGCAAGGCCACCGGTAGAACCTGCAGCAGTTTCATGAAAAATTCATGTCAAAGTATTCAAGGGTGTTTATCACTTATATGCCTATGCACTGTTGAATAAAAGAATCAATTAAATCCTAGTTTATCACTGACAGAAAGATTTGACCCCGACATATGTCTGTTTTACAACATCTCTTTATAATTCAACTTCATGTGAATTCAGCAAGGTTTCTCCATAAAATGCTTTTAGTGCATTTACAGTAATATAGAATAATGCTGTATGAGGACTACAGACCTTCGAGGCTAGTATTTAATTTTCATCAACTTTGTTCATGACTGAAAATTAATATATTAGCTTTGTGATGCACTTTGATTGACTTTAATGTTTTGAATTCATTGTTACAAACATGTGTTTTGATGTGATTGTCCTTTGTCTGATTATACAATTATTGACATTTCTAAAAATGTGTTGCTTGCATCTGGTAGAGTAATATCCTGGTGTGTGCACAGAGGCCACCACCTCAGCCCCATTTTAAGCCGGGAAAAACTCTGCTTTAGATTTATAGTAAGAATGGACCCAAGAGTTCACTGGTGACTTCTGCAGGCTTCTTTGTGTGCAGATATCTGTCTTCAGAGATAAATTGAGGCCAAATTGGTTTCAGATGATTGCTGATGGGTTCCAGGATTACATTACAGCATTCCGTCTCTCTCGGTCTCCACACAGCCTGCTCTCCTGCATACAGCCAAAGTCCGCTAAAAAGCTTTTGGATGATAATACTCAGACTATGAAAAGAAACCAAGATGCTCCCAGCCCCATAAATTGTGTGTGTGTGTCAACAGAATTAACATTTTGATGCCAAATCGTTTTTGTAGATGACATACAAACATTTCCAGAGGATGTGGGTGTGTGCACCTGACCTTTCTCTCACTAATTTAAGCTTTACTGACTCTTACAAATAATGTGGACCACAAGAGGCCGAGCAATGTCCATCAGATGCTTATTATTTTCCTGCATGTTGATGAGAAACTGCAGAATTGACTTCATGTTCTCCACCAAGTAAACCTTATTAGCTATAGCACACATTTAACTTCTGATTCCCCCCCACCCTTTTTTCTTCTCATTATAAACATTTGTTTGCAGGTGAGAGACAATCAGAATCATTTTGCCCCCAAGCTTTTGAAAACAACATACGGCCACTCTCAAAAATTAACCAAAATCCATTCAAGGCACGCATGTACGAAGAGAGACGCACAAAGTATATTAGTTAAAGAAAATATGACAAACACAACAGCTATATAGGATCCCTAATAGAAGGATGAATAAAAGATCTTTTATAATACTACATTGTTTTTTTGTTTTTTTTCTAGAACATGCGCTCAACTAAGCAGCAATAAAGCCTGGTCTCTCTAAATTTTCTGCAATTTTTATTGTATTTTTTCATATTTATATTATATTTTTGTCAACTACTGATGGATATTTCTGCTGGGAGAAGAGTTCATTCAAGAGTAAAGCTTCTTTCATTGAGACAGAGTAAATCCGGAAAACAATATTCAATTCCAGCAGACATCTTTGGTGTTTTTGTGGTTGCTGTGCTGCTGCAAAGGTGAAGGCAAAGTTGAAGGCTTGGAAATTGAGACGGAAGCCCTGTCTTCCATCAGTCATAATGGAAAACATCAAATCTCTGCCCAACAAAAGCAACGAGCTGAAGGTCTAGGTGAAGACTGAGAAAGCTTAACAAGAGATGGTGTAACTCTTCACACATAACTGTCAAGGAGAAGTTGTGTTGTCCAGATATTAAACTGTTAGCAGTTGCTCTTTGTCCATATTATGTTCTAATGGAGTTCAGTCATATCATAACAATACTTGTATTATCCACCCAAGGCACCCAACAGCTGAAATTCCATGTGATGTTCTCTATGATAATGTTGCTAGGATACGGACTAAACATCCTAAGGCACTTATCACATATCAGGAGACTTAAACTATGTCACCCTTTCCTCTCAATGTATGCCAATGTCAAAAAAAGAGACTATTTCATGAGATTCCAGACAAATGAATGTTCCTTTGGGGACAAATAAAGACCTTGTATTGTATTTTTGTATTGTATGTTTAATTTTACTGCAATGCCTAGACTAGAATAAAGTTACCTTGAAATAGTCTGGGTTGAGTTTTAAGACCTCTGTGCACCAAACGACTGAGATAACAGCATAAGAAAAAAAAGAGGAGGAATATAGAGACTAACAGCACCAAACACAGACAGCAGGTACAGCATGTAATGTAAAGTGATCTGAAGAACTTTTACTGATGCAACTGAAGCACTGTCACTTTAGCAGATTTCAAAAATAGTCTTGTGTTAAGAAGGTTTTATTGCAGAACTAAGAGTAGAAGACAGTCCAACTAAATACCCAAGTACTTCCGACCCACAGCAAAAATTCTATTTATAAAGATACATAGAAGAAGAAAATGGCATCAATAGGCTGGCGGAAGCAATAAATAACATGTAACTGTTATGCCTGCAATAATAACCACCCCACTCACCCACTCAGTGTGCAGAAGCACAGGGCAGTTCAAAGTGAGGTGGCTTCTGTAGCCATGTCAACAGCTGCAATTACTCCTGCAAAACCTCTGAACCACAACTGTGCACAGACAAACAACCAGGAGACAGAGCTTAGCAACCTGTTATACGTATCGAAGACAGTGTGTCTGCTGATGAGTGATTGCCTTGCTACCACCTGTCAGGAGGTTAGTGTCCTATTTGATGTCCAAGGTATGATGGAAGAGGGGTACTGTGGTAAAATCATAAATGTAGATGTTGGAAAGCAGAGAGTGGACATCATTTCTTTTGATTTACTCTGAATGGGGCCCATTCTGACAGTGTGTCAAAGAAGAAATATGGGCACACCTTCTATCGCTCTGATTTTCTGGTTTCATCCTGCTCCCTTTGAGAAGAATAATACCTGTGATGATTATCTTGTGGAGCAAGTGCAGAGAGAAGTATGCAATACAGCCTGCTAGGCTTTATGACCCTTGGTGTGACTGTTTTTTTAAACACATCTACCTGGTCTGTGTAAGAGGCTGAGAAGCCTTTGTGCGTGGCTTCACCTAGAACTCTTTAAAAACAGGAACAATGAAACTTTAAAGGGATATTCCAGCGTAAAATTAAGTTAGGGTCAAACACACCGTTGCATAGAGTTAGACACCTTGTTGAGAGAAGAATGTTGAAATATCTTAAGGCTGTTCTTGCTATTTTGCACAACTAATTCCTTACAAAGAAACCTGTTTTTAATCTTATTCTATTGTTCTAGATCAAGTTAGCTATGATAGATTTTAGGGTCCCAGCCATAGTACTAGCCACCAAACATCTTTTTGACTTTGCCTGATTTCTTCAGCAAAGAGACAGAACTCACCTACTCTCTTCCAGCAGCCGCTTTTTTGTAGCGAGACCTCAGGCGAGTCCATCATGACTGCAGTGGGGTGACGCAGCTCAAGGAAGAACATTTATGATCATTTCTGCATGGAAATGCATTCAGACCGAGACCCTAAGACAGATAATATGATGATTATTACTTCAAGGAAATTACAAAGAAATGATGGGACCCTGTATGTACTGTTGATGAAGCAGTCGGCAACATTCATCTCTCGGGGGGGTGTCTAACTTGGTGTTTCGGTGCATTTGACCCTAAATTAATTTTATGCCCGAATATCCCTTTAAGATCAAACATGTTGCAAACAAGTTGGAGCCCTTCCGTTTATCTTCCTTTAAATCCATCATAGCTAACTTTATCAAGGACAATAGAATAAGATTAAAAACAGGTTTCTTTCTAAGGAATTAGTTGTGCAAAATAGCAAGAACAGCCGTGAGATATTTCAGTCTTTCAGGTCTGTCTTGCAGTGTATACCACTCTGACACAGCTGAGGGCAGGAAACTCAATGAGATTCCTTCAATCCCTTTATTTTCATGCTCTTATTATACAGCAAATTGGATGATACTGCAAACATATAGTTAATGCAATTATTTTCAATGCTGACTTGTCAGAAATATGCAAAGCAGTTATCATCCCAGGCAGTAATTAAGGTCTTGTGGCAGAGATCACCCATTTCAGCTGTTATAGTGTTCTGCTAAGTTCCTGCCTCCTTGAAAGTTTTTTCTTTATACCCAAGTAAAAGCTTCAAGTTGTCAGATTAAAATATGGAAAGGAGTTTTACACTTAACTTGTATCACATATCAATGGACCCCAGAGAATTATGCCCCACAACCACAAGACCAGATCTCATGAAACATACATTATTTGCTGCCTATTGCTAATTTTCCCAGACTGACAACCAGTGCAGCCTGAAGCCAGAATGAGACTTGATTCATTTCATAGTCCAGTTGAGTTCTCAGACAGTTGCTGCATTATGTGAAAGGAAATGCTCAGAGAGTGCGTGTTTCAAGTCATTGCTTTGCCTGAGGAAGAGCTGGTAGCTGACGCTCCCTGACAGTATTCCACCATACAATTTTCTCACTCCACACTATGTCAACCATCTTCCAGGGCATTATGCCAGAGGAAAGCACTCAGAAAGGATGCTGAAGAGCTATTTGTGGAAACATAGTTAAAGGAATGGGGCCACTGACCACCTACTATGTGTGATGGGTTTGGAGTGAGAAGACGCTGTTATTTTTTTCTTTGTTTACAGAACATACAGAGATGCATACTTACTTGGTATCACTCTATTTTCTTGCAATCTTTTTGCGGCCTGAAAAAACAAAACAAAACAAAAAAACAATAGAGTATTTACTTTGAAAAGCCATCCCCTGCCTTATTGTGCTGTAATACCTCAAAGTGATAAGGGAAGTAAAACTCATTTCTGTTTGTTCTATGCCTTGTAACTCTGGATATAGGCGTCATCTTAATCCTATACATCTCGAGAAAACAACTGAAAGTAACCTGTAATGGAAAAAATATCCTCCTAGTGTCTCTGTGTAAAACAACAACAACAAATAAACTTTATTAAGGAAACTCTAAACTGTGAGACCCGAACAACAAACCAAACTGCTCAAACCAAACCACATGCAAGAAGCGACACAGTTTGAAACAACTGTGCGGAGCGAAATTACTTTTGCCATCTATTACTATTATTCACCCTATTTTGACACTGAATACTACAAGAACATGATATTTTGTGGGATGGAAAAAGTCATTCAGCTGAGCATTCATGCAGCAATATACCATATATTTCATCCAAAATGATATTGGCTACAACATTTAGTAGATTGAAAAAACCTTTTGGGAGACAGAGATGACACTAAACAACAGAGAAAAATCCATGTAGAGATTTCACCAGTACCTTATTTCTTGAGGGGTTTTTACAGTACACAATTGAATTACCAATGTTACTACACTAATGGCCTACTGTAATTGTTATCATTGTCATTACAATCACTGAATAAAAAAAACCCACTGCCCCCATGGCCTTCAGCTTTCACCAGCTACACAATCTGTGCCAATGATGGAGCAATACCAGCCCAGCAGGCCAGATTGATGAGGTCAGAAAGTTCACTAAAGTTTACTCCTGCCTGCCAAAAGAGTGAACTCAAGAGAGATTTAGAGTTACTCTGTATCACAAGCTTCGCAACAGAAAAGAAATAAAACATGAATTAAGACAGTGGATGCCCAACTTTAGACTCCAGCACTGCCTTCTTGTGTATCTAAGTTTACTTGTCAAGGTATTTTAACTTTTTGGTAACACTTTATTTGACGCCTTTCTCTATAACGCATTACAAATATATGTATAATGCGTTATAATCATATTATAGCACTTTCTAACTATAGTTATAAACACTCATAAATGATCATAATGCTTTATAATTATAGTTATATAGTGCTATATATATATATATATATATATATATATATATATATATATATTGTGATGGGTTATAGAGATAAGAGTAAAAAAAGTTTAAAAAAAAAAATTTCAATGGACATAATGGACTTTGTTTAATTGTATACAATTCTGCTTGTCCAACCATTGTGGTTTTAATATGTAACTTTTGGTTTAATGTGTTTGAAATAAAAGTGATCGTATGTAGCACATTGGCAGTCTGTCTTGGTGAAAGTTCGAGTATCTAGGGAACACATTTATGAGTGCAGGTAAATGGATTTCGAGATATTAAGTCTGGTTGGTGGAGCATCAACAGTAATATAGGTGTTGTACTACTAGATAACTGTGGTGGAGAGGGAGCTGAGCCTAAAGGCAGAGTTTTGATCTCTCTTGTTAGTCTATGTTCCAACTCTTACCTAAGGCCATGGACTCTGAGTAATGACAGAGAAAATCAGATTGCAGGTACAAGCATCTGAAATGAGTTACCTCTAAAGGCTGGCTGGGCTCAGCTTTAGAGAAAGGGTTAGACGCTCAGATATTTGGAGGGAGTTCAAAATGAAGCCACAAATTCTGCTCACAAGAAGGAGCCAGTTGACCTGACCTCTCCTTTTGGAGATTTTCTGGGCACATTTAATTAGAAGGGGACACTGGGAGAGGAAAGGGGCATGCTGGAGGGATTTTGGTGCTTTGCTTTATCTTTAAAGATTAAGTTCACTGCACTGATTTACAGAAATTAAAACAGGTCAGCATACGGCAATGGTGTAGTACATTGACACCAAATACAACTACACACATGATTGTTTAGCCAGTGCCTACTACGTGTTTTTGCATCACATAAAGCAATCAAATCAACAAGAAATCATAACAACCAATGATTAATGAAAAAAATAAACAAAGTTAGGCATGACATGGTTACAGGTTATAACAGTTGAATGAGCTGCTCCGAGTTTAGCATGCTTTTGATATATTCTTCCTCCCCTCCTATTTATAAAGTTTCTCTTATCCAGCAGACAGTGGAAAGAAACACACTCCTGCTGTCATTCTTTATGTCCTTAATTTGAGTCATTATTCTCCTGGTGTGCAAAACACACACACACACACACACACACACACACACACACACACACACACACACACACACACACACACACACACACACACACACACACACAATTTTCAAGGGGACAAAGAGCATCTCTATAGCCTCTCCAGTGCACTTACACACAGCGGTGAGTAAAGATAAGCACTTTTCAACTGATGTATTTTCAGAATCAACAGAGTTGAGTGTCATACAAAGAAGACATCTAAAGTCCTGCAGAGTGAGGTAATGGATGGCATTGTGTTTTGAATGCTTTGAACTTCGGCTCTTTGTGTTTCTTTATCAAAAAGATTGTCTCAAAAAAAGAATAAATGTGTTACTTAGGGTTCATACCAGTGTCGTGTTGAATGTTGGGTGATTGCTTCATTGATTTTTGTTCTCCTCGCTTATGTTCAATATTCTCTTCAAAGAAAATAAGTGTTCACTTTTATTCTGAAACTAAAGGAGACAAATGGAAGTATGACTTTTGCAGGTAACTCATCATGTTTGCAAAGGGGCATTTACAAGACAACCACAATGGGAGATGAATGTGTTTAACTTTCTGTTGCTGCTGCATTTACTTCAATCTAAAGGTAGTACATTGTGAACTCTGCTGTGTTAAAAGTGTATTGGAGGTGTCATTAGATCTTGTATTTTTATGTGAGTTGTTTTCAAATTCAAACTCAAAGCTGCTTTGATAATTTTGGACCCTATTTACATAAAATGATGTCTGTCTGAATTAGGCTGACAGCCAGCCCAGCGCACACACTGTGTACTCTATCAACTTTGTATCATCAAAAGCACACTGCACACAGTCAGTGTTGCTAAATGTCAATGTTGTCAAAATCCTGATTATATTTTATCAAATCTGCTTCGGCCTGATTTAAAGGGACACCAGCAGCGATTTTAAATACCACTGCCATTATTCATTTTTGTCTATGACCTGTCACTTAATACTACATGTCTTCTTAAACTGGCATCATTATAGTTGCTTGGAAAATAACATGTTAGATGTGATAATGGTGCTGTGGATGAGTCAATGACAGCTTGTAGATACTTAAAAGGTTTTGAACAATGCAAAGATTCATAGGTAGGTGTTAAACTCCATCTGACTTTGCTCGCCACAGTTGCTACATTAACCTTTACAGTAAGAACATGGAAATGTCAAACAACCCACCGTCAAACAGAGTGCCTTTGTGCTGTCTTCAGCTGTGTCTTCATTATCCTTTACTGCAGGGTCTGTCAAAGATGCTGGAGGCAGTAGCTACTGGTGTTCCAGTCTACCGAGGAGTGACAACCGGTCAGTAGAGAGATCCTTACAGAGTCCCATGAAGAGAACTGCAGATCCTTGCTGAAAAAGATTCCTCATGATTAGTTTCATACAAAGAAAGTTAAAAATCCAAGTAAACATCTATTAGCTTTTGATAAAAATGTAGATAAAATATGTCCTGCATTTCGTACGTTTCTGCTTTTCCAGTCAAGGTTGACATCATTAGTGCTCTCAGGCCTGTGATTCTTGTCTTATTTTGCATATGTATGAATTTCCAGTGCATTCCTCCGTGCAACTAATGAGAGCTACTTAAGGTGACATAAAGTACATCCAAGAATGCATTGAGCTCGTAGGTGGCAGCGAAAGGGTCATGTCCCTCTAATTGAGACGTGTGGAGTGGGGCATGCAGCTTGGTAGTGAATCCTGTTCTAATCACAGGAGAGCGAATTGTTGAATCTAAGGGAAAAGTTTGAGGCAAGGTAACCAACTGCACAAAGAAAACCCATTTGGGTCACTTTAAATAATGTTGTTTGAGAGGAGATCTTTGCTGGAGAAGCTGAGAGTCAACGAGCTTGTACTTATTCCGCAAGACGTAAAAATTAAACAGCAATACAGTGTTTTCCAAGAGCTGGTTTGCGCTTGGCTAATGATGTAGTAATGCTAATTCTTTATTTAGATTCCTCTAGATCAGACCCCGCATGGATTCAGACAGGTATGACTGATTTTAAGAAGTTTAACAAACATGAACAAGGGAGGTTCCACGTGGGAAATGCTGTGTTCATGCATTTTAGCAATTACAGGAAAAATGGTTTCATTACATGCAATTTTCTGAGTGTGGTTCAGCCCCCCTCCCCTCTTTTCTTTAGATATACCCTAAACTAAATAAAGTCTTTTTCAATAATATAAGTATAACAATGTTGGTGAAAAGTTAATATTGCAAAGGCCCAATCCTCTGAACACCGTCATTTAATTAATCACACAGCACACATATTGACATAGTATGTGTGCACAGGAGCCTGCCACTTTATTCTTTATTCTAAATTAAAAAAAAGGGAAACCAGCTCACAGAAAGTAGCCAGCTCCTGTATAAGAGTTTGATCTTGGAGTAGTCATTTGTGACTGATGTTGTGCTTTTTGATGTTTTTTCAGTTCATTAAGTGTATGATTTAGTGAGGATACAGTAGGTTGACCAAATGTTCTAGTTGGACCAATTTGGTCCATTTTTAAGCTCCTTGTCCCCAGTTACAACAAATATCTATAAAGATTATTATATGTCGAGTTTGTCCTGGTTTGGATCACTTAAAATATCAAAACAGTCCACCATTTTTGCTAAATCTATTTGTCTGTGTGCCAATCAGTGTAGCTGCCAAAGCTGTCCCCACAAATAGACAAGCATTGTGTGAGTCTGTACTGGGTTCTCCCAGGGAAAATCAGTATGGCATAGTCAGAAAGGTAAGTTTTAGGGTTTTTATTCCACCCGTCTCCAAACACAGTGAAAGGTATGTACAGTGTCAAAACTATTTACAAAAAGCAAATGAGCAATGGACTCACCGATGCTTCAATAACCTTCAATGGCAGCTTGAGAAATCGGCAAAAACTCCAACAGCCGGGAAAAAAAAAGTCAATTTAGTATCAATCCACTCTTCAGCATCTGCCATGTATCACCAACTCTCCACACTCACACAGACAAAATGGCTGGCTTTAAAACAATACGCCCGTTCCAGTGGGCGTGACACAAAAAGAATAAACCAGAACAAAATCAGGGTTACAGAAACTCACAACATTGCGTCAAAAACCACTCACAGTTTGCAAAGTTTATCTGTTATATTTCCCCTTGTTTATATGTCTAATTCAGTCTCCTATACTAAAGAAAAACCCATAATAAGGTCAAACAAATCCGGTGCCCCTTTTTCCCGCCAAGTGCCCTTTAAGAACCCGGCAGTAAATGCGCCCCTGTTTGGCTGACACTGTGACTGAAGGAGGGCAGCGTGGAGGAGAGCTCGGCGTCTGTGGTGAGTGTCTGCGTGTTATCTATGAACGTTTGTGTTGAATGGCGAGTGTGCACCGTCGTGCGAACTACAGGACTTGTGGAGATGTGGATTAGTTTGACACTTGTGATCGCTCTGGTGGACCAGAATGGAAAGTTTGGCGAATGGTGCGTCGCGTGTAGCGTGTAGCCTGTCGCGTTTAGCGTGTCGCGTGTCTGTGTGCGCTAGCTGCACTGTTTGGTTGGATCTGTTTAGCGGTATGTTGAGCCAAACTTGCCTGGTTTCCAATTTCTGGAAACAGAAGTGAACAATGTTCCAGCTCATAGCAAGAATGTGACAATGAAGCGTCCAATTACAGTTTGAAAAAGACTTAAAGTTAATGTAAGAGTCTTAACTAGTAATAACTTTACATTTGTTTGTCTTTGCTTGGGATAAGTAGTGTTAACTTCAGCCCGGTCACAGGTGTGGATTGTTGTCTTTACTTGAAAGAAACTGAGAGAGAAAAGTCATACTTTATGACTTTGTTTGTATTCTTCTTCTACAATTGATGCCTGGGTGTAAGGCTGCATGATATTGGAAAACAAAACTAATATTGCAATTTTTTTCAACCCTGCAATATTCGTTTTGATATTAAAGAATACAGGAATTTAAACCAGATGACCTGAATAGCACTTTATGCTATGCTGCACTGCTGAAATCTTTAGGAAATTTAACCTGCACTGATCTTGTGGCTTCTGTCTGTCTGTCTTGGAGATATTTTTAGCTTTTATTGTGCTGGGACGTTACTGTGGCAACAGATGAACACAGAACACGTGTTTGTTTGGTCGACATCATCCTTCTTGTAAGCAAAATAATTACACATAATGACTCCTTTTCTTTTTAGCGACAAGTTTTAATTTTCGGTGGTTTTCTCTCATTCGTTGCTCATTTTGCAATCGTTGCTGTCGTTAGCGGTGTTTTCCCGGGAAACGCATACCCGCCAAGAATTGCATGCACCTCGCAAAACACGCACAGCTTATAGTAGAGTGGTCCATTGAAATATACAATTTAAAACCCATACAGTTCTTATTTGTGGGGTTAAACAGTAATGAGTAATGATCCGAAAGTAATTCTCGGTTGGCACAACACCGGCAGCGCCAGCGACTCACTCCATGTGCAAGGGCATGATTTCCTCCTCTCTGATTTCGGTTGACGGCTGGCAGGGTAGTCTGATTGGCAACTGAGTAAAGAATGAATGTGATTGGTGGATCGCTGCACAGCACATGCAGAGTCACATGCAGTGTATCTCAGTCAGCTACCCTTGAAATGAGATGAGTTCATTCGCCTCAGACATTGCAGGCTCTGCACTGTGACTATCCCGCACACGTACATCGCGATGACGATGCTCAAATGATATATCGCATATATCGTGTGATGCCCATTTTTCTTCTCAGATGGGTAAATAATAGCATTATTACTATTACTATAATTATTAATTAGGGGAGGATAACTTTTGTCCATGTCAAACTGGTAGGTAGTGGTTGTGCACACAAAAGCTGAGTGCTTATCACCATTTATTTGGGGAAAAAATGAATAAAGTATACACTGTGCATTCTGGAAAACAGTGTGTGAGGAAGTCTGACCTGCTGCATGCTGAGTTTTCTTTCTAAATCAGTACAACACCCTGGTATTTTATACATGCTGCGGATTTCAGTTTTGTTTTTTGCATAGTTTGTACTTAAATCTACAGAGATATGTTGCTAGTATAGGGGTGATTTCAAACATACTAATGGTTATTGATAATCATACTGGATGTTTGGTAATGAAAGTGTCCACTTGAAATAATAGTGCTGAAAATGTGTTGAAAGTGGACAGAAATGTGGAACAGTGGTGTAATCTGTGGTGTTTCGATGTTCTATTTTTGTTATATTTGCTATGTGGAAGTACAGACCCCATTCAGTAGAATGAATCTCTGTGACTGAACTCTGTGAAAAATAGAAATTTTGCAGAGTTGCGTCATCAAAGAAAATAGATCAATTTTTCAATCACAGAATCCCTCTTTCGCTGTCTACCGCAGAAAATCACCTGTTCCATTACCAGCGAGAGGAAAACTGATGATGATGTTAATCTGTAAAATATCTAAGTACTGGAAAAAAAGATGAGCTAATTTTCTCAAACACGTCCACTGGGAGCTTCGCAATCATGAATTTGTTGTAATTCAATGCTTTACACGAAGTGTAACACATTCAGAGAAAAGTATGATTTATCACTCTTCTATCTGCAAGGACTATAAAACCACAATATCCCAATTACCCACCTATCCATTTAATAGAAGGTTAAATGGAAGTTCATGAGGTGTTTATATGGAGTGTAGCTGCATATAGAGAGGAGGGGTTGTGGTGAAAAGAGAGTCCTCTGCTTGACTGGAAACAAAGTCTTGTGTTACTGAAAGACCAGATTTTATCTCAAACAGGAATTTACCTGAGGCATTTACAGCCCAGATTGAACAGGAGCTGAGTATTTACTAGCTGAACACATATGCCAACTTCCAGTGTTGTAAAATACAGCGGCGAATGAAGTCTGATGAAGGGTGTCATTGGTCTGGGTGCTTTGGACAATATAATGGAGACAGGGCTGAAGGAGACTCTGAGAGACTGTTCAATTTCTTGGGTGATTAAATGCAAGCTGAGTTAAAACCCTAAAAGAGTGAAGTTGGAATAAAATTGGAATGAGTGTGGGCTCGGATGTTCATGAAGTGACCGGGGGCCGAGAACTGTGATGGATCAGTCTGTGGTACTACGTTTGGCTGCTTTTGACTACGTATCCATGCAGGACCTGTACTGGTCTTATTGGATGCATTTAAGGTGCTTTTGAATAATTTGGAGTCAGACTCATCTAACTGTAGGTGGTCTGCTTGAAATACTAGACTGTAAATGGTAAATAAACTGTGTTATCAAGTGTTTAAAAGATTAGCGTGTTAATGTAATGCAGATGTCGATTCATAAGTAAGTATGTTTAATAATCATGACCCCAATATCAATAAAAACAATCAGGATTATGATTTATTTTCCATTACCAAGCAGCCCCACTGCGCTGCCTTATCTTGTCCAGCGCACACGTGGAAAATTCTCAATGAGTTTTTTTCTTATCCTGGTTAAATAAATGAATAAAAAAGAAGGAATTGATTGTAATGGACCAAATTTTCAAGACAGAACAAGCAAAGGAGATATTGCCAGTGCAGCCCAGAGAATGAAATGATACCTGATAAGCACATGGTGCATCATGTCCTGAACAAATCCAGCTTTGGAGTAAATTGCATATTGTGGCTATGAATATTGGATCTGCCACGGCTTGAAGATCATAATCTTGAGTCTCAGGTCTGACGAGTCCATTGAAGGAGCAGTGTCTGTTTAGAGCTGATAGTCTTCTGCTTGAGTAATGACTTAATATCACAATTTAAAAAAATGCCATGTAGAAAAAAATAGCTATTCGGGAAGGGTCAACAAAATTTCACCATGACTTGTTGAAATGTTTTGTCAAAAATAAAGGTAATTAAGATTTTGGTGAAAATCTAATACAGCTGGTGATGCTAATTTTACCTCCATTTACAATCTGCATACACTTGAAAAAGGCATATAGCTTTATGTTTTATAGATTGTCTTTATTTTGAAATAAAATGGCCTCTAAACAAATAAATACTTGAAGGGGATAGTATGGCAAGGATTCAAATTTTCAAGTCCACCTGGAGACATTAGTTGAACATTTATAAAACACTGGTACTTTATGGTATGATGTGAACTAAAAGCACTGCTGTGAAACCCAGTAAACAATTGTATTTGAGCTGCATCAAAGCCTTTAAGCTGCAAAAATCATTACAGGGATTTCTTAAGCCCTCTGGATATTGATTTGATGGTTGTGTTGATGTTCTTGGTAAATAAAAACTGAGCTTTTTATTGCATCAGTCTGGTTTCTAAATAATCTCAGGATTGAGACAATAACTAAAAGCAATATTGGCTGGTGGCAATTTTCTCTAACCCCAGTTTCAAATTGATTTTGTCAACATGGTTTTTAAATGCTGAATAAGTAGTAATCCTAAATGACGCATATTAAAAGCTTATTCCAGAAATAATATGGTATTATTTTTTCAGAGCTGAACAGAAACCCCTGCATACTTTTTCAGCTCAGTCAAACCATTTTTCTTTGTTCATGGACTGTTTTATTTCTTAATGGTTGTTTATTAAACTGGTTTCATTCGGGTATAATCATTGGAGCTCAATTTTGATGACTCACCTGTTCCCCTCCCCAACATTTAGCAGGAAGAGAGATTAGGGTCTAACATCAATGTAAAATTGAGCGAAAATGATGTTTGAAAAACTAATATAAAGAGATTGATGATTCCTCTGATTTATTATTTATTTATTTATGTGCCACTAGTTGGCCCTGTGTTTTACTGCCTAACAAGAGCTCCTTTCAGCTTTAAATACATCACTTAAAGGGACATTCCAGCGTAAACTTGATTTAGGGTCAAACACACCATAACACCAAGTGAGACAACCCCTCAGAAATGAAGGTTGCCGGCTGCTTACTTCTCTAGTTATACCAACTTTAGAAATGACCGCACAATAGCAATACACAGCGGTATACGGGGCCATGCGCGCAACGAAAATGACACTCTTTAGCCACAAATAATGCTCAGAACAGCACCTAACTTCATCAACAGTACATATAGGTTCCCAGCCATAGCACTAGCCACCAAACCTCCTTTTAGGTTTGACTGATTTCTTCAGCAATAAGACTAAACACAACTCACCGACTCTCTTCCAGCAGCAGCTTGTTTTTTAGGCAGACTTTGGACGGGTCCATCGCAGACTGGAGTAGGGTGACGCAACTCAAGGAAGAATGTTTATGATCATTACCTTATCATTTCCTTGAAGTAATAATCATCATATTGATTATTTTGGACTGCAGACCTTGTAGTTCTTTGAGGGGGTGTCTAACTCGGTTTTACAATGTGTTTGACCCTTACTTAATTTTATGTTGGAATATCCCTTTAAGCACTTGCACCAAGATATTTCAAAGCAAGTATCTAAATTAAAAAACAATGCTTTATTTACGACTTGACGGAAACGGTTCACTAAATGAAAGTATCAATAGTGGACTGGGCAAAGACTCAAAGTCAGGATAATGGATAATTAATAGTAATAAAAACTAATGATTCCCATCCCTGCAAGTCTTAATTTTTAGTTCCTTCAGGTAATTTAGCGTTAATGGGTCCCCTCTTGAAGATGAAATCAAGACTTGACATGATTTACTCAAACAGCTTTTTTAGTGTTGTGCAGACAGAGACAGTTTATCCTTTTATTTCATTGCCCGAGCTCTTTTCACACTCGTGTACACAACAAACACACCCAAACACTCTGAATAACAATAACAACCCTGTTTAACTATGGTTCATTACCACAGCCTTAGAGCTGGATTTCTTACCAGACTGGAGCAGTTAATGGTGTTATTAATCCTATATTTGTTTCATAAGTCAAACCATCTGTGGGAAGAAATGTTTTTACAGAAACTTACACAGCAAACAAACCTCTCATGACGAAGCCTCAAAGGCACAGCATGGTTTTACTTTGAAGGTCGTCAGGGCTCTAACTGGTAGATGCTTTCAAAGGAGAGGAGCCTGATAACTATCTGTACCTCCCAAACTACTTTAAGAGACTAATAAAAGGGAATTTGAGGTCTTTGCTGTGAGATGAGGGTCTCTGAAGCCTCTAGTGAACTTATTTTTGTTGCTGTGGCCCCATTCTTGGGTACCTATTTCTAAAATCCTTTCTGAACTATTTCCAGTTTGTTTTTCCTCCTTATAATTATCAGAGCTTCATTTGTTACACAGATTGATGTGGTTCGACTGGAGCTGAGTCCCTAATGGTATGTTTATTAAAGCAATCGATATAGAGAACAGCAGACTTTAAATGTGGTAATCGCCAATCAATACTGCTGTGAACCAAACAACCACAAAAGTCCCAGTGATGTTGCACTTCATATTAGCACTCTTAGAATCCAATCAGATTACTTGGTCAGATTTACTGTTAAAAGGATATTCCGGCATAAAATTAAGTTAGGGTGAAACACATCGTAACACTGAGTTAGACACCCCCTTGAGAGATAAATGTTGCAGACTGCTTGCTTCTCTAGTCATACAAACTTTAGTAATGACCGCATGGTAGCAATACACAACAGTCTATGGAGCCATGTGCACACCTCAACCAAAGAGCCACTCTAAAATAGCCACAAATAAAGCTCAGAGCAGTACTGTTGATGAAGTTAGGTGCTGTTCTGAACAGAAGAGTCTTTAGAGACATGATGAAAGACAATATCATAATTAGCTTCCTTCCAAGCATAGCAATCTGCTAACACGAACGCTTGCTCCACTATTGTCCTTTCTATTCCTCTGAGTGTGGCCTACATAGCGGGGCTCCAGGGGCGGAGCTTGGAGCTAGGAAATCTCACTGTTTCTGAACCCGCCGTTGGGATTTTCCAGAGATACACAGCGATTTGAAAGCAGAAATAGTACCCAGAAATGCAAATTTGCACTTTGTTTTAGCATGATATGTCCTGTAGCATCGGAAAAATGCCTTATGAGCATGTAGACAACAAGAAAAACATGATTTTCATTGGAATGGGTCTTTAATGACAGTTTGGTTATAGATCTGATGCAGTGTATGGATTAACAGCATCATTTATTCAGTATGAATCTTGTAAGAAAAGAGCATAAGGCCATAACAGCTTGTCTAATTTAGCACCTCATGTCTTGGTTACGCCCCGACTGTTAGTGCTAAAGTGTTAAAAGTGAGAGTTAAAAGCATGCACAAGTATTATAAAATGGTTCTGGACAATAAAAGACAAAAACAAAGTAAAAAGTCACAAATAGCCACAGTGGCAGGGAAAGACTTGTACGAGTTCATGATTACATACAGTTAGGTCATGTAAACATGTTGACACCAGCTGTATTCAGACCTGGAATGGTGCTGAAAAAGACATTTATCCATCTAACATGTTTTCAGCTGCAGCAGATGGTGAATGCATGTTCATGTAAATCTGAGAACTTGTGAGTCTGTTAGATGAGAGTACTTCTTAACGTGAATGATGACACTTTTACTGTGCTCACATATTTTTATGTCGTTTACTGCATTGGATGATACATATTTAAATAGTAGAACTAAAGTGATATATAGTATTACAAGAATAGTTTAAACGTTTAAACATAGACCTGTTTTATTTAAAAACATTCATTGACTGTCTTTTGAATAAGGTATTTTCCAGTCATTTATGTCATCGCTGAGGTTTTCTCAAACGTAGCGTTAACTTTTCTTTCTCATGAACCCAAGCTGAGTGTCTCATCACACCCTTAACTGCATGCAGATCAAGGAGGGACGGGACAGGCTTCACAGTCACAAGTCTAATCTAGGCGTGCAGAACAAACCGCCCACCTGTCAGCAGGAAAATACGTGACGGATCTCTTGACACTTGTTCAAAGTGACATGCAATTTCCATAAATCAAAGATGTGTCAGATTTCAGATGACGTGGTTTTGATCAGAGATTTGAATCCTTGCTGTCAATCAGTTGTTTGTTCCAGCAAACATGTACGCAGGCGTCTAATTAACTCCTCACTTTTCCATCATGGCAAGTTTCTATTTCACATAACCTGGAGCGATAACTCAAGACACAAGGACTACTGGATGTTTCATCAGAAGAAAGCACAGACAGACCCTTATATTACTGTCAAATTCAAATGACCATGAAATAAGTTCTTGGACACCATTACATGTCTACATGACTTGTCTTTCCTATATGAGATTTAAAAAGTAATTTTAAAATAAGATCACAGTAAATTACTTCAAGTCAGTGATGTGTATTGCATATGCCAGTGATTAATTATAGTTTGGCTTTTTCCATTCCAGTAGAAATGTAATTGCGGTTTGTGCTGGCGAATCGTTTGATATGAAAGTCTCTTTTGGACAGCTGTCAGTGTGTTTCAAAGTGTCACTCTGATATTAACAGATTTTGAGGTTCAGCTGATTCAAATTCAATGTTCTTTTATCTGTGAAGCAATGATTTCCATGACAGATAAAATATCAAGATGAGTAAACTTTTCAAATGGCTGTGAGCAGAACTGATGAAATGGATAAAGCAAAAGAAACTTTCGACTGCTGTTTGTACTGCACACTTTTAATGACTTAAGATAGATCCTGTGCACATATAACATCATCAGCATCTTTCTCTGTAGGAGGACTGAAGCAGAAAGCCACCTGAAATTTAGTATGTGTTTAGAAAGATAAAGTAAAGAGCAGCTTAGTGCGGCCTAACTCCTTCATGTGGTGGGTAAGACGCAGATCTAAAAGTGACTGACCTGCCAAGTGGTGTGACACAGACCAGCAGAGCAGCACTTCTCCTGAGCCATATGCAGCAGACACAGATTGCGCTGTAACTATTGCCTTATTTAGTGATGCGGAGCCATGCTTCCTTGCAGACTGAAACGGCACTTATCCTTTAGACACTTTGCTGGGCTCAGAGTAAGATATGAAAGCAAAAGTGTAGGAAACAAACCGTCCCCTGTCATGTCATGTCTGTGTTGGCATGGATAGATGAGTATGCCTCATCAGTTCAGATTTATGAAATGTTTTTCTGCTTGAGATGCAAATTCATTCATTGTCACACGGCAACAGACAATATAAACAATAAGCAGCAGAGGCATGCAGCTGCATAGCTACTGCCTCTCACTGTAGTTCTCACTGTGGAGTCAAGCTCCACCATTATGAATAATTGAACATTTGGAGGAGATGTGCATGTGAAATTTATACTCTAGTTCAATATGTTAAAATCTGGTGACAGGCTATGGAGGAAGATCGAGTAGAGTTGAAAATTGCTAGATGGGGGATAATCTTTACTTTTAGCTAGGGCTGGGCGATAAAACAATGGTATATATCAAAAATTAATTTTCCTTTATCGATATGAAACATGGTCAATGTACTTTTCGATTGCCAGTATTCTACCGTGTTTTGGTAGATTATACGAACAGCCAGTGAAAGGGGGAGTTGCTCCGGGTCTGCGCCGCGCTGAAATGACCATCCAGATCGCTTTCTCTCGTGCAGTGCCTTACCACAAAACGTGAAAGAAACACAAAGACCTCACAGATGCAGTAGCTTATTGTATTGCAAAAGACATGCTACCAATTAGGGATGTGCGTGGTTATTCGGATATTCGTGTTAACGGGGCTGTCCTTACTATCCGGTTAGTAAATAATATTAGTTCATTCTATAAAATAAAAATAAGAAAAAAGCTTCTTTTATTATTATTTTTCTTTAAATTACGTTTTTACCGTCATGTCTTTAATAAAAGTGTGCATTAAACAAGCTAAAATGTGTGGATCATTTGCGTGCGACTCTTTCTGCCTGGCTCGCTGCTCTGGGCTCGCAGCGCTGGCCTGCAGCGTGCATGGCATCGTGGGTTAACTTCCTCAGAGTGAATCAACACATGCGATCAGTCAGAGTGATGTCGGTGAGAAAAAAGAGCAAAGTTTGGGAGTATTTTGATTTAGATAAAGATGGCACACTTCTTTTTGTGCTTATGGTGTGATGCAGGCCGATGACGCAGCAGGCTGCTTAGCTTGAGCGCAGTGGAGCTGCATGTACTCTTAATATTTATTTCAGATGATATCTGGCCATATAGATCGACATGTGCTCAATTTGGGCTATTTTCTGGGAGTTCATTAATTTTCGTGTATTCGAATATTTGGTTTCAAAATGGTCGTTTAACCGTCAGTGAAATTAACCACTGGGAACATCTCTACTACCAATAAGCACTGTTAAATTTCATTTAAGAGTAACAGGGAACTTTTAAGATCGACGAGTGATTTTTTTATATTGTGATATACTGTATAAGATCTTTTGTACCCACAGCCATCAGACTGTACAACTCGATAGTAGATGACTTTTAGAGACATGACAAATGAGACGACAGACAATTGAATTTCCCTTCGGGGATCAATAAAGTTCCTCTTGGTATTCTTACTATTCTTATCAACTGATATGAAAAAAATATATTGTGATAAACTTTTTCCAATTTCGCCCAGCCCTACTTTTAGCTATTCCAGAGTTTTGGCAAATTTTACAGGTATGATATTACATAAAAAAAGGATACAGCAAGTGGATTAAGAATTATATCCATTGTTTTGTAGGTAAGGCCCCTGGCACGTGCAAGCACCATTCTGTGAGCATTGTATTTTTAGCTTGTTAACATGTCGTAAAACTTACCAGTTACATCAGTGTCAGCTCGACTACAGAGATAGAATCATATGTTTATGTTCCATCCATGCGTGTATAAATAACACAGTAATGTAAAAATAACAATGGGGCTGTACAGGTAGAGAAAAAGAAAGCTGCTCAGTTATAAGCTTCCACATATTCAGGTGTTAAATAAATGTGTTGGAGATCAGTGTTCACATGTAGAGGTGGTATCACAACTGTAATGTAAAATTATCCCCCACTCTTGGTATTCTCTTCCTTTTTTTTAGTATCCAACCTCTGTCACAGCTTCAGCCTCTTTGATTTTCCAGAGGATGTATCAGCCTCCAGTAGCTCCACTGTGATACTGTGAAGATAACAGGGGGGAAGGTGTGTAGACAGTGTAACAGGTAATAGATGAGCTCCCACTTGCTATCATTCGGACACACTAGGGCACCATCGGCTGCTGGATGTGATTTGCGTCATACCTGTTTCGAGGGTTTGGTAGGTTTTTCCTTCATAAAACTAATCATCAGGGTAAAATTAGGAGGAAAAAAAGAGGAAAAAAATCAAAGGCTGTGCTCTGATGATTGTTGCCTGGTTACACGCTCTTTTGTCAGCAGAAGTATTTGATCATTACACTGAGGACAAGAAACCTCTCAACCCAATAAGCCATTATGACTTCCTGTTCTTTAAGTGAGATGGCTTCTTGTTACTTTTACATCTTCTCACTTAGTCATGCTCATGTGACCTTTGATCTAGTGTCTGGACGAAGAATCAAATGTACCCACTTTAATTTGATGACCAAGAGATTTTGTAAAGTTGTGTCAACACCTCTGCCATTGTTCTGAAAAATTGCCGAGGCTGTATCAGGCTTCATCAGTTATCTGATGCCCTGAGCCACAGACTGAGGAGTGAGATAAGTTCTCTTTGTTCAGTGGAGAGGTAGAACTGAAAGTGAATCCCTTGACGGATTATTGATTATGAGACCAAAGGCTAAAAACGGGAATGCTGGTGGACATTGTGCCACATTGAATACTAAAATGTCATTTTTAAAGGGATATTCCGGACATCCCCTCGAGAGATAAATGTTGTTGACCGCTTGCTTCTATAGTTATACCAACTTTAGCGACAACCACAAGATAGCAATACACAGCGGTACACAGGGCCATGAACAAACCTCAACCAAAACACCACTCTATAGCCACAAATAATGCTCAGAACAGCACCTAACTTTATCAACAGTACATATAGGGTCCCAGCCACAGCACTAGCCACAGAATATCTTTTTAATTTTGCCTGATTTCTTTAGCAAAGAGACTAAACACAACTCACCCACTCTCTTCCAGCAGCCGCTTGTTTGTACGTAGACCTCCAGGTGAGTTCGACTGCTGCGGGGTGACGCAGCTCAAGGAAGAACACTTATGATCATTTCTTTATCATTTCCTTGAAGTTATAATCACCATATTAATCATTTTGCACTGCAGACGCGGTAGTTCTTCTGCCTTAGTATCTCAGTCTGATTGCATTTCCATGAAGAAATGATCATAAATGCTCTTCCTTGAGCTGCGTCACCCCGCAGCAGTAGGGATTTGAATTGGCCTATGTACAAACAAGCGGCTGCTGGAAGAGAGAAGGTGAGTTGTGTTTAGTCCCTTTGCTAAAGAAATCAGGCAAAGCTAAAAAGATATTTTTTGGCTAGTACTATGGCTGGGACCTTATATGTACTGTTGATGAAGTTAGGTGCTGTTCTGAGCATTATTTGTGGTTATAGAGTGGCGTTTTGGTTGAGGTTTGTTCATGGCTCCTTAGACCGCTGTTTATTGGTATCTTGTGGTCGTTACTAAAGTTGGTATAACTAGAGAAGCAAGTGGTCGGCAACATTCATCTCTCGAGGGGGTGTCTAACCCTGTGTTACGGACTGTTTGACCCTAAATTAATTTTATGCAGAATATCCCTTTAACTATAACTCCACATGAACCTGCTGCTGAAGTTCTATCAGTCCAAAGTCATTTGAAGTGTTTCAGTTTGAATGATTTATTGACAAATTCTGTAAAGCAGGACATACAGCGGACAGCAACACATATTGATACTTCAGTAAAAGTTAACATCGTCTAACACTGAGTGACCGTAGTTTTCATCTCAGCCAAATTATGGGCTGGATGTCAAGAAATGAATAGAAAACTAGTAAGCTTTATGAAAAAAACACAATTAAAATTAAATTTAAGATATCATATTAATAAGGAGTTAAAGTTAGCAGACAAGAATGACAGAAATTCAATGTGATTACTGTGATTCTATAGAAATAAAAGGTAGAGGCCACAAATAGATATCAGTCATTTTGTGTTTGATGTGTAAAAGGCAATATACTGTGGTGGATCACTCTCAAGTTTTCTGCTTGAGAAGTGCATTTGTCTGCCTTTCAGCTTTCAGTCTGTATTTAGCCTTCATTTAAGATAAGTACCAATATAACAGTGGGTTTTGCATGCAGTTGCTTCAAGCTTACAGCTTTTTACATCAGCGTCTGCTAAACGTTTAAAGATCCAAGCAAAGATTGATTTGAAAGTACCCTCATTAAGTCAAACCGTTAAGAGGGGACATGCTTTAGTGGACCAAGTTTGCTTCCAAGGATTAAATCACCTGTTGTGCTTAAAAAAAGAGAAACACACATACATTAAGACAATTAAATAGTGGAGATTTTTTTTTTTTTTACATAAAATTCATTGCTTTAGACATAAAACAAAACACTGTTGCTCTGCTTTTTTCTTGCATTGGCACAAGTCACAGCTACATTTCATAAGCATGTCAACACCCATGATACTTGGAGAAAGGCCTTTGCAGTAAAGCTTCACAATGCAAACACGTCATCACTGACCTGTGCAGAGCCATGAAAACCCTTTTCCGGGGTCTAACATAAGACTTTTGACAGATGATATGAAAATCATTTATCAATTATATTATGTTCCCCAACTGAAATTACTATTAAAAGATGTTATTACTATATTTTAAGATTATACACGAGCTATTTTCAACCTGAGCAAAACCCATAAAAAAGAGAGAACAGGGCATTACCAAAAGAAAGGAGAATCGAAGCTGACGAAGACATAAGCCAAAAAGATGCAATTAAACCAGAGGCTGCGTGCTCTGAATATTTTCCGTCTTTGGCAGAATTTTTTTAATCAAATGGAAAAATCTGAAAGCCGTCCTTCATTTTGATGGACTACAAAACCAGGAAATCATGCAAAAAATCTATGAATATGCTCAAAATGCCATAGTTTGACATACAGCAAGTATTCGAGCAGTTGTGTGCAGGCAGGACAGCTTTGTAGAAGAGATTACATGAATCTGGATTACTTGCTTTCATTAGGTGTGCTCTGTATGCAGGGGTTTTTATTCATGTTTTTACCACAGACAAACTTTAATTTGAGTTGTGTTGGATCAAAACAACATCTGGCAACAGCGCAGATGTTTTGACTTTGAATCCAAGTTTTTGAAAATACTGGTACCTGTTGAAAATAAATTTTGATGCTTTGTGACTGTTTTGGGCTGTGTGTGCATGATGTAAAGGAAAGAACCTCCTGGTAGCAGGCTAACAGTAGTTTAAAAAATTACAGGCTTACTAGCACTAGCATCTGTGCTACCGTCGCTTATATAGAAAGTGAGTAGCTTCAGTTGGATTAGACAGATCATGCTAGAATTAGCACAACTTTGTCCACCAAAATAAAGGACAGCAATGAAATGTTGCACAACCTCTGACTTAAACATCATTTTTTTAAAGACCGTAAATTATATGGTCAAAACATGACGATATAAAGAGGCACACGTTGTACTGTACATTCATACAAAACAAACATGTACAGCAAAAGCAGAATACCACATATATATTTATATATATATTTAACCATTTTCATAATCATGAGTATAGATAGCAGCTTGAAATTCCACTTAAAAGGACAACATGTCATTTTTTTCACATTCTTGAGTAAATACTTTCATGAAGTCTGAACATTCAGAACTGTTAAGTATGAATATTTAAGGATAGCTATTTTCTATAGTTTCTTCCTTATATCTACTGAAGAATATTAAAGCTTTTTTTTAGTATTTCTTCAATATTTGGTGAACTGAATGTCTGTGATATCAAAATACATATGAAATAACAACAACAACAAAGAACAACTTTAAATTATCCATATAAAAAGACTGGTTTGGTGGAAAAATAATAGCCAAGACACTGATGGTGAAAAAACTTAATCTGACACCCGAGAGCACACACACACACACACACACACTTAACATCTTCACCTCCTCATTGGTAGTGTGTGCATGTGTTGCTGTATATTAAATCATAGGGGCTCTCTTCCCCTATGGCTCATTTTATCCTACTTATCGGAGTGCTTTTCCATTTATTATATTGTCAGTCCCATGTGTCACAGCTCTGCGTTCAGCTCACTGTGGCTTTCACAATGGATGTGCCCACCAGCAGAGTCGAGTTAAAATGCCACACAAGATTGCTGCAACCACAAAACGGCCCCCACTCTTTTTCTTTTTTTTTTAAACCAAGTTAAAAATGAAATGAAAAAACCCAACAGTGACCAAGTGACCCCTCACCCTCCAGCGGCCTGTTTATCGACCTGCTGTGAATGTGTGCTGGATTTTGCCTCTGGCTTGTTGCCACTTACCAGGATAGATGTTACTCTCCCCAGTTACATAACAGAAAGCCAAACTCGGTGACAAAATTCGAGTTCGATCAACAGCTTTCCACTGGTGATTCTCTGCAGACGAACATATAACATGTGCAGGGAGAAAAATAAGCAGAGTGCACTCTCATCTTTTACATTACGTTCACAGCTCAGTCTTAAAGTATGTGACATACTTACATAACTATTCTTACCATGGCGTATTACTGGATCATCTGTGAGACGGTCCTTTTAGAGATCTGATTAGTCTCACTAATACTGTCTTGCAAATGTACTGAAATACTAATTTTATTCAGAACATACCGTTTTCCTGACGAAGAATGAATTGCTATTTATCGATGCACACGAACCCTGAATTAAAAAGTGGAAAACTGGAACATACCATTTAAAGGGAGACTGCTTTGAACCAAGTCTGGCATCGCCCAGTCTCGAGAGGGCTGCTCTGAGCTTGTACAAATGATGAGGCAGTGGGTTTTAAGGGACAGACATTTAATACATCACCGATCAAGGGCACCAGCGGTATATTTTGCATGTTTAAACTCTGACACTAACTCAATCTGTTTGCTTGGGAACTTTCTGAACTGTGGAAGTTTGTTTATGCCAGCGATTTGAAATGGATTTGTAAAGGTTCAACAAAACAACCAGGTAAAGCAGAGCCCCATTTCACCAAATTTGCAACTTCCAAGCTGTAGTTTGCAGTCACACAATAATTTCCTGTCCTGTTGATAGAAGTATTTTTGTTTGTTTACACTCAAACAAACATCATAGTGCTGCCAAAGCGTGAGGATAGTGGAACAGTGGATGATTCATAAATCAGTCCAGAATTTGGAGTCAACAATCCTCCTGATGCTGCTGCCTTTACTGACCTGCATGTCCACGCTGCTTGCAAAACATTTGGATGCCCAGATGCCAAAATTCTCTCAGTTAAAATACATATTCATCATCCTCTGTTCTTGACTGATATCTACTCGAAGCACTTGCTCAGAAATGACTCTTGGGTCTGGGACCTCTGCCCACTAATCCTGCTCAGTATTCGGTCCGTGGTACATGACCATATGTTGTCATTCTCTGCAAATCAAAGCAACCGTTCCCACTTTTATACAATTCTTCTAAGTCTAAATAAGGAAACATGACATGCACTGTTTGTATGTACAGAGGAATTATGCATGTGGGGACATTTCCT
Organism: Xyrichtys novacula; assembly: GCA_962446985.1. Taxonomy (NCBI): domain Eukaryota; kingdom Metazoa; phylum Chordata; class Actinopteri; order Labriformes; family Labridae; genus Xyrichtys; species Xyrichtys novacula. Next base: position 3,668,308 of record OY660866.1, read on the forward strand.
ACATGCATGAGTGAAAGTCCGTGGGATTGACCTTTAAAGAGAAGTCTTCTGTTTGAATACTCAGAGCCTCTCCGTTTTGCATTTTTGTGCTGCCTTCATTACATCCACTGATCTCGGAGTGGCGAGATGTGATGTAGCTTCTCTTCCTGGACGATGTTGAGTGCTTCCTCCCAGAACCGCCACCAGCACCACCACCGCCTTCGGCCGGATCATAAACCACAACCACAGTGGTATCCATCCGTGACAGCGTGTACATGCTGCTCTGGCGTGTTGGATGCATCCGTGTGGTTCGTAGTTCCAACTCATCGTAGCTGGACACCTTGATGAATGGGCACCAACGGAAAGCACGCTTGAAGCCAGCGCGAAACCTTTGGTCACATTGAGAGGGGAGATGGAAGGAGGGAAAACTCAGGTCAGAGGGGGGGAAATTAGTTTAGGAACTTTAATAACCTTACATTTTCTGTGAAATGGTGCACACTGTTCCAAAAAGCACAAACATCTTAATCAATTGTACTTTTCCAGTGACTGAAAAGAATTTCCTGAGAGCTTCACCAGACAGATACCTGTGTGTGTAGCACAATACGGCAGTACCCGGCCGACTTTCCAACAGTACCATCTGGCTTCATTGTTTTAACAAGGAGAGACAAAGCTTTGTCTTGACATTTGGACGACAAGAAGTTAGATTGTTCCCTGAGTCATTTGGGCAAGGTGTATTTGGGCAAAATATAAATCAAACCAATCAGTGCGCCATTTAGAGCCAGGTGCCTGCACCTGTAGGGGGGCATGTTGCTACTTCCAGTGAAGATTCTGGCCTTTCTGCTTTGAAACACCAGGCTCAGCTGGAGCACATAAGTGCTGTCTTTCCTCTGTGCTATCAAACACAAAAAACACACAAAGGTCACTGCATGAGCTCTCTCAATGCATGAAATTAATGTATGTCCTGAAACAATCCCTTGGATTTACAGCATTAGTTATTTAAAACTCAAGACAGCTCAACAGTGTTGGGCAGGATCTAATTATAACTGACATCCTGTGTGCTGTTGGTCTTAATTTATTTATGTTGCTGTCTCACATGGCTGTAATCTGTGCATAATGGATACTGCTCATTGTTTCTGTGGAAACGTCAATGATAGTTTTATATAACTATCATGTCCAATGGCATGTATGTGTCTTTCTGTTTCTACAGTATTGGAGAAAATATGTGCATGATGGAGAGCCTGGTGGAGCTCTTTGTCTACGGTTTTTGTCTCCTGCAGGGATGTGGTGAAGCAAGCATGTAATATGCATAGTGGTGAAGGTTTCTTTATTTTGAGAGGCCCTGTGCCAAGAGCAGTATCATCCCACTAATGCACCCTCTGACATTCAGGAAAATACTGTTTTACTGAGTTTTTTTTTTTTTTTTTTTTGGTCTGTGCTGCAGCAGCCTCTATGTCTCCAAAATATCAATGTGCCACCTTTTTCCTGACCACACCTCAGTTTAAGACCAACAGGCCCACAGGCAACAACATGGCAAGTTCATTTGCTATTTACACAACGTAGGCATTAGAAATGAGTCCTGGGTGTAAGGTTAGCTGCGTTTACATGGGCACAAATAATCTGAATAAAAGCCCGATCGGAATAAAAATGCGTCATGTAAACATGTCGATCAGAAGATTCTGATCCAATTCAGCTCAATTGAAAAGAAGTTGTATCCCAGGGTGGTTTATGCCAATCATTTTTCTGAAACATGTCCATGTAAACACTTTTTCGGATTGTGACTCTCCTACCTGAGTCAGTCTTCACTCTTTAGACCTTTGGCTTATTTATTGAGGCCAGTGCAGGAGGTTTCATTATTAACAATCTGTCATAAAACACAACTGCAGATGCCGTGTCTGCTCCTCCAGTAACATCACAAGGCGTACATACAATGTAATGATGTCACATCTGCACGCACAGTGCAGCCTTTGTTAGAACAGTAAAATAAGTAAGCAAGGACACCATCTTGTGACAACATTTAACAGAGGGAAAACTCCTGAACTGGGTAGAGTGAGCCACTACTACATTTGTTGGTTTGTTGACAGCACAGGCAGAAATACAACTCTTCTTCTTCTGCGGTTGTTTTAGAGAAATCAGACAACTCTGCGCATGTCCAAATGCTTCTAATCTGAATAAAACTTGGTGCATGTATTTGCACGTCATGATCGGATTATTTGATTTTGCACCCATAGAAACAGTGGATTGAAATTATCTGATCCCCCAAATTTTTAATCAGATCAAGAAAATTTGCACATGTAAACATGGCTAGTGAGTGGAAATTACAGTGACACTTATGCTACATTAATGATACTTTGCACTGGGTGTTTGAGAGCCCTGACTTTGCTCTAAAAAAGGACAGATTTCTCTTTGTGATATTAACTAAAAGCTTTAAAACAACCCCTTTAAATTCCATATCTTATTACAAAGGAATCTGTTTCTTGGCCAGGACCCCTCTGAAAACATGACTTTTGTATTTGTAATTTTTTTCTGATAAGATAATAAAAAAAAGGTAATAAAAAGTTAAACTTTTACAGCTGTATAGGGCAGTGAAATTAGCATGCGAAAACAAGCACTAAGCCTAACTAACTCATCTGCCTTTATCTGAAATATATATATATATATATATAAAACTGAACTTTTAAGCCATTAATCTTGCTTGTCTTGAAATCTCACGGATAATTTTTTACCAGCTTTGATCTTATTTAATCTCAGTTAACATGAGGGGATAATTATAAAAGCTCCTTACAGATATTCTCCCAGTAAGTAATTAACGAAATCATTCATCTTTAATCTGTTGCTCTGATAACGGTGAGGCTCAGTGGGTCGAATCTCATAATAGCATTTACTCAATTTTCGCTGCCTCATTATGCACGAATGCAAAAGTAAAGACGCTTGATTCCAAAAATTAGTTGTTTAGACGATAAACACCATCTTCATATCACCTACCTGCTGTTGAGGCAGCAGTAGATGATTGGGTTGTACATGGTGGAGCTCATTGCCAGCCACAGCACTGACAGGTAGACCTGCTGGATGTATTTCCACTTGTTCAGTTTCTTGTTGAGACCCGTCACAATGAAGTACACATGATAAGGCAGCCAGCAGAGGGCAAAGGTCACCACCACGATGATCATCATCTTCACCACCTGCAGCAGAGTGAATCAATCATGATGACACACATTTGTGAGCTGTCACTGTCAGCTGTGTTCATGAGTCAGTCAAAGACCGCAGCGTTAAACCTTTGGGAGGGGGAAAACAAAAAGAAAGATAATCACTGTCAAGTCAGCGTCGCTCACTGTGAAAATAATGAATATTTAGAGGGAGGAATATGATGCATATAATTTAGTCCGTTTTCTGGATTATAGCATTTTGCAAACACCTGCTTCTGCAGGCAACAGACAGGTGATACACCGCAACACAAAAGTGTCTCTCAGGATCTGTCTTGTGTATCTCATCTTTTGACATGTACAGCTCTTCTAAATTCATGTCAGGGCTTTTGAATTCAGGAAAGCTTTGAGGCAGGTATCGCTTCAACAATAGATGCCTACAGACATATCACATGTATTGTATGAGGATAAACATTTGTGTTTCATCCTCTCTTTCAGGGGCAACCCAGAATAAACACGAGAGAAAAAGTGCAAATTCAAGGGAGGAGACACAATATTAGAGCACAGTACAGGCGGGAAAGTTAGACTCTGCATAAAATAGCCTATCACTCTTTATATGCAATCTGTTTGAATATAGAAGTATGGATCATATGTTATGCATATTACAAGTACAAAAGCATGTTATTTTCCATTATATTTAAAGATATGCATACTATAGAGTGGCACTTATCAGAACATTTCACAAGGTCAACGCAACTACAGAGGACTTAAGTTAATTTTAAAATAGCTGTATATGCATTTATCTTGTAGCAACAGCACCTATGTTTTAATGTAATGCCTTCTGGTGCAATAAAAGATAATCTAAATAGGAAATCCCTGCTGAGTCCACTTTGTTTGATATTCAGAAGAGCAAGACTATATTCCTGAGCAGCAGGGGTGAAAGTAGGGTTATCATTTTTACGCCTGAACTCCTCATACTGAGCTGCTTTCCATTTATAGTCATCTGCAGGCTTCTGTTGCACAATTTATTCAAGTATGCCATAAATTAGAATTTATTTTAATTTATTGAGATACACCTGTGTACACAGTTGTTCTGATACAGTAACATTATCAACCATTTGTCAGTAGCTTACCCACTCCTGATAGCTTTGCTGCTCCCCCCCTCTGCTCCTTAACTTGCTCTGATGCCACAGTATCATCATCTGCTGCATCTTTCTTTCTCTTGAACATCAAATCAATTTTTCTCTCCATTTTGTTTTATCTCCCCATTAAGATTGAAGCAGCTGTCTCTTTAAAAGTTCTCTCCTTCCGCAAAAGGTGGGAGGCGGTCCCCTGCGCCTAGGCAACCAGCATCCAATCAAAAGTGCCCACTGAGCGCGAACAGAGTTTGTTTGTTTGTTTGTGGAAGCGAATACAACTCACTTGCAAGCAGCATAATCCTATTGGATTATAACGGTTACAATGCAGACTGCACACTGACAGTGGCGACACGGTAGACTACATACATTGCAGGGGTGAAAGTTTGCATATCGCTGCGTACCAGCTGTAAACTGCTGTTTATGTCTTCCCGGTATGGCGTTCTGATGTGTGCCGGCTTACTTTCACCCCTGCTGGGCATACAGATAAACAGTGTTGCTGTAGTTAAACCCGCGTGCACACTCACACTGACCAAAAGTAACTTTAAATGTTATGTGGAGATGCTTGCTTTGGAGTTCTGAGTCATCCAAAAGTTTTATCCTATTAGCTTTCTGAAGGGAGATAACATCATCATGTTGCAGCTTGGATCTGTATTGTACCTGACAACATTGTACACAAGTTTATTACAGTGACAGCAAACTGTGTGAAGTTGAAATGATTCCAACACCTGGTTGAAGGCTGAGTTTAATGGTCTCATCCATCATTATGATTTATTCTGAAGAGTCTTCCCCGGACTTAAAAAAAACCTCCCAAAACTACAATCTTTCTTTCTTCTTGAAGTGAACTGACTGAACCCCTGAGGATTTCCTCGGGGAGATGACACTGTCCATAATACTGCGTGCTGCCCCAGAGGGCCAGAGAGACATGCAACCTGAGACAAAACAGATGTCATGGAGACCTTCCTGAAATCCAAACAGAGGTCCTGGTAGCCCTTGTGTTGAGTTCTTGTTTCTGGCAAGTTTATGGTAAACCACGAGCTGTGCTGTAAACTAAGCTAGGTGGCTGCGAAACAATCTTGCAGCAATCATTTTCTTTGATGCCAGTGTGGGAGTAAATTGGGGACCTTTAATCTCGCCAGAAGATACACATCAGGCTAGAAAGGATGTGACAGGACTAATTAAAGATGTAAATACAAAGGCAGTTTTCCTGGTACTGTGTAAATGTTTCTTCAGAGTCTGACATGCTCTGTTGCCAAAGACTCTTCAACTAAATATTTCAGCAGTAAGGGAGGACTAGAGGGAAAGGTAGGGAGTGCGGTGTCATGTTTGTTCTGAAATATACACACTCCATCAGTCAAATCTGTCCACAGCTATGTAGAAGTACTCCTGGAACTCAGCCACTGTGTTTAAGGCTCAGGTTTAAAGGGATATTCCGGTAAAATTAAGTTAGGGAGAAACAAGCCGTAACACGGAGTTAGACACCCCCTCGAGAGATGAATGTTGCCGACTGCTTGATACCAACTTTAGTAACAACCGCATGATAGCAACACAGAGAAACATGCGCTCAACCAAAACGCCACTCTATAGCCACAATTAATGCTCAGAACAGCACCTACCTTCATCAACAGTACATATAGGGTCCCAGCCATAGTACTAGCCACCAAACATCTTTTTAACTTTGCCTGATTTCTTTAGCAAAGAGACTAAACACAACTCAGCCACTCTCTTCCAGCAGCTGCTTGTTTGTATGGAGACCTCCAGGCAAGTCCATCGACTGCATTACTTTATCATTTCCTTGAAGTAATAATCATCATATTAATCATTTTGCACTGCAGACGCTGTAGTTTTTCTGCCTTAGCGTCTCAGTCTGATTGCATTTCCATGAAGGAATGTTCATAAATGTTCTTCCTTGAGCTGCGTCACCCCGCTGCAGTCAATGGACTCACCTGGAGGTCTCTATACAAACAAGCGGCTGCTGGAAAAGAGTAGGTGAGTTGTGTTTAGTCTCTTTGCTAAAGAAATCAGGCAAAGTTAAAAAGATTTTTTGTGGTTAGTACTATGGGTAGGACCCTTTATGTACTGTTGATGAAGTTAGGTGCTGTTCTGAGCATTATTTGTGGCTATAGAGTGGCGTTTTGGTTGAGCACGTGGCTCCTCAGACCGCTGTGTATTGCTATTGTGCGGTAGTTACTAGAGTTGTTGTAACTAGAGAAGCAAATGGTCGGCAACATTCATCTCTCGAGGGGGGTGTCTAACTCGGTGTTACAGTATGTTTGACCCTAACTTAACTTTATGCCGGAATATCCCTTTAAAGATGGAAGAGCATGTATAACCACAATAGCATTATTTGCAAAGACTTGATGCAAGAGTTGATTTTAGTGGAATCACTTTATGTTGCAGACAGAACAAAGTATTTGACACTGAGCAGCAATATTTGCATATTTTTCAAAAGCCTTTGCTGTCCCAATACTATAAAGGATATCTACTTTCTTAGTGGCTGGATACATTAATAAACTTCACGTGTAGAAACACGTGCTCATGGGTCTTGATAGCATGGTTCATATTTGGACTGACTTGACACAATCCATACAGCTTGTATTATATAAACACAGAAGACACATAAGGCTGACTGTAAACATTAAGAGTATGTGCCTCCCTTAAAACAGTCTGTACCAGACACCTGTAATGTATTGACTCTGCTTAGAGGACGACACACACTAACGGAGGCGAAATATCAGAGAGCTTCCAACAGTGAGCATACGCTGTTTTTGAAAATGTCACCCTTCTCTGAAGACGTGAACACCCTTTTCAAATAGTAATATGTTCAGTAAATCTCTGCCATTTCAAACTTTGAACAAATGTGACCATAAACAGCAAGAAAAAAAATAGGCAGCATAAAGCTGTATGGGAACAGTGTGGGTAAGTATGTACATGCTAGAACTAGACATTTGATTTACACAAGGCAGCAGTGCAATAGTGCAATGATGATGAGTGCAGTGGAGTGAAGAGTGGTTGAAAAAAAATACATGTCATTATATTCAATGGGTTATGTACATGAGCTAAACATGCATTATGTTTTAGAGCATTACAGCGTAGGGAAAAAAGAAAAACAAGTTCATTAAAAAGAGGCCGGGGTTCACATTCAGGGTAATATACCGCATGCAGGGGCCATGATTTAGTGCATGATGGACAGGATAACACAGCTATGTAAATAATATTAAAAGAGTATCCTGTAAAGCTCAGAGGGTTTAGGTGAAGTCAGGCAGAAACATTAGTGGACTCTTTATGGCAGTGAGCAGCTCCCACACACACACACACGCACAGAAAACAGCGGGATACAGAATGGCTCTGACTGCTTGCTGTCCTTTTCCCATTATAGGGGATAATGAGAATGTCAGAGCATGTAATTTAAAACTGCTCTTATTTTCATATTGTATAATATAATTAAATCAGCGGCAAGGGTGCATGTTTCACTTCTCAGCTGAGAAGAGGATGTTTTGACATCCAAACAAATGTAATTGGTGCAATAATACTCATCAATTTCAAATGAAAATGCTGTATTTTCCATGTCAATTGTTCTGTATGGCCTTTGCTATCTGAAAGCAGTATTTGACGAAATTTAGATTGACAGTCACGTCAGACTGTGCTGCATAATGAGAGTGGTGCAAAGTAGCAAATGAGAAATAGAAAGCCAAACCAAGTCAAGCATTATGTAAGAGTGTAACCACTGTCAGCCATTATCAGATTTAGAGCTGTAAACATACAAGAGGCAGATAGGACATTTCCAAAACGGTGTTGTTTAAGAACTCCAATTGATGTTTTAAACATATTTCCGAAAACTTCAAATTGAGACTTTTTAAAAAAGCCTGAAATTGATCACAAAGATAAAATACAGTGTTTAATCAGTAGAGCTGTAGCAAAGTGAACAGAAAAGACATCTTGGAACCTGTTTTCTACACATTACCAACAGACTTCCTCTCTAATGCATGGATGACAGTCTTACTATAAACCTGATAAATGGATTTAGGTCTAATTTTGTTAGCTGGGATAACCATTAACCTGTTTTTCTTGCTCAGTACAGTGCATTTCAGGTTGAGCTCAGTTTGTTGCAACTCTCTAGACTTTTCAGATCATTTGGTTCTGGCCTTTCTCAAATATCAAGGGTCGGCGCCAAAAATGTATTTTCTGCTCTTGTGAGCTGGAACCCCCCCGACAGGATCTGAAAAGTACTGCTTCATTTCTTTTTACTTTAACATAGAAGCCTCATGCTGGATAAGACATTCAACTGTTGACCTTAATTCATTATTGGTTGTCATGATTATTGACTTTTAACTAATAACGTTTTTATTCCTCACACTTGGATTTGCTGCTTTACCGGTCCAAAACAACACTGTTTGATTCAGAAAGCATTCACATTGGACTAAATGCTCTACAAGCTGCTCTGCCAAAGAAATACTGTCTGTGTGTGCTGGTGCTGCCGTTACATAAATGAGCCATTATGCATTCATTCAATATGCCCCTTTCCATGCAAATTAGCCTTAATGGAAATAACGCGATTTGCTGATCAAGACCACAAAACGTCCTCCAGGTGACCTAGAAATAACATATCTCTACGTAAAGCTGGTAATATTATTTAGATTCAACAAATTTTCTCAAAATCAACAGGAGCTGAATCAGTCTTGGTCTGTCTGTGGTTTAGTCCTGTGCACACAAGCTGTGCGCTTTTACCTATTTAAATCTGAACAAGCTTCTTTTTGCAAAATGACACCGGAGGAAAAGGAGAGAAATCTGGGCACAAACAATGAACGCTGTAATATTGCCATAATTGGGCTCCATAATAAACTGATAAGAAGTTTTCTCTCCATTTAGCTCATCATAAGGTTAGAATTCAGCTCTGCCAGGATGTGCACAGCACAGCTTTGGGCAGTAGAGCATGGAGATTGCAGCTCATTTCAGTAACAAGCAAATGCAAAACCATAGCAGACTCCACAAACCTGCAGAACTTTGTGGGCAATTTGGTGCCTGAATATCATTGGTGCCGTATGCCATGTGAAACACACCTCGAACCTGAGCAGATTGTGAAGACAAATGTTATCCAATTCACTGTGATATCAGCAGCCTCAAAGCATTTTTCAGATCTGTGTACAAAAAGGAAGAAGCCAAAAAAAGCAGAACTGAATAGTTGGGATCTCTGGTCTCTCAAGCAGCACTGCATTAGAAACGGACATGACTCAGTGACTGCAGAGAGTGCACCAAGCCTGATATCTACACACAGTTCAAAATCTGACATCTTTGATATGGCCTGGAGATGCATGGGTGCCCATGGTATGAACAGTTTACCCTCCTGGGAAGACTCTTACGTTGCTTCAACAACATTCAGGTTTTGAAGTAACATATGCTGTCGAGTAGACAATGTCTTTTCTAGGGAAAACCAAAATCACAGTCTGCATGTATAACAACAGCAGCTGTAGAGCAAAAGTGGAAGTTCTGACTGGCCTGCAGTCTGGACTTGTCAGACTTGGCTCTCCATGTGAGAAAAAAGACAAAAGACCCCCCAAACTGTTGAACAGCTGGAATCCCACATCAGGCAATAAAGAGACATTTCTCTTTCCAAACCCCAGGTCTCATTTGTTCCCAAACATTTACTGAGTTTAGTTTCAACTTTTTTTTTTTTGATATAGCTTTTTTGAAACGTGCTAGCAAGAAAAAAACCTCCTTATAAAAGAAACCTCAAAATCAGAGTACAGCCATCTGCTGTGAATGGATGTTTGAGTACAATTACAAAATAGATTTTTATAACAGTAACTTGTTATCTCTTAAAATAATCAAAGAAATAAAAGAGTTAAGAGAAGAAATACTGTCAGTCAGTACGTTTACATGACACTCGAGAAAACCGAATTATTGCCTCACTCCGATTAAGACCGGACAACTGAAGTGCATGTAAACACCGAAAAACTCAGATTTAGACACCCAGATAATGTGATTGGAAATTGATTTTCTTTACCATGTAACCGGCGTAGTCGAGTATGTGTCGAGCATGATCGAACAGTGCATGTGCGCCACGCCCCTGTAACCCCAGAACAAAAACACCAGAGAAGAGGAGTAGCGTGCGTCTCATCTGCAGAAAAAGTAGCGCGCACATCATGTACGACAAAAACAACTCTGTACAACGTTCCATCTTCTCGCTCGAAAATGCCCGGCAGCAGTTGTCGCCACTTCTGGTGTCTGGCACAGACCTGCTGTTGTTGTTGACAGTTGTATTGAGTCGGAAACAGCGCTGCTGACCCATATCGCCCCCTAGTTTGGGGGAGGAGGACACATTCACATCAATAATTTAATTTTCTTAGCTGCATGTAAACGCAGACAAGGAGAGGGGTCCGATTTGGTGAAAAAAATAAACAAATTATGAGCTTAGTCTGATTAAGCTGAGCATGTACACACACTGACTGAGATTCATCTCAATTACTCTGTAGTACCTCATCTGAAAAATTGTACACTGAGGCTCTTTGTTTCTGCTGGGTCAGAGTCAGACTGGTGTTGCTCTCAAAGTAGGATGAGACACATACACAAATTTTTAATCCGGTCCTGTTGTTGAAGTCATTCTCCAGAGGGCAAAGAAGAAAAGAAAGGTAGAGCAGCAGAACTACAGTTTCACATCACGTACAGTACATCTACACTAACAATCCCCTGTCTCTGAAAAGGTATGCAAGCGCTGGACTGGAATTGCAACAGAGCCAAAGTGAGTTGAAGAAAAAGGGTCTTTTTAGTTTCCTCTCTTGTCCTTTATTTCCTGAGAGCTGATGAGAAATGAGGGGTGAGGATATGAAACATTTATCTTGGCTGGGGTTTCTCTGTCTTTCGCTGGAGGTCAGGCCTCCATTGATTGCAAAACAAGAATCAGATTATATCCAGATTGAATTTCAGCAGAAGATTAAGGACCAAAATGAATTGAAAGAAATATTTAAGATTTTCTTTTCGATAATACTGTTTGCTTCTTGTCTTCTGTACATAGATGTAATCTCCTGTCGTCTTCTGAGCAAGAGAAAAAGAAAACATGAGTCACAAAGAATATTTCATATATTTCTAAAAATATAGATCTCTGAAAATAAACTGCTGCTGTATCGACTATAATTCTGACCAAACTCTGCATTTTCAAAACAACCAGTTGAGGAACCAAACCTACATTTTAATCCAACAAAAATATCTATCATAGTGAGGTACATCTCCTTCAAAGTGTGCATGTGGTTTTACATTTTTGCATCACTTCATGCAAATTACCAAACCATTATTCTTTGTAAGAAAATGCATCAAAAATGTCCTGAGACAGAAGAGAGGAGACAGGAGTGAAGATCAAATGTAGAAAAATTTACATACAGTGGACACAACCTCAAAGGGAGGAAGTCTTATCTTTTTTTTTACCTCTTTGATGTTCATGATTGCCGCATTACTAAGAACAGTGGAGTAAATTGGGTTGCGATGCCCGTGAAGAACAGTCTTGGTCACATTTATGTGTCCCTGAATTTTGAAGGCTGATGGATTAAAGGTTTGAGTCTGCTTATGGCGATTTTTCTACGCTGGCACGACCCAAACATCCATTTCAGTGCATTCCTCCTGGACATTTACAGATGCCAGGTCATAAAAATCATTTAGAATCTTTTCTAATGATTGTGAGTCTTCTTTAAAATGGCTTTTAAGGTTAAGTATTGATTTATTTTTTCAAGATGATGGTGAAGTGACATTGTGGGGCACAACAGTGATTTAAAGGTTTCAAATCTTTTCAGCTTAAAGGCATGGTTGATGTTTGGAGAAGCAGTTGAAAAAAACAGAGCCCTTGAGGCAGATTTGAATAAAGCGGGAGTCGAGCTTTGACGAGAACTGCGTCTGTCTCTGATGCCGGCACAACACTGGCAGCGACCTACACCTGCAGAGGCACCAACACCTTATGGCATATAGATTCATACGATAAACTAAAGCCACATGCTATTGCTATAAACGGCTGCATCAGGGGAATTTAGCCTCTGCACAGCCATTTCCAGCCATTTCCCCCTCCTCAAAAACAGCGATTCCCTACAAGTCCGCCTGGTTCTTTCTGCGGAAAAGATGCATTTCTTGCGTATGTCCTGATAGTTATGATAATGTGATGCTGAAACGCCAAAGGATTCATCTCCTTGTTTGTGAAACCTAGCTACTGAAGTTCAATTCATCTAAATGCTCCACAGCGCTCATTTAAACAACTAACAACAGGTTAAAATAGTAATGGGCTACGACTTTATTCTCGCTAGGTCTAAATGTTTTTCTTTTCTTAATGTGGCCCTAAAACTCCGTCGTACTGATCTCCAGTGGTTTTGTACAGTAGCTCGGTGTTGACATGGCAACAAGCAGTTTAAAAGAAAACACACTGCTGTAACCCATGCTGAATTACAGTATTTTGACATCGACTTAAGACAAGTTACCTTAGCTTAGCATTATGACAGTGAGCTTTAGTTGATTATGCAGCAGCTCATCTTTAATACAGGAAAACTGATGATGTAATTTATGCACGAGCGCAGAGAGGGACGCCTCGCATGGAGAAAATCTAAAATAATAGGAAGAAAAGAAAATATATTCAGCGGGGCCATTTTGATTAAAGTCTTCATTCTATTTCAGAAAGAACAGCGCTGAATAATTCAAACACATTTGTAACCAAGTAAAACGCCTTGATTCTCCTCATACAGCATTTTAAAGCTACGTGTCGTGGTGCCACTTGTTTAGCATAGAGAAAGTGGATTTTCCTGCAGGTTTTTTTCAGCCAAACATGACAAGGTTATTTTTCTCGCTATGACATGATTCCTCGCAGCAATCATTTGCATTCATGCCAGGGGCCGACAGTAAAAAATCTTGCTCATAATAATTGCTGAAAAAAAAAATAAAAATCCAGCAGTTGATCTGAAGTCTGCTCGCTTTGTGTGATTCACTTGGTCTGTGTGCAATTTTCACAGAAATCCTCTTACAAGATAACAGTGAGGCAGCAGGTGAATGGATGTGAGATGTTTTTCGTTAGATATCTCTGGAAAAGGGGAGCATAATTTTATCTCTGTCTTCTAATTGGATAGTATAGCAAATGTCTACAGGTGGTTTTTTTATATATGTCTGAAGATACCAACGTCAACCAGGACAGAGGAGTGCAAGCAATTGACAGAGCCCTGTGGGGACTCTTGTTAGAGACCTTCCATCAGAATTTCAAGTGCTCCTGTTCACTCCCGCTTCTAACAAAGGCAATCTCCACCGAACTAGCCTATAGAAACATTGCTGTGTAATCGAAAGGCTATTTCATATCAATTGTAAAACATGGGAAGAGGTGGAAGAAAGAGAGGAGAGATGTGAAATGTGTTCTGGATTGGAGGGATTTTCTCAATGCCTCGCTGGTCGGAAGCGAATAGGGGGAGAAATGTGTACGGAGCAGAAAAAAACCTCGCTGTCGCATGTGGAGGTTTGCCCGTAAGCAAGATGTCACGGCTGAAGAGCACACCTTGGGAATGTTTAGACACAGGAGTATGCAGAGGAAAACAGTGAAGACACTCGATATGAGCTTGAGTGGTTAATATATTTACATATAGATGATTCTAGATAATGAACTGATGTTTCAAAATATAATCATTAACTTCATTATACTTGTTGACCTTTCAGAGTTCACTAAGATGGTTAGTTTTAAATGTCTATAATTTTTTGACAGGCTGGAGGTTTGACATACCTTTGCTTAGATTTAGGCATCAAAACTTTTCTTGTAACGGTTAGGAAAAGATCGTAGTTTAAAAAAACGTTCAATAATTACCCAAGCAGGAGGTGCCGAAGCCATGTTTTACTTCTCTACTTAAAGTAAAATTAAATCAGATTGTGTATTCATAAAGCTCATTAAAAAACAAAACACGTTGATCCAAGTGATATAAAACCAAATGTGAAGCTTAATTTTATGCCCTTTTTAATGACCTAATTTCCAACTTGACAGCGATTTTGTATTCTGCTCTGAGAGCTGCTTAAACTGTGCCTAACTGGCTTTCAAGCAATATTTAAGGTCAATACCATACCCGGGGGATACGCTGTTTGAGCCAGCGTCATCACAGCAACTCTCCCGCTGAATGCGTACAATGCTACTGCGCAAGTGGTGAAGTGCATATAACGCTACAGCGCAATGTTGGTTTAAGGAAATGGAGAAAAATCGTGGAAATACCGAGAGCTTTTCGGCTTCAAATCTGTATACTGGCAGAAGGCGGAACCAAGTTGTCCATAGTATATACAGTCTATGGTTTATACGCTGCTTTCGAGTTATGTTTTATGTTACGTTGGGTTTTTGTGCGCCTTTTAAAACTCTTAATATGTTTTTCTTGAGAATATGTCAATGTTGATGACCCCAAAATAACAGACAACTATTTAAGAGAGCCAGCTGTGGTCTAATATGATAAGTAGTCAAGGAACTAATGAAGTGAAACTTTTTCAGTCTAGGTTCATAAATGGTAAAATAACAAAAAGAGAGAAAAGCAAATGGACTGTGTATGTATAGTGCCTCCCCTAGTTTTTCGACCACTCAAAGTGCTTTTTACATTCACCCATTCAAACCACATCCATACACTGATGCCAGAGGCTGCTAAGCAAACCCATCAGTATTGACTAATCCCATTCACACACACAGCTGGGCACAGCCAGCAGGGGCAGTTTGGGGTTAAGTGTCTCGCCCAAAGACACTTTTAGGTATGTAGACAGCAGGACTCGTGATCAAACCCCTGACCTCCCGACTGAGAGATGACTGACTCCACCACTGAGCCACGGCTGCCCCATTGAGCCAAAACTGTCTGACATGGTGAAAAAAAAAAAAAAAAAACATCTGCTTTTGCAAAGAAACTTTGCACTGTTTCAGTAGACAGTTGTGGTTCATACTCTCTCTATATTGATTATTTATTTGATGCATTTTCACAGAGCCTTAGGCAAGTATTAGACTAGAAAACGTCTTTATTGTAGCTGCTGGGGTCTTAAATGGGAAAGTGGTGACAGTGTGTGTCAAGTTCATATATGAACAGCCCATCCAGCACAGTGTTTTACTGATAAATGTAAATGAGCTGTGGGAAACAAATGGGAAAAGAAGAGCAAAACATATTAGTCTGACGCAGATTTGCTTTTGGAAAAAAAAAATAATTATGACACTTTGATGCTAATGAGCTTTTTAATAGACAAAATGAATATTGAGCTAGATTCGTACCCACCAAAACAGTCTTGGGGCTCGAGCACCAGATTTATTTTTCTTCATTAATCCAGTGAATCACTCCTCATCAGTTTGCTTGAAGCCACAGTGAGTCTCACAAACCATTTTCAAATGTGACACAAAGCAGACAACCCACAGGAAGTTGTGTAGCTGAATACCACTGAGTGATTAAAATGAGACAAAGCGATTTGATCATTTTGAACTCTGACGCTGGAGTTAAAGTTTTACATATATCAAACAATGGAAATTTAAGTTTGAAAAAAAGTAAATAGTAAGATCACCCAGCTTTGTTGAAATAGTTTTATGAATTTATTAGCAAAAGTTGTTGAGAGCTTTGTTGTTGGAAGACCGCTCTCATATGCAGTATGACTGCAAGTCGGCTACTATTATGTAGTATGCTTGGCCCAGTTCAGCTGGTTTCCGGTATAGAAAAGTCCATCGTTACCCTGGTAAATTGCAACCTCACCACAGTGTTGCCCATTCATTTACGCACTCAAAAAAATATGTTTTGTGTTCTGATTTGATTTTTTCTGGATTTATTTAGCCCGATGCCAGCCATCAAAACATGTTCTGTCTATGCCATTACTCGTCGATCTGGTGGCATTTGATTCTCATCACGGCACTGAAAACACAACAAAGTTATGTCAGTTATGTTGTCCTCGTTTCCTGCTTAAATGAAAGAAGTTGCATCTTCGCTAAACGTGTTAACTGATGGCGTCTTCGTGGTTTGGTCTTATTTCCCTATGTCCCGATAGTTTCACACGTACCGTACTGTATAAAGGATGAGGAGAAGTAGTACTGCTAGTATAGTAGGCGAATTCAAAAATGGCCAGGGTCTTATCACATGAGCTCATGGACTAGAAAACAGTTGTTGTCCAGTGCATTATCTACTGTACGTACTTATTTTATCGTAATTCATACACAATGCATGCAGGCTTCATCGCATCATATCCTGCAGTAAAGCTCTTTTTCATCTAGCATGCAATACATTGTATCTCACACTGGAAAAACACTTTGTACCTCACCATATAACTAAGATTTTATAAATTTCTTCCTGTACTTTCCTGCTGCACGTAATAGCTCCTAATGGCAGAATTAATTCCATCAGCATTAGGACTCGTAAAGAGGTACAAGTAGACCCATAAAAGGAGCAATTAAAATTATTCATTTAAGTAGTTCACGTAATTATCTATACATCGATTTTTGTTAATTGTGGCCCATTATGAGTAAAGGGCCGCAGTAACTATCAGCAGTGATAAAGTTTTTCCAAAAGTGACGGTGTATGATAAAAGTATGATCAAGCCTGAACACCAATCACTCTTTGAATAAAATACCACTTTAAATTCATCTCAGTAGCCACTTTTAACTTCCATTAGATCCAACAGCTGAACAAAAGACTTTTGTTTTTTGTGATTTGACATGACCAGATTTCTTCATACCCTCCACGACCCTTTTGTCACCATCAAACTGAATACATCATCCGCAGTTCGCTTTCCAGGAACAAAGTTGTTCAGAACAAAGTTGCACTTAGAAATCAGTTCTCGCAATCAATTATAAGACAGAACGGGTGAAAGTACTTTGGGAGGGGGTCTCAATAGAATTAAACCATAATGAAAGCACCGCACACACCTTAGCCTTCCAGTTTGGGCCTTTGTCAGGGTGTGAAGAAAAGGGTAAGTGATTTGATAATGGTGTATGACCCACACTCAGAGGAGGTTGTGCGACTGTCAGCACAGCACTCAAAGCTGCAACAAATCAAAAATGAATGCGCTGCAGAGTTGCCTGCTGAGCAACTACTAAATAGCTGCTTTTACTGATTTTACTCCCATCATCCTTTTGTCTGCCGTGGCAGAAAGATTGACAGATCGGCCACTTGTCCAGCTGCTACATTCATACTTTTTGGAGGTTAGTATGACATTTTCTTCAACACAAGTTGAACGCTGTTGTATTTTTTTTTGAAGAAAGATGATTTCAAAGAGTCAAACAATTCCCTCATACACACAAACATGGACACACAAAAGTACTTTGTCCCTGAGAAAAATGGAAATGGAAAATCGATGGTTATTACAACAGAAGTCAAATAGTCTGTCTGAAAGAGTCTTGTGGCAGATGTATGACGGGCCATTAGAGCAGCACTCAGAGTGACGTTTGGACGTACAACTACAATCATGAGCCTAAAATTAAAGACCTGTGTCTCTTCACTTGTACCCAAATGGATTAACTTTTGGCCCGCGACTGGTGAATATTTCTTCAACAAAGATGTCACAGTGCAGTTTTTATGGATTATCACAGCTGCTATTAAGATAAGATGACAAACTAGAAGACACTTAAACTGTCAAAAATGATTCAACTCCTCAAAGGCTGTTTTCATAGGACATAAGAGTTTGTCCAACAACCACAACAAGCTGAAAACAACCACACAACCATGCATGCCGGACCAGTGGGTGTCGATACTGTGGGATCACTCTGGCAAGTTTGGAATTATTGTGTGATAGTGTTGATATCACGGTTTGAGTAATTTCATATCACGGTAACTGTTTATATCACAGTATGTTTTTTCCCCTGTAAATTCAATTAATGGCTTTAAATAACCATACTGCCGCATTTGTTCATTTTCCTTTTATTTTTTTTAACTCTGATTTGTAAACAAATGGTGCAGCAGGTGTGCAACGCATCTTTTAGCTCTTATAATAGAGCTTGGTGTGTTTTTATCTTTAGGTGGTGGAAGAGGTTTCTGGTGTTTCCACCTCCAGCAACAACAGCCACACGACACTCTTTGTATTGTATTGTCTTTTGATCATTGTCGGATTTTCTAAATCTGAAGAATCTCCAGACAACTGATGTTGCGACTCGCGCCTTTTTTCAGAACAATCTCCTCCTCCTCTTCCTCATGTTGGGTGGGTCAGGCTGCCTCCATTTGCTCGGTACTGCCACCAATCTCCTCATCCGCCATGACCACCACTAGTGAAGCTGTTTCTTCTTCGTCGAAACTATGCCAAGCAGTCCGCTGGACACGCTGGTGATTTCAGGGAGCGCACCCAATCCTGACGAAATCAACTGGAGCGAACAAACTTTGCACCCAAACCGGTTTTCCTGTTAGCGAGCGCAGACCACTACACACTGACTCAGAGAGATGCAGCTTTCTTTCTCTGGTATAAACGGTATAGCAAAATTTCTTTAGACACTTAGATACTGTCATACCACCCAATACTATTGTGTGATGTACTTTTTTGCCCCTATACTGTGGTATAATCAGATGGTAAAACAAGTTTTCAAATACAGACATCAGAAATGGAGGTTTGACACTGAGTTCTCCTGTGTACAAACAAAGTCAGACAGACAGACAACATAAACAACCACACTTTGAAAAATTATTCATTTCCGCTTACTGATCTTTGAAGCTACACACGGAGAGCTCCCCATACACTTGTTTTCTGGCTGGAAGACTCACAAATAACAAGTGAAGTAAAGCTATCGCTGTCGTAGGGAACGGTGAAGCATATCAAAGCTTTAATAGAAATATTGACTCTGTGTTTATGAGCTGTGAATTTGATACTTTAGCAGTGAAACCACACAGTGAAGTGATGAAAACAGAGGGATAGCACTGTTTTATGGAGGAGCAGAAAGGATGTTTAATGTTGAAGTGCAACTTGCAGATTGGAGGCTCCAGGGGATAAATGTGTTGAAACTTTTCATCGAATAAAATATTCTGTATAAATTATTTCACTTGAGTAACTCCTGGAGTAATTTGTTTAAGTTTTAGTTCTGTGTCAAAAGCAGACAAGTCCTGCTGGTTAAGCTAATGTTCAGTATGAATAAATATGGATCTAAATGCAAGTCCTTGCAGTAAAGTAGCAGAGTATCTCCTGTCTTTATACCTCCAGTTTGCATCTAAATGAATTAATACATGATCTTCATTGCACGTGCTTTAATTGGCATGATCAGGAGATGAGATTCTCGAGCAGTTCGCTGTTGCCCATAAAAACTAATTGTGGAGGTGATATGGATGTTTTATTAGTATTCGGATGTGTGTGCTTATAACGCAGAATATTTTTTGCTCTGTGATGTAGGTTTTTAAAATTTGGTTACACAGTGCAGAAATACGGAGTAACCTTTTTCCCTTTAGTCTGTAATAATCCTTCAGCTCATGCTCATGATCGCAGCTCCCTACCTGTGCGCTTTTGCATCACTGCGTCTCTTTGTTTAACAATTTCTTTTCTCATGAAAGTGAAGTTAGACGGAGAGAGTGGGAGGTGTTTGTGTTGGAAAAGTCAGCCTGTATTTCAGTCACCCACCACTACATGTAAAGCAAAAGCAGAGATGGAGAGTCTGAGTAACCAATGTGAAGTAATATGACATGATGTTGAAAAAAAAAAGCAGCTCATAGCAACTTCACTAAAACAGACACTTTTTCTTCTAAATCTGCACCCCAGTTTCTTGTAAAACATCAAACAATTTTTTTACTTTCTCTGAACCAATTTTTCAGACAAAGTTACATTTCAGCACACAACCACTTTCAAAACCAAGTTTGTCTTCCACTAACTAGCCATTACCAGCCCTTTGGAGGGAAAAATATCAACACATGATAAAGTCCTCGTTACAATTGAGACATTAACCGTCCTTTGCACCCCTCGTTTAAACGCAAACAGAGAATTCGCCCCTGAAAACAACGCTTTAGAAAAACTGATGGGCGACGTTGTTTACAATCTGTGGTGATCATGGATGCATGCAGAATAGCTGTTGCATTTATGCTGGTGCAATCTCTTTATATTTGTTTACATTTGCATCCTTTCCAAAAGAAGGAAGTGACGTGGTTGTTGTTGCTGCTATGCAGGAATCTGATTGGCTAACGTGGGCTTGAGCTTCTCGCTACACTGACACTTACAGGTTTGGAATGTTCTTGACGGCATATATACACGGGTTAGTGGAAATGAAAACTTTTCTAAAAACGTAGTGGTGTCCGTAGTTTTTTTTTTTTTTTTTTGTAAATGGAGAGGGTAAAATGTCCTTTTATGAAAATAGCAGGGCACGTGTAAACGTAGCCTGAAAGAGCTGAAGTGTAGCATCTTGCAGAGACCAGCCTCCAGCCTCCGACTGCTTTCTACAGCTGATACCTGTAGAAAGCAGTTGCATATTGGAAGCTGCGGTAGTGTTTGGATCAGAGATGTTTAATTGATAAAACAAGTCATGATTTCTTAATGTTGTTATCCATACTGGAACGTGTGAGCCAATATTAGTAGTTATTTCATGTGATATTTTCCTTGGTATTGATTTCACTCATATCACAGCATCTGCTGTGCTTCTACATTTCCCTCGAGCTTCACGGTGTACATTTGGCTCCCCTGCTCTCTACTTCATGCGCTCCATTTTTGTGTGTTTGTGTGTATGTGTGTCATGGGTAGGACATCAGTTCTTGGTTAACAGCCCTCTAATTGCTGCTGATTAATCGCACCTGCCATCCATCAAGCTCATCAATCTGCTGCATTTCTAATTACTCGTCTCCACATTGTTGTTTGCAAATATTAGGGTCTCTCTCCCTCCCTCTCTCTCTCTCTCTCTTTTTCTCTCTCTCTCTCTCTCTCTCTTCCTCCGGGGCCGTCTTTTAGCTTGTAGGCTTAAAGACCTGCTTGTTCCTCTCTCCATTAGCCAACACCAGCCAACCAAAACAGACTCCCTATTTGAGACAGCTGTTCAATCAATTCATCAATCTTCTCTATAGAGCTAACCAACCCTGCCTGTGCTCGGTATCGTAGACTTTGGTCTGAATTCTGCAGTAGGTGCTTTACATGCAAAAATAAACTTTAAATGCTCTTCTGACTCCAAAGATTTAAAGGTCTTGGTGTCAAAGAAGAGTTAACACTTAATGGTAAGAGACAGTGTTGTTTCCACAGCTTATGCCTGTCTGGGTGCATGAGCAAACTATTGATTTAGGATAAGTGACAACCACAAAGGCTGTGGTCTTTGCAGTCAGGTTCTTCTTTCTTAAAATATCCAGCATGCAGAGTTTCTACCAGCTTCACAAACACACAGATGGGGGAGTATCTCCATTTCAGTTTATATGTTGGATGCAACTAGCAATGCTCTCACTTCCATTTCACATCCTTGTTTCTATGGTATCTCTTGTAGGGTGCACAGTTATTCTTGATTTAATGAGAAAGAGTGTTGTTGAGTTTCTCATTCGTGGTTACATGAATGAGAAACTGGC